>JAAOOA010000412.1:15000-367132 GCA_012861695.1 Trematomus loennbergii | reverse complement strand
CTTTTCTGACCTCGATAAATTGCCATTTACATGAGGATGTGACTAGCCAACACACTCTCACTCCCAACGCGTCCAGGACGACGCTTGGTCAGAATTCCGTGGCGTCCAGTTGTGACGCGCCGAGTTTCCATCAGCGTCATAAACGGATGCAAAGAGCTTTCACTGATTGCAATGTATTCCCATCGCGTCGGTATTTGACGCTTAGGGAAGCACGGCATTCGTTTGTGTCGGCAGCTGTTAAAGTGAGCGTCCATTCCCATTGGATACGGAGAATTGTACACCCGGAAGTAAGTATTCTCCTTACTGTCGATTGATTTGACAGTGATATCTCCATTACTCATCCACTCAAAAACACCAGATTACCTTTGTTATTAACGACATTGATAGTTTAAATTGTGTACAATGCTTTTGTGTTTTTCCCCTACAATTCTGAGACAACTTTTTTCTCTGAAATGTGGAGCGCCAAAGAGACTACACTACCCACAATCCCCAGCTATTGTTGTGACGACTTTTGAGTTTTGGATGGCCGAAGACACTACACTACCCACAATCCCCAGCTATTGTTGTTACGACTTCGGAGAATTGTACACCCGGAAGTAAGTATTCTCCTTACTGTCGATTGATTTGACAGTGATATCTCCATTACTCATCCACTCAAAACACCAGATTATCTTGTTAATTAAACGACATTGATAGTTTAAATTGTGTACAATGCTTTTGTGTTTTTCCCCTACAATCTGAGACAACTTGTTTTCTCTGAATGTGGAGCGCCAAAGAGACTACACTACCCACAATCCCCAGCTATTTGTGTGACGACTTTTGAGTTTTGGATGGCCGAAGACACTACACTACCCACAATCCCAGCTATTGTTGTTACGACTTCTGTCCGCTTTGCGATTACATTACCCACAATCCTCAGGTACCGTCGTTAAGACCATAGTTTCTATTTCGTATATGGCTTCGCCCTCTAAGGCTATCGCTATTGGGTAATCCCCCTGCGCCCCCGCGCAGCACTGAAAACACTTGTAGTCCACGCCCGCCCGCAAGGTGGGCCCCACCCTCGGGCTCCCTTCCGGTATAAATAGGAAGGAGGCCCGACACTCTGCTCCCTCTTTTTCTTCAGCACCCCGTTACTGAAGCACTGAGACGCGTAATATATCCGAGAAACATGAGCAACATTGTGTCAGAGATTGTCCCTCATGTGGATCCGGCTATATAATGAGCTATGATCAGCACACGGAATGCGAATCCTGCCTGGGGTCAGAGCACGCGTACGCGGCTCTCAGCCAGCAGGTCGCATGCCAGCATTGTGCACGTCTTCCCTCGGCCGACAGGAAGCGTAGAGCGGACGCTCTCGCTGCTGCGACCGAGGAGGACGACTGGCCCATCCACGGGCTCGTGGATGGCAGCCTCGTGCCCCTGGAGCCGAGTGCCGGGCAGGAGTCGGACGACTCCTACCCATCTCCCTCCCGGTTCACCGGACGGTTCTCCCCTCCCTCCTCTCCCCCGGACGGGGGAGACGGAGTCGGAGCAGGTGTCGACTTGGCCGAGCACGCGGTTCCCTTCTCCGTCACCACGGCGCTGCCGGCGATAGGTGGCATCCTGCTGGAACTGCCGGGGATCATTTGCAAGGCGGCCGCCTGCAGAGGTCTCCCCGTTCCCCCAGCTCAGGAGAGGAGTGCTCCGGACGACATGACCGGAGTTTTTTCGCGGGTGCAGACGGTCAGGAGTGACCCGATCTGGCCACGCTTCCCCGCCATCAGGAGGTACCAGGAGGGGTCGGCGGCGAACCCGAGGACTCTGAAGGCCCCGGTGGCCACATTTGTTCCCCTCACCAGGGTGGAGGGTTTTACGGATGTGGGATTCCCAGCCACCCCTTCGCTGGAGCCGGGCCTGACGGCGTTTTTTGGGGTGAGGCAGGCCAACATGATCGCCGGACGGCGCCCTACGTTGGCCTCCCCCAGGGACCAGTATATTGCCCGCCAGGCCGACCGGTGCACCAGTGTGCCTTTCAGGCGTCGGCGGCGGCAAACAACATCGCGCTGCTGTCCAATCGGTGGTGACGCTGGTGGAGCGGTCCACCACCTTGGCCGCTGACGAAGCGGAGGAGATCGCCAAGGCTGCCAGCACGGCGCTCACACTGTGTGCGTCTGTTGCTGTCTCCCAGGCGAGAATCGCCGCGTGGGTGACGCAAATCCAGCGCCACCTCTGGCTGCAGCAGGCGTCCGTTACAGAAACGGCCAGAAAAGTGCTGCTGGATGCTCCAATCAGCCCGGACGGGCTGTTCGGACCCCAGTTCCACGCCATGGTGGAATCCATGAAGGCGGCTGCGGAACAGGCGGACGACATCCGCCAGCACGTCAGCTGGCTCCAGCCTGCTGGGCGGCACCAACACCCGCAGCAGCCGCAGCAACCGCAGCGTCCAACACGGCCACAGCGGCAGGCGGAGAGGTACCAACCGCAACCGCGGCGTCAGCGCCCGTCGGCGGCGGCAGGGGCTCCGCCCCGCGTCTCCGCTCCCCCGCCACCCCAGAGACGGAGGAGTCTCTCGGCGGTGAGCCAACGGGGAGGGAGGCACTCCCGCTCTGTATCCGCTCCACGTGAGCCTCCACGGAAACAGAGCCGTTTTTGACGTGTTGGGGGGGATAGAGAAATAAAATGGGTTCATTTTTCAACTTTTTGTCTGAGTCATCAGTATCATCAAGTGTTTCTCACATATCCTCCACTCTGTGTAAACCAGCTGTCTATAACCTATCGGTTAGTAGCCAGCAGGGTTCGTTGCGAAAACCTGCACTTTTTAATCTATCTGTTAATAAACTGCAGAGTTCGCCAACTAAGCCAGCTGCCACCAATCTGTTGATTAGTAGGCAGCAGGGCTCGCTGCAGAGGCCTGCTGGTTTTAACCTATCGGTTAATAAACCGCAGAGCTCGCGGCATTCCTCTGTCCGAGATACGTCTCCTACACACGGTCATAATAAACCCATGAGCGCCGTTATAACGCCTCATGTGGTCAACACTGCATACATCTCCATTCATCCCCTGAGTGTGTACACGCCTCATGATGAGAGCCAGAGTGAAACGCAGCGTGTGGAGGCTCCCTCACAGCCCTTTCGCTTCAGGCCCACCTTGGGTTGCCTCACAGGCAGCGGTGGCAAGGGCTCTGACGTGGCTCGTCGCCAAGACGACCACAACACATCTCGACCATGGGCGCCCGCTCTCAGAGAATTTCTCAGAGTGGCAGCGCGTGTGTCTGATGGACAGATGGATGAGCAGGCTGATCAGCAGAGGGTACACCCTGCAGTTCGCCTCCCCCCCCCCCAGTTCAATGGGATACAGGAAACACTCCTGTCATCCCAAGAACAGTGTCTTGCGCTCCAGGCAGAGCTGCGGGAACTCCTGTTGAAAGAGGCTATTTCCAGGGTTCCTCAAGGGGAAGAAAATCAGGGGTATTACTCCCGCTATTTTCTTGTCCCGAAAAAGACAGGGGGGATGAGATCCATCCTTGATCTGTCAGTATTCCCATGCTGACGATCAAACAGGTGCTGGAATGTGTTCACCAGGACGACTGGTTCAGTTCCACCTGAAGGATGATGCATATACTTCCATACCCACCATCCCGAAACACAGGAAATGCCTGCGTTTCTCTTTTCAGGAAATATCAGACCAGACAATCGTCTGCTGTTTGGATGTTCCCTGGCTCCTCGCATTTTTGTGTAGAGAAGGCTGGAGCCACTACACAGAGAGGAGGGATGAGAATGAGGTTTTTTCTCTGGACGACCTGCTATTGCTATAGGCTCGATCCAGCATGAGGAAGTCGCTTTACAGACGTTACATCTCGTATCGCATCTGTCAAAGCCTGGGTTTCATAATGAATTTGGAGAAAAGCTGCCCTCTTCCCTCTCAGACATTCATTTATCTGGGAGTGGAATTAAACTCAGCCACCAGAGCGCGCTCTTGCGGCAGCGAGTGGAGGAACTGCAGCGAGATCTCCTCCGGCGTGTCTAAAACCCGCACAGCCCTTTCCGTGACGCAGCTGCTTGGCATTCGCATCAGCTGGTCACGCGGTGATCCCCATGGGTCTCCCCCACAGGAGGAGACTCCAGAGGTGGGTCATTCGCTGCAGAAACCTGCTGTTTTAACCTATTGAGTTATAAACTGCATAGCTCGCGGCGTTCCTCTGTCCCAGATATGCACGGTCATGACGACCATTACAGCATATCACAGAGAAGCCTCTCCAACGGGGGAGTGAGACCCATCCTTGATCTATCAGTATTCCCATGCTAAACGATCAAACAGGTGCTGGAATGTGTTCACCAGGACGACTGGTTCACTTTTCACCTGAAGGATGATGCATATACTTACATACCCAACATCCCGAAACACAGGGAATTCCTGCGTTTCTCTTCAGGGAATATCAGACCAGACAATCGTCTGCTGTTTGGATGTTCCCTGGCTCCTCGCATTTTGTGTAGAGAAGGCTGGAGCCACTACACAGAGGAGGGATGAGAGCGAGGTTTTTCTCTGGACGACCTGCTATTTGCTAGGCTCGATCCAGCATGAGGAAGTCGCTTTACAGACGTTACATCTCGTATCGCATCTGTCAAAGCTCAAAGATCCCCATGGGTCTCCCCCACAGGAGGAGACTCCAGAGGTGGGTCATTCGCTGCAAAAGCCTGCTGTTTTAACCTATTGGGTTATAAACTGCATAGCTCGCTCGAGTTGTCCTCTTCCCCCCCAGACATTCATTTATCTGCGAGTGGAATAAAACTCAGCAACAGAGTGCGGCTCTCGCTGCAGCGAGTGGAGGAACTGACAGCTCCCTATCCAGCGTGTCACATCCCACAGCGTGGTGACAGCCCTCTCCGTGATACAGCTGCTCAGCATGACGTCAGCTGATCACGTGGGGATTCCCCGGGGTCTCCCCCACAGGAGGGGTCTCCAGAGGTGGTTCATTCGCCCACGCACCGACCCCGTGCGTCAGGGGTAAATGTGCTGGAGCTGTTTCTCCGGGTTGGGAAGTATTCCAGCACTTCGCCCCGTTGCTGTACAATCAAACATGTGTTGATTCGCCCAGCCAACAGGCCACGGCAGCCTACCTCAATCGCCAGGGAGGACAGCCGTTTATGCTAAACCGGCTTCATGCCTAAGGCTAAGGTCATCACAAACTTTTTTAAGTCAAAAGTGATCATCCTGGCTGGCTTCTTCCCCCTCCTCAAAGCCAGAGGAATGTTTCCTCCTCCACGGTTTTGCACGGAGGAATGTCAGTGGAAGACTTTTGCACTGATGCATCTTGGTCTTCTCCCTGTACATTTATTCAATTTTATTGAGGGATGTCTTCCATTCCTCTCTGACATACCTTGTGCTGAGTGTCCTGTCAGAGTGAGTGACGTCAGGGATCCAGCTGTGCGCCTCTCTCCTGCCTCGGCACACGGAGAGTGGCCTGTATTTCCCTTTTATGAGAGGGACGTCCCCCTTTTTTTTTTTTTTCCCCTGACACATTTTGTACGGAATGTCTTGTCAGAGTGTGTGATGTTGGGGACCCAGCTGTGCGCTTTTCTGCCTGTCTGCACACAGAGAGCTGCTATTCCCCCTCCTTCTGTCACTGGGCAAAGTGTGACTTTTTCGTCTCTACTTTCTCACAGCGGACGGGTATGTATTGTTCCCAGCCTTCATCCTCTCATGGTAAATATTCATGTTATGATATATTCCAGGGACTGTGATGCGCCATTCGCATGGCGCAATAGGCATGGGTTATTATCTGAGCAGGTGTGGTTGTGCTTCTTGTACCGGGGCGACCCAGTGGGGCGCAGACTACATCTTGCTTCGCCCTTAACCCAATAGCGATAGCCTTAGAGGGCGAAGCCATATACGAAATAGAACTGAAGTTACCTACTGTAACTCCAGCTTCTATGAGTATTGGCGTAGCCCTCTAAGTTCTGGGCCCCACTGGCTCCACGAATAGCTGAAGAAAAGGTTTTTGTGTGGGAGCAGAGTGTCGGGCCTCCTTCCTATTTATACCGGAAGGGAGCCCGAGGGTGGGGCCCACCTTGCGGGCGGGCGTGGACTACAAGTGTTTTCAGTGCTGCGCGGGGGCGCAGGGGGATTACCCAATAGCGATAGCCTTAGAGGGCTACGCCAATACTCATAGAAGCTGGAGTTACAGTAGGTAACTTCAGATATATAAACACTAGATGACTCACCCGCGCTGCTGGCCAATGGAGACCGACGTTGCCACATGGCCGCCATCTTGGTACAGGCAGTGCTCTCATTCATAACATTATGGTTTACTATTTAAATAACCATAGCTTGCTCAATTTTCAACAATTTTCAAACGGTTTGGTTTTTTTATAACATCAAAGATGTAGTTATGATACTGCATACTTATAATCATGGACTTTCATATGAAAATAACATTAAGCAGATAAAGCAATAGCTATACACACACACAAGGTATTTATATTAAATATTTGCCGGTGTATATATTTCCATTTATTTTATTATATGTTAATATTTAAAATAAATTATAAAATTAAAATATATTTATATTTTATATATAAAAATCGGTCTCATGTAAGCCAAGAGTTGTTAATTTAGCAATGCTTGAAGAACAGGGACACAACTAATGACAATAGCATATGGTGGTATATTATTTAGATATTCACACCTTTATCAGAAGAACCAAACCAACCAATATGATGCTCTCATTTGTTAGTGACATTCCACATGCAAATAAGATAAGATAAGATAAGATGGTACTTTATTGATCCCAATTTGGGAAAACATTTTTAGTTACAGCAGCATAAGGGAC
The DNA here is from genome assembly GCA_012861695.1 of Trematomus loennbergii. NCBI lineage: Eukaryota > Metazoa > Chordata > Actinopteri > Perciformes > Nototheniidae > Trematomus > Trematomus loennbergii. The sequence goes on along the minus strand of JAAOOA010000412.1, from coordinate 360,324 downwards.
AAGGCATTTTACAATAAATTAGAAATAAGCAAGAAAAATAAAGAAAATAAAGAAAGAGGAAAATAATATACATGTTGAGTTTGGCAGGATATTATATATATCTAATATACATATACATAAATATAAGGCATATGGAATATTAATGTTAAAGGTAGGGTAGGTAATTTTGGAGAAACCAGCTCGAGATCGCTAGAATTTGAAAATACACAGCCGGAAAAAATCTGCTACTTCCTTACAGAGCCCCTCCTCCAACACACACAAATGCGCACATGACCAATGAGGGCACGAGATAAGTTTGTGCACAGATGGAAGGCTGACAGGCAGGTAGGCCATCCAGTTATTTTAGCCGGGCCGGCTAAAATGATTGGTCGTGCTTTTTACAGTACCACGGCTTCCACAGATGACATTTTTTTAATGGATTTTTTGTCAAAGCACTTCAGATATTCATTGCTATCGGGATGTTAAGAGCATTCCATGGAATATAACAAAAAGTGTATCTCGAGCTGGTTTTCACAACTTACCTACCCCACCTTTAAATATTGAACAGATTATATATGTGTAAAATGTACAACGTGGTAATATTCAAGATAAACTATGGAGCAGAGAGTTTATCTTCCAGCCAGAGGTGATTTGTTGTACAGAGTTATGGCAGTGGAGCTGCAGCAGTCTGTTGGAGAAGGAGCTCCGCTGACTGTCCAGCTGCAGGTGGAGAGGATGGATGGGGTTATCCATGATGGACAACAGCCTGTTCAGTGTCCTCCTCTCCACCACAGCTTCAAAGGGGTCCAGCTTGATGCCGATGACTGACCCAGCTTTCCTGATCAGTTTATTGATCCTGCTGGTGTCACCGGCTCTGATGCTGCCCCCCAGCAGACCGCAGCAAAGAAGAGTGCACTAGCCACAACAGACTGATAGAAGATCTCCAGCATCTTGCTGCATACGTGGAAGGATCTCAGCTTCCTCAGAAAATAGAGTCTGCTCATCCCCTTCTTGTGCACAGCGTCAGTGTTGATCCTCAGTTCAGCCCATTGTCTAAGTGCACTCCCAGGTATTTGTAGTCCTCCACAACAGCCACATCCTCTCCCAGAATGCACAGGGGTAGAGGAGGAGACGTCCTCACCCTCCTGAAATCAATGACCACTGGTCTTGGCCACATTCAGAATACTCACAACATTAGGCTGAGGTTCATCTTCCGCTCTTCTTGAAGTGGTTGTGCTTCTTGTTGCTTCCGGCTAAAATAAACATAATTAAAAACATTGTGAGTGTTTAAAATGTGCTGTAATACACAACACATTATTTATTCCTAAACTTGCAGAAAGAAAAACTAAAGTGTGACATTTAATCACATATTTGTATATCAATCTTATACACCTTGAATTCAATTGTTGTTGGCCAATGATACACATACCCTTTGAAGATGAGCTGGGAAGTTGAATACTGTTGGCACAACACCATCTTTAAGCCGGACAGTCTGCCCCGTCCTGTCAAAGTCCTCACAACTGAAGTGCTCACTGCAGAGCAGTGTCCTGCCTTCTTAGGGCAACTTCCCACTGCCTCCTCCTCTCTCCGGTTTTGGGAAACCTTAATAACATGAGAAAGGTAGCCAGATATATAAATTATTGTCAACATTTTCCTCCCTTCTTTCCTTTAACATTAAGGGTAAGGACAAAAATACACACCGAAATTATCATATTTTTGGGGTAATTGTATGTATGCATGTATACTTTAAGAATAAGACAACTACACTAAGAGTTATAAAAAGGTGTCCAAAAGAAACATTAAATAATTGTGTAAAGAAATGGTAGCAACATATTCTAAAGAGGCTGGGTCAACAACAATCTTGCAATACTATTATCTCACATAGCCCCACTGATCCTGTGTAGCAGAACTTGTAATGTACATACATCCACTACGTAATTAACGATTATCCTAATTATAGTCATAATATTGTCATATCTTACACGTGAAAGGTGATTCCACGGGTTCTTGGTCAACTTTGTAATACTAGGTCTCACTCACAGCCTCTTGTTATTAGCCAGCTAATAAATACAACCACACATACACAAAGAAAAGCTGCTATTTCAACATGTCCAAGCATCCTGTATCATAGCCATGCTAATAATGTTTATAATAAACCAAACCGTTTGTAAATCAGTCAAGATTTTAGCGAGTTAAGAGTATTTTTGTGCAGATCACTCACCTTACAACAGCTACCATAGCGCGTACCAGAGTAGCTGTTGACTGTAGCAAGATGGCGGCCAGTGAGCTACGCTGGAAAATCTCCCATGAGCCATCTAGTGTTTATATATATATCTATGGTTAAGACGGCATACCTTTGCACTTTACGTGACCAAACCTGGATCAGTCGCAGTTCTTCAGAATCAAGGTAAGAGCATGGGTAACACATAGTTATAGGAAATAAACTTAGCCACGAATAATAATAATAATAATAATAATAATAATCTAATCGGCGCCAATGTTGCTTCTGGCACCTTTCTGAGGGGTATAGTAACTAAATAATATAGGGTATTACCTAAATATAACAAATGAACTCGCCTGAGCTAGCTTGCTAGCTAGCTAGCTAGAACACGCACTGCAATTTCTCCATAAAATTTTGGAAAATAGCTCGAAATAAGGTCTGTGGTTGACACACATTTAAGAGACGGATCACGTTTTGTTCAGCCGGATAATCTCCACTCTACTAGGATATTACCTAAATATAACAAATGAACTCGCCTGAGCTAGCTAGCTAGCTAGCTCAGAGAGACGGATCACGTTTTGTTCAGCCGGATAATCTCCACATGTCTACTCTGCTTTTATAATTTTCGAATCGTAAATCTATTAATAATACTTTGTATACATGTGTTTTTAGTATTAATAGTAATAATACTTTTATAATTTTTGTACAAATGACTTATTTAAATGACTGGTGGCAGTGATTTTGCTGTGCGATGGTGTGAAAATACCTTTAATGACAACAGTAGTAAGCATTAATTGGTTATTAGCCAAGTAGAAAATTGTAAACAACAACAATTACACTGGCATTGCCATTTTATTTTTGAGTTTCTAAATTATGTTGTTTTCTCTCAACAGATCCTGCAATTTGTTCTCCAAAAAACAACCCTTTGTTTTTTCAAACTCCAAACAACCCAAAGGCACTTTTAAGAGCCAAGTCTGTCTTGTTAAACTGTCCTTGCTGTGTTGTACTTGATAGTCTCTTCCTATCTCTCTATTTATTTCTCTGTCTAACTCTGTTGTCAGTCTTTCTTCTGTGTCTCTGTCTGTGTCTCTTCACTATAATGAGTGATTCTGATCTTGAGGATCTCCTGAGAAGCGCAGATGAGCTGGTTGAGCAGAAAGAGTTAAGGGATGACCTACGGAGTGCTGATGATTTGCTTTGTAAAGTGGAAGCGGCAACAACAGCAGCAGTAGCAGTAGTAGCAGCAGCAGCAGCAGCAGCAGCAGCAGCAGCTGCAGCAGCAGCAGCAGCAGTGCAGCTGCAGCAGCAGCAGTCCAGCAGTGTCATGATGTGCTGGAAGAAGAGAGACAGTGAGGGAAACTTGATCTTTGCAAGACCACGTTCAACCCGGAATGTCTCAAATCAGGGTCAGTATAAGATATATATTTCTAGGCACTTGAGTATATGAAATGAATGAAAACATAACTCTTGGTAAGGGAAAAGTATTACAATTTAATGGTATAAAATAAATGTTTTTTCTGATACAGCTGGCTGCAGTCGTAACACTGATCCCCCCGTTGCTGCTCCTGACCCTGACTGTGATCTGATCTTTGCTCCAGCTATCGCTCCAGAGACTGTTGGTATGTACTTCATTTGGTCTGGTTAGCCCGAAACACATATTCATACTTGTATCTTTATGTGATACGTACTTCATTTCTAAACTTCATAATTTGCTAGAATTAAGAACACAGTAGTTACAGCTTTCAAAACCACTCCATCCAGTATGTTTTAAAGAAAACTAATCATTGTGCTTTGGACTTTATTGTACCGTTTTAACAGAGGGGTTTCTACGAGATCTCCAGCAGTCTCTGAGCGATACTACAGGAGATGAGGTGGTAGCACAAACCCCAAGTGCTTCTCTGCTGGCATCGACCAACTGGAGCACTCGAAAAAGTTTTTTTTCAGAGAGCTGGAGGGCAGCGAGACCACATCTGGTTAACACCGTAGTGGCCCAAGCAAATGTGGGAACACACATTTGCCAACAGTGTTGGAGCAAAACGTCTGTTGTCCGGTGCCGGGATTGCCGACCACATCCCTTCTTCTGTGCTGACTGTGATGTCAGCATGCACACCAGACACCCCCCCACAACAGAGATGCTACTACTGCAGGTTACTTCCAGCCATTGGCCCCAACAACACATGTACTAAATATGGCCCTTTGCTCCTGTGGTAAGTTCTGGTTTGTGAATGTACATTTTCTTGCTGGACTTGTTGAGAATTTCATTTTGAAAATGTGAGCTTCCTCAACATCTCTGTGTTAATTCCCAGCAGTGTGCTTAAGTCTCTTTTTAATGTTCTGATGTAAAGTTAAATCCTAAATATGTCACATAACAATGTAGTATTTTTAAAAAGAGACAAATTATTTTTAATTCCCATTTGAATTTTTTTCCAGTGCGGTTTGTACCTGTGGAGATCCCGGACAAAATCTGTGGTTGTGCATCAGAGTCATTGAGCCTCAAGCCAGGAAAGACTGTGACTGTGATCACAATGAATGGTAAGAATGGGAAGAATGTTTGTCTTGTTTCTTAAGATAGATGTTATTGAAGTTTCTTCTTGATAATATCCAACCCTTCTCAAAGACATGTGGGATAGCTTGTCTATTAAACCTTAACATGGGTATTGAGTAAAGAATACCAAATGTATTAAAAACACCTTGTCTGTTTTTCAAGGACGACATGAGCTAAGCATGCCAGAGTTGGCTTGTGAAGCATGCGCTGCGACATGGACGACTGGGGTTGACGACCTTCTTCGGAGTGACTACTGGCCAGCTACCCTTCACTTCGCCACCATTTATGCCACAGATGTTTTCTTCTCATTTGAAGAAATGAAAATGGCTGCACCTGGACTATCCTTTCAGGCATATTTAAGGATGCTCGATCAGCGAACGTTGCGCTTCGGCCGTGTGAGTATTGAAGTTACTTGTCCTTTTTGATCTATTTGTATTGTACAAATTGTAAGCTGTGTCCTTATAATTTATAATCTATTTTTGACATAATTATCTGTTGATGTCCTTATTTTGTTATAGACTGGGAAGATCTCAACTGACAGCTTCATCAAAAGTTTCTTTGAGTGGGAGGCTGTGCGTTATGAGGTCGACATCATGTGCAAGGAGGAGCCCTTCACCTGTCCTGCGTGTAGCCCTGATATGCTTGCAGTTTCCGTGGATGGAAACCGCAAGCATTACCGTTTCAAGAATGCAGCTAGGTACTATAGAAAATATATAATGTCACAGTATTTGAACAAATAACGAAACAAAAGTATCTTGATGTGAACCAATCAATAATCTGAGATGTCATACATTGCTCCTTTGATTTATTTAGATCTGAGGAACAGGCCATCTTTGACGGTGTCTTTATAGCCAGGGATGAAGACGTCTCAAGATTTGTGGACTATATACACACCACAACCAAACATGTAATATTGCAGACTCTAATTATGTATAATATAATATCCTAATGAAGGGTTTGGTTAGGTTAGTCTTTGCACCATTTTCATCAATACATTTTTATATATTAGGTCTCCGGAAGAGGTGTTTGTGGAGGACAGTGGTCGGCAGCCAGAGAGACCTCCCAAAAATCAGCCGGCAAGCTGGATGAGGAGGGACTAGAGCTTGCCGTCTGTCGACATGGAGTGCTCCTCTGTGCTCTCAATATGTACAGGGGAGAAATCTTTGCTTATCCCCTGTACCTACAGAAAAAGCTGGCCAGTAGTATGTTCTTTTGCATGGATGTGACCTGCAAATATTGGCCCTACCTCCAGAGAATCACAAAAAGCTGTCCAGAGCTCCAGCATCTTCTCGACATGAAGCCCTTTCTCTCAGTGTTTCATGCCAAAGCGCATGACTTCAAATGTGAAGTAAGGAATTGTTACCATGTGACACAATCACTTTATGTAAAAACCTCCTTGTGAATAGTGACAAGTTGTAACGAGTCGTACTTTTGAATATATTTTAAACAGGTGAAATGGAGTGGGGCATATCAAGAGGGGGCTGGACTAACCCTAGGGGAGGAGGTGGAACAGGTCAATGCCTTCCTCTCTCGGATAGCAGTGACCACAAAACACATGTCAAAAGCAGGTGAGTTACGATAGAACCTTTACTGTCAGTTTTCAAAAAATGTTCAGAAAGGCACAGATTCCACTAACAAATTACACCAACAACAGAAACTCATAAAAGCTCATTGACGGTTATGACCATAGAACACCATTTAGGATGGCAATATAGTATAAACCCCAGTTACAGTATAAGAAGTAAGAGGAATAGTAATAATGTGATATTCTCTTTTGCAGGACGTACAGACATGCTGACGCTGATGGCCATGCGCTGGAATCAGCAAAAAGTCAGCAACTTGGCCACCTCACTGTCCCGCAGATATCTGAAGGTAATAACATAGTTTTAGAAGAATTATTTGTGGCTGCAGCCTAAATGTAGATTTCTGTATTTACTTGTCTTTAATTGTTTGACGTTTGTAGACCACAAAAGCTCTGGAAAAGCAATTGCAGAACCTGGAGTCCATGAAGGCTGAGTTGGCAGTGAGTGAAAAGCAGCTGGAAGACTGGGTCAGAGATGTGAATGAGTGGGCAGAAAGTGAGGACAATCTTAATGACGTTTTTCAACTTTTTTGTAGTCATGATTTATCAATTTATTTTAAATTTTCAGAATTAGTGATAACCTCTATTGACATTTGCATTACTTATTTTTCATGAAGCATATGTAATAAAATAATATTAAAACATTTGATCAAATGTCACTGTTATTGTGAATTACTGTGCTTAATACACCTATTTCCTCTAAAAAGCAACAACAAACAACCCAAGGGATGCTGCTGCCTTGGCCAGCAAGATTGAAATGCTGACAGTAAGTGTCAAGAGACGTTCGCAGCGTCTCTACAAAGACACAGACAGCAACAAAGGTCGTTCCCGGATCCGCCGCAAGATCAGGGATGAGAAAGGGGTCCTGACAGCCACAGTTGAGAAATACAACTCAATGGTTCCAAGCACAGAAGCGCTGTGCCTCGAAGCCATTCTGTCTGTGGAGAAAGCTTGGCCATGGCAGCTACCAAACAGTGGTAAGTACACCAGTCTGCTGAATGCTCACAGCAAATGTGGAAAACCTTCATGTCTGATATATAAATCTATTTAAGACTTCATAGATTCTTTGAATGTTGATCTTTCATACACATTAATTCATGTTTTCTCATAAATGCTTTCCAGACTCTTTCGACCTCAGGACAAAGAGAAGAGCATTCGACCTTGTCATGGCAGTGAAGAGACTACAGGAGGAGAAGAAGATTCTCGTCACAGAAATGAACCAACACTGGAAGGTCCTTTCAACCCGCAGTGATTCCCTGAAAGAGATGTCCTGCCTGCAAAGTACAGTATATATTACATTTTTACTTTGCATGACTTTACACATCAGTGATAGGTGATGAAGTAACTCATATTGTCTTTATCTTATACATTTAAGATTCACCATTGGGCCTGAGCGAAGACGGGATGAAAGGTCTCCAGAGCATGTTTAGGAAAAAGCAGCACGACATCGGAGAAATGAAGACTCATGCTAGACGATGCTATCTGCAGCTTTTGACTGGAGCAGAGACCATCAGCTTCTTGCAAAGTCTTTCAGATGAGTCTTCTGACTGCGACTCTGACAGCTCTGATGACACACGGTGAAGCCCCCTCCAGACTACCTTCTATTTAACATCTACATGCTCCCCCCTGTGAAATACTCCGCCAACATGGTCTCAACTTCCACTCCTATGCCGACGACACCCAACTCTACATCAGTACCAATCCATCATCCCAGCTGTCACTAGTCAACTGCCTCCGCAACATCCAAACCTGGATGTCAACAAACCTACTGAAACTCAACAAAAACAAAACAGAGCTCATGGTTGTGGCCCCAAAAACACTGCTCCGGGAGGTTGGAGATCTGCTCCTCACCGTCGATGGCTGCTCCATCCAGCCTGGGCGTCACTCTGGACTCTAGCCTCACCTTCAACTCCCACATCAGGTCTACTGTCAAAACTGCTTTTTTTCACCTTCGAAACATCTCCAGACTCCGGCCCTCTCTCCCCGACCCCGTTGCAGAAACATTAATACATACCTTCATCTCCTACTACTACTGCAATGGAGTTCTGTTCGGGGTCACCTGCAAAGCCCTGGACAGGCTCCAGTACATCCAGAACTCTGCAGCCAGGCTCCTCACCCGCACTAAGCCCTGGCAACACATCACCCCCATCCTCCTCCACCTTCACTGGCTCCCGGTCAAGTCACGCATCCAGTACAAACTCCTCCTGCTAACCTACACATCTCTCCACTCCCTAGCCCCTGCATACATCTCTGACCTCTTTCAGCCCTACACCCCCTCTCGTCAGCTGCGGTCCTCCGACAAAAAAAAATGACACATTTCTTAATGTCTTAATATGTATGTCCAGTAAGTTATTCTTCCGGTTGTTGATATGCTGTTGAAGACATTTTCTATCATTTCATTTTATTCAGATGTTATTACATGTCTACTCTGAAACACTATGTAAACAAGGTCCCATAACAATAAAGTTGATAAAAATTGTTTTGACTGTTCACTCATGTTCTGTTTGTATCTCTGTTTAGCAAACACACATACTGATTAGCACCATGAGGGGGCGGATACACATTTTTGTCTGATGTTTTAAAATATGTGCAATAATATAGCTATATCCTGTATATATCACATTTAAAACAACCTTCAGTTGACCAAAGTGCTGTACAAGCAATAACTACAATATTAAATAACACAATAGGAGTACAATAATTTAAAACATGATAAAAAGCACAATAACTAGAAACATATATTTTTTTAAACATACAAATGTAAAAATGTAATGTTCAACTAGTATTAAAAGTAATGACTAACATGAATAAAACATCTTCAGGTGTTATATATACATATCTGTCCTACACTAATAATGAAACAGATAAAATGGCATTGTATTCTGTGTTCCTCATAAATTACCTTTCAAACACCTCATCAGTTGCCTGTTTTTGACTTAGCTTACATAATTAGCCTACACCTGGTACAATGCCTTAGCCTCATATAGTCCATATTTAGCTTGATAATGGTAGTTAGATATGTAAATTAACATAATGTGTTTTGATAGCATTGTATACCATGTGTACTTTATACGTCTGTATTATTCACCTAGTGGTTAAAGCACGTTATTACACGTTTACAGTCATTGCAATGCCGGTAAGGTTGTGTTGCTAATCTCTGCTGCATGTTTTGTTGAATGGGTTACATTTGATGAAAACATTAAAATATTAAGAGTACATACAAATAGGGGGAAAGTAGAAGGTCAATGATAGAATGATAGAAATATAGAATAGAAAATATCAACAAGATAGGCTACTGTAAGTGATCTCTACAATAAAAGTTTAGTGCCGGATGTACACAGATATTAATAGGAGGATGTGCAAATCAGGCAAACTAATCAGGCTTTATTAAAACATTAAATAATACTTTAAGTTAAGGTCTTTTAAATACATGTAAGCAAAAAGCTTTGGTAAATCTACAGATAAATATTAAGCCTGACAAAGTACTTAAAGTCTAATATTCAGGGTTGCCAACTTTGGGTACCTGGCTGGAGTGAGATTTTGATATCATGGGTTTAATTACACATATGCGCACTAAATGACTGCTATCATGTCAGTAGCGGGACCTTAGCATATATATTGGATATATATACAATATATGCAAATACACAATATTGGACACAGACTATAAAGGGCACAAAGTTTCATTCACTAATGAAAGTCAAACACATGTTTGTTTCCACTGTTTTATTTGTGCCTGTTAAGCAATTAATTGACTTATCGTACGATAAATAAAAATGAACTCGATAAATTGCCATTTACATGAGGATGTGACAAGCAGTTTGAAAGGATGTACTTGAATTATTATTATATATTATCATTATGTCAGTGGTCTAAAATGGTCATACAACGGTGCCGACAATATTATCGTTTATCGCAATAATTTCCGGGAAAATGTATCCAACAAAATTAATTATCGTGAGAGGCCTATACATGAAACACACACACACAAACAAATCTACAGACTTACTCCAAACTGCCAAATATATTAATTAACACACTCTCACTCTCATATACTCTTTGACTCTATTTTGGCCTAGTAGAACAATAAGCAGCAGACTTTTACTTTTGATCATTTCTACTGGATCTTAGATCTGCGCATGCGCAATACGGGTCGGGGATTGACCAACCGGCTCTGCTCTGCTGTCTGTTAACGTTGTTAAGAGTGGTGGGGGCGGGGAGGGAGCGGATTGACAGCTTGAGCAGCTGTCAACTCAACATTGTAAATAACCAACCAAAAAGGATCGCCGGTTCATCTTGTTTGTGGCGTGAGAATAGGTTGGGCAGCGTGAGAGCGTGAGAGCGTGAGAGCGTGAGAGCGTGAGACCGTGAGATTGAGAGTGAAAGCGTGTGTCACACGCCAGATGCGTGAGAGTTGGCAACTGCATAATTTGTTTTGGGACTTGACAATCAACTTTCCTGCAATGTTAATTACGTTTAAGCACTTATTTTAACTGACATTACATATTAATTATACTCTTATAAGATGTATGTAGATAGTATAAGAAATGTGCAGAATATGACTGTTTAATGGTGGAGGTATAAACATATTGATAGATCTCTTGTAATGCACTGTTGACGAACCTGCGAGGTTTGTCATTCATTGCATAACTACACCGTAGTTGTGTATATGATATGTCAATAAACCTTAGAACATCTTGAAAGGGATGTGCCAAATAGGTTAAGGTTACCCTCTGAATTGTGGTGGAGTAGAATTACAAAGTAACAATAAATACTGCTGACAGTTAATGTATCAACGTCTCCATTACAAGTTTCAAAAACTAAACCTTTCTTATTTACACTATTGTCTTTCATTTATTTCCCAAATTATGTTTGTGAATTTAATGATTGTCAAATACAGTTCAACTGGGGAGTAAAACTGTTATAAACTAATAGTGCTTTTAACAGGAGCCAAATTGTGCTACATTTCAGGTGAATACTTTGATAGTAGGTTTAGAATAAGTTTCTAGGTTTTAACATAATGTTTCTCATATGGTCCGTTGCTGCAGGACTGTCACATATCGTCTTTTAGAGATGCTCCTGATGTTCCGGTCCCTGGCATTTAGAAGATCTGGTCTGCATTTCCACGTTTTGGGGCAAATTCAAATTGTACCAGTATTATTCATGACATATACAGAAGACCATAACAAAAATTGATATCTATCTTGTGTTTTAAGACTGAGGCAGCCCGAAAATAATGATTGTCACATTTGCATTAACATACCAAAAACTAAAACATTTTAAAAGGCTTTACCCTATTGAGAAATAATTGTACAAAAAATACACAACAGAAACAACAATTTATTGAAACAATTTATTGAAAAAACGTATGTGTGTATGTGTGTGTGTGTGTATGTGTATGTGTGTGTGTGTCTGTCTGTGTGTCTGTCTGTCTGTCTGTGTGTGTGTGTGTGTGTGTATGTGTGTGTATGTGTGTGTCTGTGTCTGTGTGTGTGTATTATGTTGAGCTGCTATAGTTTTGGGCAGGCTCCCATGTGTCCTCCCAGTCCTTGCCACTGCAAAACACACATAAAGAACAGTTGAATAATTATTAATATGTCATGCTATATATTTCTGATGCTTAATCAGGCAAGTAAGTCAATTTAAAATAGGATTTGAAACATTAGCTTCAGCTCAATGTCCCTCTTCGACTCCTCTCTCCCCTCCTCCGGGACTTGAACCGGAAATCAATCAAGACACGCCATGTTGAAGGACGTCACAATCGCTTCAACGCAAACGGAGGAGTCGAGGAGGGGTGAGGGAGGAGGCTTCCAGAGGAGACGAAAGGTAGGATACACGAGAGCACACTACTCGCGCATCAGACCTCCGCCCCCAGCTGCACAGCCTCTGCTCACTGCAGCTGATCTTACCGTTAAAGGAGGATCAGAGTCATTAAATGTTTAAAGTGCTTCATTAAGAGTAAAATATATTAAATCTCTTCAACGAATCAGGAGATCGAACTCTATAAAAACATTAAAGTGTGTGAAATATACTTACAAATTCTATAATAATTTTTTGATTATAAAATAATAACGTACAGTTCTTACTTGTGGTTTGTGATGCATGTGTGGTAGACCCACAGCACGTCAAACATTTAGGATATATACAAATACGGGTAGCATAACTAATACATATGTTAGTGATTTGTGTCTCTCTTCTGTAGGACAAATTACATAACAACATACAATACAAAAGTATTCAATTGAGATGAGCCTACTGTATCAGTGTATAAACCCTTTGCTTCCAGTACAACACATACATGTATGGTCATTAAGGAAAAACTTACCACTCGAATTTTCACTTCTTCTCTTTGCTGAAAGGCATGACATGAAATGGACAGAAATATTAATGAGAGATACTTTACAAAGTTAGGTGATACAACTTTACAGAACATTATTTGTACCATTTATAGACCATCAATAAGGTTAGATTTCTACACATAAACAATACTAACAGACAACAGCATCTGAAACCAGAGATACAGAAGAATCCACTATCGTACCAGTATGGAGCAGCTTCTTTAAGACTGGGAGTTTCCTACAACACAAGGTTATAAGGTGATGCAAAACGTAGTCCTGTAATGCTTACAATGACAACAAAAGGTGCAGTGTCGAGGATGGATTGAGGAACCTCACTGCTCCATACTTGTACGATAGTGGATACTTGTGTATCTCTGGATTCAGAGGCGTTATATGTTAGTATCGTTTGGGCTCTGTGCAGATATCTCACTGATGGTCTGTAGACGGTACCAATAATGTTCTGTACGTTTTTATGTTATTTAACAAGAAAAACAAAAAGGAAGAAATTATAACACACTTACATTAAAAACTCTTTTTCCACAATGCTCTCATAGAGGAACACCTTCTGGGTCCTGTGTTTCCTGCATTCTAAAAATAAATAACACCATTTTAATAATTAGGTAATAAGTCTTCCAAACAATCATTTAAAGAAATGTATTGTATAGTATATAGTATAGTATAGTGCAAATCGAACCTTTTCGACTTTTCTTTGATGGTGGAGGCGGTGGAGGAGAAGACAAGGGGGGGAGAGAAGGCTGGGAGCATGGAGGAGGTGGAGGAGAAGACAAGGGGGGGAGAGAAGGCTGGGAGCATGGAGGAGGTGGAGGAAGAGAAAAAAGATGGAGAGTAAATGTCTCCGGAAGCTCTGGCTCTGGCTCTGGCTCTGGGCTCTGGCTCTGGCTCTGGCTCTGGCTCTGGCTCTGGCTCTGGCTCTGGCTCTGGCTCTGGCTCTGGCTCTGGCTCTGCTCTGGCTCTGGCTCTGGCTCTGGCTCTGGCTCTGGCTCTGGCTCTGGCTCTGGCTCTGGCTCTGGCTCTGGCTCTGGCTCTGGCTCTGGCTCTGGCTCTGGCTCTGGCTCTGGCTCTGCTCTGGCTCTGGCTCTGGCTCTGGCTCTGGCTCTGGCTCTGGCTCTGGCTCTGGCTCTGGCTCTGGCTCTGGCTCTGGCTCTGGCTCTGGCTCTGGCTCTGGCTCTGGCTCTGGCTCTGGCTCTGGCTCTGGCTCTGGCTCTGGCTCTGGCTCTGGCTCTGGCTCTGGCTCTGGCTCTCTGGCTCTGGCTCTGGCTCTGGCTCTGGCTCTGGCTCTGGCTCTGGCTCTGGCTCTGGCTCTGGCTCTGGCTCTGGCTCTGGCTCTGGCTCTGGCTCTGGCTCTGGCTCTGGCTCTGGCTCTGGCTCCGTCTCTGTCCCTCGCTCCGTCTCTGGCTCTGGCTCCGTCTCTGTCCCTCGCTCCGTCTCTGGCTCTGGCTCCGTCTCTGTCCCTCGCTCCGTCTCTGGCTCTGGCTCCGTCTCTGTCCCTCGCTCCGTCTCTCGCTCTGGCTCTTGCTCTGGTCCAGGGGGGCTGGTGGACCAGCAGATGTAGATGCAGCTTGTTGTGCAGCACACACTGCAAATGTTGAAAATAATACAAGGGAAAATGAACAGAACACATTTTAAGGAAGTTATTTTTGGCCTTACTTGCAAGAAATTAATTAAATGCATTGAATTTCCCTCTATTATAAATGAACCAGGTAGTTCTTAAGTGAATGAAATGCAGGTAGTGTGAAAATAATGTTTTTAAGCTACCACAGCTGACTGTAGACATATTGCTATGTTTCTCATATCAGTGTTTAACACAACAACTTATCGTATTTAGTTAAGACCATGATCATAATGAAAATGTAGTTGCAGTCTGGAGCAGCTTCTCTCATTAAACTAGAAATCATTTAAACGTGCAGATAAATACATTAAATCTGTAATGAAACATGGTGATAAGACTTTTGACAGGTTGTTGCCGGGTATGTTTTTGCAAAGAACCACGTGCGTCTCACAGAAGAAAATAGGCATGACTTTTCTTCTGTGTCATTTCGAAACTGTGGGTGCTCTGACATGTTTCTACGGATGCCCAGATAAAAAGCATAAGCCGTAATGATAAGCACACGTGCAGCGTACGGCACCATGTGTCCTGGACATTAGGGTGCGAGGTAGGAGTGTCATGATGTCTAATTTCATTGAATGTCTTTTGCCTGAACTCGTCTCTCGAGGGTCTCCTCCTCTTCTCCCATCTCATGTGAGAGGATTAAGACATGAAGAGAGGAGGCAAGAGTTACAAACTGGGAAAACAGAGCAGCCTCATATCTTTATGATGCCTGCAGAGATGTGTTTGTATTACAGACACATGCATAACGTGCATGCTTGCTAACTACAGGTGAGTAATGTCGACATTTGCATTCAATTCAACCCTTTAAATATTTGTGTATAGCACATTTCAATGTTGTCCAAAGTGCTGTACAGGCTTAAAACACAATACAAAATAAAGAAATATGCATACAAGTTAGGGCTGTGCAATTAATCGTATTTTAATCGCAATTACGATTTTGGCCTGCCACAATTACGAAAACAACATAATCGAAAAAAACGATTATTTGTGACGTGCACTGCAACATATTTGATCCAATGTATTTGTATTTATCATATTTATATATGTTTAGTAGCTTGTTGAAGTGCGCTCCAAAATATTTGTTGATCTTTTTTATTGGTATTTATTATTTTGATATTATTTATTTAAATGTATCATTTATTTTTGTATTGGTTTTTCAGTTGAATGATACGTTCAGGGTAATCAACAGTTAAAAAGATACTGTTCAAATTATTATTTGTATTTGTTTAAAGTTCAATAAATTGATTTTTTCAAAGTCAATGAATAATCGTATTTAATAATCGTGATATCAATTATTGACCAAAATAATCGTGATTATGATTTTGCCATAATCGCACAGCCCTAATACAAATAATTAATTATAAATAAAAACTAAAAGTAGGTAACTGCAATACCATTAGTGTGGTACCCTCATATTAGTATCTTAGTGTTCACAGTGATAACATGCTGGCCCTGACAAGCCCATGTTGACAGCCTTTGTTCTATAATACAGCATAGGTTGTATTATATAAAAAAGGCTCAGGGGGGATGACATTTTAATGATATAACGGGATAGATGATATAGATAGACACAAAGCCCATGGACGACTACACAATGAGATAATAAAGTACAAGGATGATCTTACTTTTCAGGAGGTACTCATAAAGTTTCCTCATTTTCAGTAGGATCTCCCTAACGACCCCATCAGCATTTCCAAAATGGTGGACCAGATCCCCACGGATCTCCCCACTGCGGCCCTTATTGGAGAGGAAAAGGACCGGGCTGGATCCAAGGGTGTGTAGTTTAAGAACCTGCAAGAATTGGAGCGAAAAAGATTGCATACAGGCACATTGATCAATGATACAAATCTTTTAAAGCCAGAAAAATGGTTTCACATTCACTGAGGGCAAGGCTGTTTGACAAATAAGATATGTAATCGTCTGAGAGGCCAAACATCTTAAATAATAAGTCATTAAACTCACAGATAGCTCGGCCGACTTAACGGTCCTGCTGGCGTTCCTGTTGCTCTTCACAGAAGCCCCCCAGCTAGAGTCCTTCAATTCCGCTTCTTTTTTTAAAATGTTTTATTTATTTGAAGGGGGCAGACACACACCACACATGTTTTACGCCCAAGGGAATTTGGGGCCTGGCAGGAGGGGCACAGTTGTTTTTTGGGCTTTGTCATTCTGCAAATGAAAGTTAAACATAGAGGGATTATCTCAAAAATGTTTGCTGTCAGTTGATCAATTTGTTCTCAAATACACAAATATGTTATTAAGTTCATGCTCTATATAAATGCAATTGGAGAGATAGAAGATACAGTCTAATATGCTGTGAATACTTGAGATAGTGCGCAAACTTCCAATGGTTTGAATCAAATTAATATATTCATATGTGAATATTCAATATATTCAAACACAAATGACAAGTGGGGTTTTGTATAATAGAATGTAACATTTAAACGCCAATGCTAAGTGACTCCATTTTGAACAAAATTGAACAACATTCTGTTAATAATTAGGCTAATGTGTACTGACTTCTAATGTACTGTGTAATTTGTTCACATATAAACATCATGACATTAAATGATGGCATTCCTTCTTGATGACAGCTTATGGTAAAAAAACAAATGACCAGCAACCGCAGTGACGCGTCCTAAACATTTTACGTCATTACACCGAACATGTAAAACACTCCCGCTAAGTAATAAATAATAAATAAATAATAATAATTACAAATACTTTCGCTCCAGAGTCCTCTTTGTTTTGATGAGCGATACAACTAACAGTGCTAGCTCCTTTGATGACTACGACATTGTACTAACACAGCTAGCATTAGCCACACGGTGGCTTTATATTTTATTTGAGTTATATTTGAATATTGTCGAAAATTAAGTGAGCAGTCGAGTTTATTACAGCTTACCTTGCTGGTGTCTCAAGGTTCCGAGCAATGTATCACGTGAACTACGTGACCTCGAGACCTGGCCTCGCGAAGATAGCTGAGGATTGTGGGTAGTGTAGTGTATTCGGCCATCCAAAACTCAAAACTACTTGTTTCTCAGAATTGAAGGGGAAAACGTGACAAAAGCATTTTACACTAAAACCTATCAATATCGTTTCATTAACAAGGATAATCTGGTGGTTTTTAGTTAATGAGTAGTGCAGATATCACCTATTTATGTTTCATCCAATCACAGAGCTTGTTGAGTTATCACGAGGTTTTGTCGCAAAGCGGACAGACAATCACAACAATAGCTGGGGATTGTGGGTAGTGTAGTCTCTTTGGCGCTCCACATTTCAGAGAAAACAAGTTGTCTCAGAATTGTAGGGGAAAAACACAAAAGCATTGTACACAATTTAAACCTATCAATGTCGTTTAATTAACAAAGGTAATCTGGTGTTTTTGAGTGGATGAGTAATGGAGATATCACTGTCAAATCAATCGACAGTAAGGAGAATACTTACTTCCGGGTGTACAATTCTCCGTTATCCAATGGGAATGGACGCTCACTTTTAACAGCTGCCAACACAAACGAATGCCGTGCTTCCCTAAGCGTCAAATACCGACGCCGATGGGAATACATTGCAATCAGTTGAAAGCTCTTTGCATCCGTTTATGACGCTGATGGAAACTCGGCGCGTTACAACTGGACGCCACGGAATTCTGACCAAGCGTCGCTCCTGGACGCGTTGGGAGTGAGAGTGTGTTGGTTTTTCAGGCCTCAGGCTCGAAAATGACATTCCCAGAACAAATGACCATATCTTCCCTTCTAAAAGGGTTAAATTCATAATCTTTATTCTCAAAGTAATGATAAACCTGTGAGTTGGATGTAGAAAAGTCAGAATCAATATAGATGTTTTTATTTTAAAGAAAATTCAGATTTTACATAGTAAAACACTGTAAATGATAGTGTCCGTCCAAAAATTATTTTGTACTTATAGTGAAAACTACCCTTGGATGATGGTAAGGTAGACTAAAAGCTTAGGAATCCAAAGTACAACATATAATAAGTACCCTGTATCAAGATTGATGCAAAACAAGTGACATTTGACCTTTTTAGAGAGATTTAGCAAAAGAAACCACTTCTGGGGTCATTTGGGTGGATTTTCCATATCTCTGGCCCCCCTTGCTCGATTTTGATGGTTGACACCTCTTTCTGACCGTTAGAGCCAATATAATCGAAGGGGGAGTCCCCCACACACACACGTTGTGAAGAGAAAAGGTGGGGCTTCGCGCATGTAATTTTGCATCAGAGTGAACCTATCTCTAGCTTTCACATCTGGAAACGGAAAAGCAGTTTTAATGCTTATGGATTATCAGAAATCATTTCAAAGGGACACAGACACATTGGATTAACCTATGGATTAACTTCAGCAGCGTTTTTATCGTTTTAATGCCATTGAAGACCGCTTTGGAGAGACTACAGAGCCAAGGTAAAAATGTTAGCATTTTTAGCTACCTAGTGTCACCTGTTTTGATGTCCGTTTTTGCTTATAACGTCGCCATTTCGTATAATTCAGTGATAATGTGGGTGTCCATCGATTCTGTGTCACCTCACGATGTGAAACGATGTCATGGATGTAGAGAAGAGATAAATAATAAGGTTTTGTGAGTGATTTTCGGTGCAGTAAGGTGTTAGCATTTTTCGCTCGTTGCTAATTCAGAGGCTCAGTGTTAGCATTGTGGGTTTTATTTAAAAAAAAAAAAAAAAAGATCAGTTAGATGAGTTTCTTCCTGTTACATGGATATAAAACATTCATAGTTTATTAAATGAACATGCCCTCAGACACTGTTTCCTGCAAGATGTTGCGGCAGTGCCCCGGTACCGGGGTCTCTCGGGCTTAACAGGTTAAGTTACTAAACGTTTTATTAAAGATGATATAAGAGCTGGTTCTGTTATAGTCCAACACATTCTCACTCCCTAAGCGTCCAGGAGCGACGCTTGGTCAGGGTCCCGTGGCGTCCAGTTGTGACGCGCCGAGGCTCCTTCAGCTTCATAAACGGACGCAAAGAGCTTTCAACTGATTGCAATGTATTCCCATCGGCGGCGGTATTTGACGCTTAGGGAAGCACGGCATTCGTTTGTGTCAGAGGCTGTTAAAGGCAATGTGAGCGTCCATTCCCATTGGATAACGGAGAATTGTACACCCGGAAGTAAGTATTCCCCTTACTGTCGATTGATTTGACAGTGATATCTCCACTACTCATCCACTCAAAAACACCAGATTATCCTTATTAATTAAACGACATTGATAGGTTTTAGTGTGTGTACAATGCTTTTGTCACGTTTTCCCCTTCAATTCTGAGAAACAAGTCGTTTTCTATGAGTTTTGGATGGCCGAAGACATGACATTACCCACAATCCTCTGTAGCAACCATAGACTGTATAAAACTATAGACTGTATAATATATATATATACTATATAATGACATATCTGCCGTAGTTAACTCTATTTATAGAGCCCTGATGAGAACACTTCTAGACAAACAGGAACTGCCGCCAAAACTGAAAACGTGACGTGGATCTTAAATATATCAGCAATTAAACAACATCTTACATTTCTTTTCACACAATACGTCTCCTTGCAGTATCAACACTAATTCAGCTGACTTTTATATTTGATCCAATTGATAGATAGGCTGTATTTACGCCATAACGGTGCACAGCTGATAGAAAGGGACACCTACTGGTTAAAGCACGTTATTGCATTTTATAATTGTATTATTAGATATTAATAGGAGGATGTGCAAAACAGACCAACTAATAAGGCTTTATTTAAACATTAAAGAATACTTTAGGTTAAGGTCTTCTTTTGAATAAAAAAAGCTTTGGGGGTATAGAAGATGAATATGGAGGGATGAAACCCTCTTTGATGGTCACACATGCAGAGCACACAGCACACACAGTGAAGTTTGTATCTACAGATAAATATTAAGCCTGACAAGGTACTTAACGTCTAATATATTGCTTTCCTGCAATGTTAATTATGTTTAAGCACTTATTTGAACTGGTATTATACATATGTATTATACTCTTATAAGATGTATGTTACAAAGTGAGGTGCAGGTGAAAGAACGATACGTGGAAAGAGGGTTTTCTTGCAAAAATAGACAGGCGTTTTATTCTCAGCCTTCCACATTATTCCACAGAAACAAAAACTGCATGCCTGGTGCTGCGTTCACCAGCAAGGAACAAACACCAAATGCCCCCTCCCCTCTCTTCCCAACCACATTTATAGGAGACTGCCCGCCTTCCCAATCCAACCTGGCCAATCAGGTCATGGTTCTGAAAGCGGAGTGAAGGGTTAAATACAAAATTAAACACTGTGGTCTACATTTAATACAATCCTAAAGGCTTAAGTAAATTCATAATTGCATCAACATAAACATTGTACCTTCAAAAACAACAAGTTCTGCTTAAAACGGATAGTTTTTAACCTAATTGACACTCATAAAATCACTCATTTCCTGACCAATCACGTCCAAGACTCCGCCTACTCATACGGCACACATAAGGAGTACTTTGGAGGCGTGCTCCCCCTTTGAGCAGTGACACAAAATGGCTTCCAGGTCTGAACAAAGGAAATGGTGATTACTTTATGATTGTGTGTTTTACAGACTGACAACTTAATTTAGATGCACTTTACTAGTTTTTCTATGTAAACTGTTTTTATAACTTTAACCGAAATAAAGACAACTCTGAAGAAACATGTATTACCTTTCTTAACAAACAAATTGTTAAGCCAAAATGTTAGTGAGGGAGTGTGTGCGCTTCATCACATTTCACACCTCCTCCCCCTCTGGCTTGCACAGGTCAGGCAAGCGAGAAAGATAGTCAGCTATCAGGTTATTCTTACCGGGACAATACTGTATGGTGAAGTGGTATGGCTGGAGGGCTAGGCACCAACGTAGAATCCTTGCATTCTGATGCTGCTTAGATTGCATCCACTTCAACGGTTTGTGGTCTGTCTGCAACACAAACTCTCTTCCAAGAAGGTAATACTTCAATGAATCTATAGCCCACTTTATAGCCAGTCCCTCTTTTTCCACGGTAGAGTATTTTTTTCCCGGTCAAACAACTTCTTACTCAGGAACAGTATAGGCTTCTCTTCGCCAGGCTCTCCTTGGGCTAGCACTGCTCCTAGTCCAACACCAGAGGCATCAACTTGCACAAGAAATTGTTTTGTGAAGTCCGGGCTCTGCAACACAGGAGCTTGACAGATCTGCCTCTTTAATGCCTGGAAGGCATTTTCACACTCATCATTCCACACAACTTTTGTGGGAGATTTTTTTGTTAGATCAGTAAGTGGGGCAGCTAATGTAGCAAAGTGGGGAACAAACCTTCTGTACCACCCCACCAGGCCTAAAAAGGACCTCACTTGCTTCTTTGTCTGGGGTCTGGGTATTACCTGTATGGCTTTTATCTTCTCAACTTGTGGTCGTATTTGCCCACGTCCAACCAGGTATCCAAGGTATTTTACCTCCTCTTGAGCCCAGGAACACTTGTTGGCATTCAGGGTTAGCCCGGCTTCCTGTATCTTGCCCAACACAGCTTTAAGATGCTTCAGATGTTCTTCCCA
The DNA here is from genome assembly GCA_012861695.1 of Trematomus loennbergii. Taxonomy (NCBI): domain Eukaryota; kingdom Metazoa; phylum Chordata; class Actinopteri; order Perciformes; family Nototheniidae; genus Trematomus; species Trematomus loennbergii. The sequence continues at coordinate 338,469 of JAAOOA010000412.1, read as the reverse complement.
GGATTCACTGTAGATTACCACATCATCCAGGTAGGCTGCTGCAAACCTGGTGCAATCATTAAGAACAAGGTCCATTAACCTTTGAAAGGTTGCAGGCGCTCCATGAAGACCAAAGGGTAGTACAGTGTAGTGAAACAAACCCATTCCTGGAATCTGAAAAGCTGTATACTCTTTGCAGGCTGGTTCAAGAGGCACCTGCCAGTAACCTTTACAGAGGTCTAAAGCTGTGATGTACTTAGCTTTCCCCAACTTCTCCAGTAGCTCGTCAATCCGTGGCATAGGGTATGAATCAAAACAGGAAATGCTGTTCAGCTTCCTCATGTCCGAGCAGAACCGAGGTTCAGTGGTGTTTTTCTTAGGAACAAGCACTATAGGATTTGACCACTCACTTCTAGATGGTTCAATGACTCCCATGTCCAACATCAACTCTACCTCCTTTCTCAATGGTTCCATCATTCTTTCAGGAATTCTGTAAGGCCTCAGGCGAACAGGTTTAGTGTCCTTCAGTACAATGTTATGCTTTATCACATCAGTGCGTCCTGGTTTTTCTGAGAACAATGCTGGGAAGGATTGTTTAAGCTCACCCAGTTGATGCCACTGATCCAAACTCAGATGCTCCGGAGGGGCCTGGGGTTTACACTTCTCTCTGTGCGGCACCATGTCAGCCCCCTCTGCTTCCCACACGTCCTCCTCTTCCAGCTGGACATCTTGGATCATCAGAACATGTTCTCCACCTGCCTTCTGGTTTTTCCTGTCATGATATTCTTTTAAAATGTTTACATGCAACAACTGTTTGCACTTTCTTTTATCAGCACAGAGAATTTCATAGGTCACAGGGCCAGCCTTTCGGGTTACTGTATAAGGGCCTTGCCACTTGGCTAGTAACTTACTTGGGCCGGTCGGGAGCAGTATCAAGACTTTCTGGCCAGCTTTCAGCTCTCTTTCACGAGCACGTTTGTCGTACCACACCTTCTGCTTACGTTGAGCTTCATGCATGTGTTCTTTGACCGTTTCTCTGTAACTGTCCAGTTTGTCTCTCATCTGCAGAATGTAGGAGATGATGCTGTTGGTTGTTGTTGCCACTGCCTCACCAGCCACCCAGTTCTCCTTCAGCACGTCCAAAGGGCCTCTGACCTGTCTGCCATATAATAACTCAAAAGGGGAGAAACCCGTTGAAGCCTGTGGCACTTCTCTGTATGCAAACAAAAGGAACGGCAACCATTTATCCCAATCTTTGCCAGTATCATCAATACATTTTCTCAACATTTGTTTCAGTGTACCATTAAAACGTTCTACGAGACCATCAGTTTCAGGGTGGTATGGAGTTGTTCTGATCCCTTTAACACCAAGTTGTGAGTACAGTGACTTCATCAGATGGGACATAAAGTTTGTACCTTGATCTGTTAAGATCTCTTTAGGGATGCCAACTCTCGAGAATAGCTCTACCAAACACCGCACTATATGTTTGACCTGCATGGAACGCAGTGGATAGACATCTGGATATCTGGTGGCGTAGTCACAAATAACCAGGGCAAACCTGTGACCCTTGCTACTCTTTGGCAGAGGACCAATTATATCCATGGCTATTCTTTCATAAGGTACACTCATTATTGGTAATGCTTGTAGAGGGGCTCTGTTTGAAAGTTTGTTAGGAGCTACAACCTGACACTCATGGCACGTTTTACAGTAATCAATTACCTCTCTGTATAATCCTGGCCAATAGAAACGCTGAGCAATGCGATCATAAGTTTTTGCCTGTCCCAGATGCCCAGCCCATGGCACAGTATGACCCACATGCAGGATTACTTGGCGAAACTCTTTTGGAATCACTAGCCTAGGTTTCTCTCTGTCTGCCAAATACAAAAGATTGTCTTTTATGATGAAGGGATCCCCAATTAGATTTTTCAGCCCCCCTGTGGTTGCATCTTCATCCACATCTACTTTGCATGCTTTTGCAAATAGAGTTTTTAGAGATGGGTCATTCTCCTGACTCTCTCTGAAGTTATCTGGGATTTGCCATTGGGGCTCGATGAGGGGAGTTACAGGGAGAGTATGCTCAGGGCATTTAGCCTTATCGTGATTTCTGCCCCGACCGGCCCAAGTAAGTTACTAGCCAAGTGGCAAGGCCCTTATACAGTAACCCGAAAGGCTGGCCCTGTGACCTATGAAATTCTCTGTGCTGATAAAAGAAAGTGCAAACAGTTGTTGCATGTAAACCTTTTAAAAGAATATCATGACAGGAAAAACCAGAAGGCAGGTGGAGAACATGTTCTGATGATCCAAGATGTCCAGCTGGAAGAGGAGGACGTGTGGGAAGCAGAGGGGGCTGACATGGTGCCGCACAGAGAGAAGTGTAAACCCCAGGCCCCTCCGGAGCATCTGAGTATGGATCAGTGGCATCAACTGGGTGAGCTTAAACAATAAAACAGAAATCACGATAAGGCTAAATGCCCTGAGCATACTCTCCCTGTAACTCCCCTCATCGAGCCCCAATGGCAAATCCCAGATAACTTCAGAGAGAGTCAGGAGAATGACCCATCTCTAAAAACTCTATTTGCAAAAGCATGCAAAGTAGATGGGGATGAAGATGCAACCACAGGGGGGCTGAAAAATCTAATTGGGGATCCCTTCATCATAAAAGACAATCTTTTGTATTTGGCAGACAGAGAGAAACCTAGGCTAGTCATTCCAAAAGAGTTTCGCCAAGTAATCCTGCATGTGGGTCATACTGTGCCATGGGCTGGGCATCTGGGACAGGCAAAAACTTATGATCGCATTGCTCAGCGTTTCTATTGGCCAGGATTATACAGAGAGGTAATTGATTACTGTAAAACGTGCCATGAGTGTCAGGTTGTAGCTCCTAACAAACTTTCAAACAGAGCCCCTCTACAAGCATTACCAATAATGAGTGTACCTTATGAAAGAATAGCCATGGATATAATTGGTCCTCTGCCAAAGAGTAGCAAGGGTCACAGGTTTGCCCTGGTTATTTGTGACTACGCCACCAGATATCCAGATGTCTATCCACTGCGTTCCATGCAGGTCAAACATATAGTGCGGTGTTTGGTAGAGCTATTCTCGAGAGTTGGCATCCCTAAAGAGATCTTAACAGATCAAGGTACAAACTTTATGTCCCATCTGATGAAGTCACTGTACTCACAACTTGGTGTTAAAGGGATCAGAACAACTCCATACCACCCTGAAACTGATGGTCTCGTAGAACGTTTTAATGGTACACTGAAACAAATGTTGAGAAAATGTATTGATGATACTGGCAAAGATTGGGATAAATGGTTGCCGTTCCTTTTGTTTGCATACAGAGAAGTGCCACAGGCTTCAACGGGTTTCTCCCCTTTTGAGTTATTATATGGCAGACAGGTCAGAGGCCCTTTGGACGTGCTGAAGGAGAACTGGGTGGCTGGTGAGGCAGTGGCAACAACAACCAACAGCATCATCTCCTACATTCTGCAGATGAGAGACAAACTGGACAGTTACAGAGAAACGGTCAAAGAACACATGCATGAAGCTCAACGTAAGCAGAAGGTGTGGTACGACAAACGTGCTCGTGAAAGAGAGCTGAAAGCTGGCCAGAAAGTCTTGATACTGCTCCCGACCGGCCCAAGTAAGTTACTAGCCAAGTGGCAAGGCCCTTATACAGTAACCCGAAAGGCTGGCCCTGTGACCTATGAATTCTCTGTGCTGATAAAAGAAAGTGCAAACAGTTGTTGCATGTAAACCTTTTAAAAGAATATCATGACAGGAAAAACCAGAAGGCAGGTGGAGAACATGTTCTGATGATCCAAGATGTCCAGCTGGAAGAGGAGGACGTGTGGGAAGCAGAGGGGGCTGACATGGTGCCGCACAGAGAGAAGTGTAAACCCCAGGCCCCTCCGGAGCATCTGAGTTTGGATCAGTGGCATCAACTGGGTGAGCTTAAACAATCCTTCCCAGCATTGTTCTCAGAAAAACCAGGACGCACTGATGTGATAAAGCATAACATTGTACTGAAGGACACTAAACCTGTTCGCCTGAGGCCTTACAGAATTCCTGAAAGAATGATGGAACCATTGAGAAAGGAGGTAGAGTTGATGTTGGACATGGGAGTCATTGAACCGTCTAGAAGTGAGTGGTCAAATCCTATAGTGCTTGTTCCTAAGAAAAACACCACTGAACCTCGGTTCTGCTCGGACATGAGGAAGCTGAACAGCATTTCCTGTTTTGATTCATACCCTATGCCACGGATTGACGAGCTACTGGAGAAGTTGGGGAAAGCTAAGTACATCACAGCTTTAGACCTCTGTAAAGGTTACTGGCAGGTGCCTCTTGAACCAGCCTGCAAAGAGTATACAGCTTTTCAGATTCCAGGAATGGGTTTGTTTCACTACACTGTACTACCCTTTGGTCTTCATGGAGCGCCTGCAACCTTTCAAAGGTTAATGGACCTTGTTCTTAATGATTGCACCAGGTTTGCAGCAGCCTACCTGGATGATGTGGTAATCTACAGTGAATCCTGGGAAGAACATCTGAAGCATCTTAAAGCTGTGTTGGGCAAGATACAGGAAGCCGGGCTAACCCTGAATGCCAACAAGTGTTCCTGGGCTCAAGAGGAGGTAAAATACCTTGGATACCTGGTTGGACGTGGGCAAATACGACCACAAGTTGAGAAGATAAAAGCCATACAGGTAATACCCAGACCCCAGACAAAGAAGCAAGTGAGGTCCTTTTTAGGCCTGGTGGGGTGGTACAGAAGGTTTGTTCCCCACTTTGCTACATTAGCTGCCCCACTTACTGATCTAACAAAAAAATCTCCCACAAAAGTTGTGTGGAATGATGAGTGTGAAAATGCCTTCCAGGCATTAAAGAGGCAGATCTGTCAAGCTCCTGTGTTGCAGAGCCCGGACTTCACAAAACAATTTCTTGTGCAAGTTGATGCCTCTGGTGTTGGACTAGGAGCAGTGCTAGCCCAAGGAGAGCCTGGCGAAGAGAAGCCTATACTGTTCCTGAGTAAGAAGTTGTTTGACCGGGAAAAAAAATACTCTACCGTGGAAAAAGAGGGACTGGCTATAAAGTGGGCTATAGATTCATTGAAGTATTACCTTCTTGGAAGAGAGTTTGTGTTGCAGACAGACCACAAACCGTTGAAGTGGATGCAATCTAAGCAGCATCAGAATGCAAGGATTCTTCGTTGGTGCCTAGCCCTCCAGCCATACCACTTCACCATACAGTATTGTCCCGGTAAGAATAACCTGATAGCTGACTATCTTTCTCGCTTGCCTGACCTGTGCAAGCCAGAGGGGGAGGAGGTGTGAAATGTGATGAAGCGCACACACTCCCTCACTAACATTTTGGCTTAACAATTTGTTTGTTAAGAAAGGTAATACATGTTTCTTCAGAGTTGTCTTTATTTCAGTTAAAGTTATAAAAAACAGTTTACATAGAAAAACTAGTAAAGTGCATCTAAATTAATTTGTCAGTCTGTAAAACACACAATCACAAAGTAATCACCATTTCCTTTGTTCAGACCTGGAAGCCATTTTGTGTCACTGCTCAAAGGGGGAGCACGCCTCCAAGGTACTCCTTATGTGTGCCGTATGAGTAGGCGGAGTCTTGGACGTGATTGGTCAGGAAATGAGTGATTTTATGAGTGTCAATTAGGTTAAAAACTATCCGTTTTAAGCAGAACTTGTTGTTTTTGAAGGTACAATGTTTATGTTGATGCAATTACGAATTTACTTAAGCCTTTAGGATAGTATTAAATGTAGACCACAGTGTTTAATTTTGTATTTAACCCTTCACTCAGTTTTCAGAACCATGACCTGATTGGCCAGGTTGGATTGGGAAGGCGGGCAGTCTCCTATAAATGTGGTTGGGAAGAGAGGGGAGGGGGCATTTGGTGTTTGTTCCTTGCTGGTGAACGCAGCACCAGGCATGCAGTTTTTGTTTCTGTGGAATAATGTGGAAGGCTGAGAATAAAACGCCTGTCTATTTTTGCAAGAAAACCCTCTTTCCACGTATCGTTCTTTCACCTGCACCTCACTTTGTAACAATTGGTGGAAAGATAGTATAAGAAATGTGCAGAATATGACAATGTAATGGTGGAGGTACACACATATTGATAGATGTCTTGTAATGCACTGTTGAGGAACCTGCGACCCAAGTTTTTCATTCATTGCATAACTACACCGTAGTTGTGTATAATATGATATGTCAATGAACCTTAGAAAATCTTGAAATCTTGAATGGGATGTGCAAAATAGTCATTATATACAGTCTTTAATTAACTATTAGTAGAGAATAACGACGAGTAAAGAATATACTTTATAGGGATCCTATTAATATCTAATAATACAATTATAAAATGCAATAACGTGCTTTAACCAGTAGGTGCCGCCGCCGATGGGAATACATTGCAATCAGTTGAAAGCTCTTTACGTCCGTTTATGAAGCTGAAGGAGCCTCGGCGCGTCACAACTGGACGCCACGGGACCCTGACCAAGCGTCGCTCCTGGACACATAGGGAGTGAGAGTGTGTTGTATAGTCATATCAGAAGTGGTATTAAAAAATATAGCTCACAGATATCGCTAAATCTAAAGGGAAAAACTCAGGAAATTGGCATACCATGATTATTAAAGTGATATTTTACATGTTACCTTGTGTCTTTCAAGGTCTCTTTTTGTTTAGCCTTGGTTTTAATACTGAATACTTGTAATTCCAGTTCAAACCAGTTCAAACATGAGAAAACCAGAGATTTTTTGTATTGTTCCTTGATTATGTATAATTGACACAGTATAACACTTGGTAACTAGTGAAATAGCACTTAAAACCAAGTAGAATTTCAGCATCAAATCATTGAGTCGCTTACTTTCAACCAAAAAAGCCTTCTGTTCGCTCTATAGAGAAAACATGTGGTCACCAACGTTCGCAGGATTAATCATCTGGGCACCATGAAAATGTTTATCAACTGTCATGCTGATTTATTCAATATCTGTTTACAGATTTCAATTAAAAACACACAAGTTAACCTCCTGGAAGGTTCTAAAGGGACAGTAATAGAATTCCCAAAGTGATTGGATCATCTGGGGACCATGAATGTCTGTACCAAAATTAGTTCCAGTCCATTTCTTAGAAGTAGATGTTTCCTTGATAAGTGCACATCTTGGCTACATTTGAGTCAACAAAGGTTGTATCTTTCCATTCCATAGCTGTCAAGAAAAAACCACAAAAGCTTAATGGTAGGTCTAGAGATGTATATGTATGTCTTTTATGCCCTACTGTAGCACTTTGGGTTTGCTTTTAGCTATGAAAGATGCTTTACAAATACAATGTATTATTGTTAGAAGTTGAGGGATCATTAAAGTCCTAAGGATAAAGCCTTACTGTGTCAGGACCTCCTGAATCAAGTTTACTGACCAATTGTCAGAACAAAAACTTAAAAACAGAATTGTTTGGGCCGCCGGAAATAATCATTTTGGGCCTAGTTAGCCGTTTTCGAATCCCGAACCGGCTAAACAATTCAGGCAATGTCCCCCCCTCTGTCTCCCCCTTTCACGTCTGAGAACTCCAATAAAGGCCCTCTGGCCCAACAGTACCTTTAAAAACAAAAACGTTTGTTTTCACAAATCTCTCAAAATCTTGACATTTTAGAATTCATATGCTCATCAATAGCCTTTGTTTGCATATTTCCAGTAGGCCTATAGTGTCAGGTGAACCTTCTGTTGTTATCAATAGGAGCTCAGCTAGGTGAAAAATAGCTGGTAAAATGAAAAAATATTAATTCCTGGAATAGATGTATTCACCCCTTAATGCATTGTTTGCCTCCAGTCTTGCCCTTCCACAATACAATTACATTGTTACATAAACTTCATGCGGGGATAATACAATAAACCACAATTCTGTGGATTATTTTTCCATGGGAACCTGCAGCAGCATCAAAACATGTTTACCATATGAAATGTTGCATTCACTATACAGCATAACAGGGAAAACACGTGACCTCATTGTTAATACAAAAACATCCTGATACCTCTGCATCATATTATGTTCCTATTTCATATGTGAAACATTTCAATGACTTTCATTCTGCATAAATACCAGTTTCCACATGAATTTGTATTATTGAACACATGAATTGGTTATAGGTTTCTATTTAGATGACTTAAACTCATTCTGGTGCTCTAAAATCCTATCTGGTTGCCATAGCACCGAGCTTTTCTATCATCGAAAGCGACCTTAGCACACTTTGGATTATTATTAATTTTCAACAATGACCTGCTCCACACTCACACTCTTATACAAGCGCAGAGGTTCTGAGGAAGTGCTTCTATCAGTGTTAAACCCAGAAACACCCCTATTGTAGAGGCGGCCACCTATGATATCTGCTGCTGGGTGTTAAATAGTAAAATGTGTATGGAGAAGGCAATTTGGCCTTAGGTCAATAGATGGGTTTCGTTTTATACAAAGGCACCTATTTCTCTTTGCAGTGATATCAGGGAGGCTTGGAGCATTTGTAAAAATGTGCACACCATCCACTATCTCATTATACTGGAGGATATAGAACTCTTTATACTTATTTTTATCTCAAAATCACAGATAAGGCTCTCCAACCTACCACTGTCGGGCAGCATTTTCACTTCGGTTAATGCAAAGTGGCCCAGAAATGAATAGAACCCATACTCTGGGAGAGTGTTTTCCACTTAACTTTCAAGCTATCGCAACGTCTTCAGTTCAACAGTGAGCGCTCCGCTCCGAAACCAAACTACCAAGAAGTCCTAAGAGCCACAGCAGAGGCTCCAAAGTTATCTCCATCATTGAGGATGGAGTGGTTTGTGGCAGGAATATGTCACAAACAGCTGCTTGATGTAGGCCTCAGACATTGTAAAATCTTAACTTTCATTATTCTGAGCTGGAGAGAGGCAGTTAATGAGTTAGATTAGTGCGTTAGCTAAACGTTCCATGGGTTAGCTTGGCAGTTTAAGAGTTAGCCTCATAGTTTAAGGGTTAGCTTAGTGGTTTAAGTTTAAGCTTAATAGTTTAAGGGTTAGCTTAGTGGTTTAAGGGTAAGCTTTACGGTGTAAGGGTTAGTTTAGCAATTTAAGGATTAGTTTAGCGGTTTAGGGTTAGCATAGCAATTTGTGCCACATTCCCGCAGTCACTGTGGTCAAGAAATACATAGCGTGTCTGGTTCCACGTAAATGTGTCAACAGACCTCCGTTATGAAGCTGAATAAGAACCGATTGAGGTATGAGATAAACTGTTCGTCAATGACAAACCAAGCTAGAAGAAGCTATTTTCACATTACCAAATCTAACCCCCATTAAAAAAAAACTGCCCCTTGCCACAGTGACTTTTGTAGCAGTTATACAGAAATCTGTAACTATATTTTAGTTTAGCCCTTTACAAACGATACAAACAGGATGCATTACATGTCCTTGCTTTTCTCCGTAAAAACACACATCCACTTCAATACAGGAGCAATTCAGGGTTACGTCTCTTGCCCTGTGACACTTAGACATGTTGACTGCAGGGGGTTGGGATTGAACCACTGGCCCTCCGAATTGTTAATGCCCATGTTTCCCCTGAGCCAGAGCCACCAGCAATATGTTTCTGCCCTGCTGTGTTTTCCAATAACTCCGTCACTGCATGTTAAATGTGTTGGTCGGTATTTTGCCAACATATGTGTGTTTGCGGCCACGCACAGCCTATATTTGCGTCCCCGTGGATCTGTGGTCAAGATGTTCTGTCAGCTGGGTGAATTATAGTCAATTGGTTACATAATCATCCCACACATTCATCGTAGATGCTGTTCCCCATGGCAACTCTGTTAAATAAATCAGTCCCTCTCTGGTTTGTGGCGCCCGCTGATTCCCAAGTCGCCCTTTAATCTTCCCTGTTGCTCAATTCGTCTTTTTTTCTCCTGTCTCTGTCCTTGTCTCTATCAGTCCCTTAGTCATTTTCACTGTCTTCTGCCTTCTTTATTTACCTCTCTCTTTGTCCTTTCTTGTCCATTCTCTGTGAGCTGCCCGCCTCTGGGTGTCCTGTGTCTTCCTCTATCTGTCTAGACATCCTCCCACCTCTTGAGTACTGTCTCCCTCCCTCTCCCTCTCCCTTCCATCCTCTTTTCTTTTTATTTCTGTCTTTCACATCACTTTTCTCTTTCCTTCTTTGTCCCTTTCTCTAGTCTCCAGACAGTAAATTAGGCGGATACTGACACCCATTGACCTGCACTCAAATTCTAACTACATTCTAAACTGCCAATGGATAAATACACAACTAAATACAAATAAAAAACTAAGAGAAGTATTGCAATCTTTTGCTGTAGCTGCTGGCAGATATGTAAAAATTGTTTGTAAAATGAAATTACTTATAGTTTGGTGCTGTTGCTAGTTTGGTTCGCAATTGGTTCACAATGTTGAACCAGATGTGATTGTTTTCCACCGACCAGAGCCCTGTAGGAGCCTTGCATGACGTCACAGTTTACGTTCCAGCGTAAATAACAACAGCAATGGCAAACTGCGTTGGATCTTATATTATATGAAACCCCAGGTCGTGGAACTTTCAACAGGTATATGGCATATTTCTTCTCACAATGCTCTGGAAGAGTAGCCTACTCTTTGTGGCATTCGCCGTGTTCTACCAACATATTTTGCCATGGTATTTTTTACGTTGATCTTGTGATATGATCAGAAAACTTGTTAAGGTTATATATTGATTACACCAAATAGCCAATATTAACAATAGATCCGCCAACGGGTACATTTTACCCGCAGCTGTTTCTTGATTGTATGTAACTTTTTTTCAATAAAATATTGAAGTCTCCCAGTCTGTGACTTTTCCTGAAAGTGTGTGTGTTATGTAGCACCCTCTGTTCGTCAATATGAAATGGCCCAAAAAATTGCCATTTATACCCATCAGCGCCTGCGGGTAATATTTACCTTGTAGAAAATACAGTGATTTTCGCGATATTTTATACTTCATGCTATCTGCACAAACTAGATAGCATAGGAAAGCTGAGAGTCCACCGATTATATTGGTGTAAGTTGCATCACTGTGCGATCAAAACTCACTGATCTAGCAGCCAGGAAAGACAACACACAACTTCACTTTACGGGGCAGAAACAGCAAATACGTCTTACCATTGCCGTTGCTGTTTTCAGCCTTGTGTTCAAGGCATTCAAACGCATAAAAACGCTGCTGAAGGTTAATCCAATGTATCAGTGTCACTTTGAAATGACTACAACTATAGCATTTTATTAACCTCTTAAGCACGGCGGTCCCCCCATTGGACCCCTCCCACCTTTTTGTTTTCGAGATAATGTCTCAGGGCTTCTTAACATTTATGAAACTATTAATGTGTAGCATCAGATTAACGGGAAATCTCAGCTAACTGAAGATATGAACCATTTTTACCAAAACAAAACACAAGTCTCATAAGAAGGGTCTAAATGACCCCTGAGCGAAAAAAATCTAACGCACTGCGGCACACATTCAGATAAAGATACCCTTATTACTTATCGTAGCTGCACATACAATATAGCCTATTAAAGCTGAGACTCCACGGATTATTTAGTTATAGTATCATCACTGAGCGATCCAACTTGCGACAGGGGAAGCAAGGGGCTTTTACGGCAGATCGTCTCACCGTAGCCGTCAATTAGGTCAAAAGACGTGTTCAATGGCATTAAAACGAAAAAAAAAAAATCTCCAACTGTTGATCCAAAGGTTGATAATGTACTTGTACCTTTTAAAAAATTATTATAATCCATAATTCCATTTTTTATGTAAAAATCGGAGCGGAAAAGTTAGCTGCTAATGGTAGCCACCAGAGTGGTATGCAGCTTCCGGTTTTGGTAACGCGTCACTCTCACTCCTTATTAGTGCGAATGCTGTTTACAGCATTCCACTATAGTTCTTCGAATCTTTATTCTTCCCCTTATTATTATTAGTGCGAATGCTGTGCCACAGCATTCCATATAGCTCTTCAATTTCTTTATTCTTCCCCTTAATATTATTATTATTATTTCAACCATACTTTGGCTCTCCATAACTTCAGCTTACTTTCAGCTACAGAAACCATTCAAATATCAAACTATTCAGCCTGTCAGGAATCGATGGGAAACCTTCAACCTTTTAAAAATATTTTATACTTTTTGAAATATTCAGCTTTTTAAACTCTTTTTTTAACATTGAAGTCAATGGGAGATGCCTTCAAATCCTCTTTCCTACACTTTGCGCCAAATGCTTCTCCTTCCACATAATTTCAGCTAGAAACTTCATTCCAACTTTCAAATGATCACAATACCTTCAGCGATAAAACTTGTTATTCAGATTCTTCATATGTTTTACACTTTTTGAGATAATTAACTTTGTTTGGAGCTTGGTAAAGAGGCTTTCTTCAGATTTTAACATTAGTGTGGATGGAGCAGCTCGTTAAGTCTAGAGTGCTTTGATCTCAAAACAGAGTGGAGGGGTGCTTCAAATTCTCCCCCAAAATGTTTTAAACTTGCCATAATTCCCAAACCCTACACTCCTCAGACATATTTTGTCATGAAAAACGTCGGAAAACCTCTCCTAGGTTGGAAAATGAAAAGAAATTAAGAAGAAATATTAAACAAAATGCCTCTTGAGGGCATGAAGAGACAAAAAGTCCAGCTAGCTCCCAATTGATTCCCATGTTAAATCTTTCCGGAACTTTCTTCAGAACAGAGAGAAGTACACTTTAGACAAACTGCTCCCATCTCCACATTTTACACACAAAACCAAAAAAACAACATATATCAGTTCATTGGGGTTCCCTGATGCTCACGGTCTGGTATTTTTTTTATAGGAGCCATAGTTTTTGAACAGTTGGCAAAATTGTCAGATATACTCCTCAATGCATTCTAATGGGCAGTTGGTTGTCATGGTGTTGATTGGAGCCACACACACACCTGAGTGACATCATCTAATCAGAACAGACACCATGGAAATCTTTGATCTCTGGGTTTACACCAAGCGGCAAACTCAGGGGAAGAGCCGGGACGCCAATACGGAAGTGCCACAAACTGCAGTTCATATATTGGCCGATAGGCGATGACTGCAGAAAGGAGCAATTTCCATAGACCCCAATGTTAAAATGCCCAATTTCACAGCAGAAAAAAAACGTTTCTAGCCCTGGCTCCAATACATTTTATTATGTATATAGTTAGATTCCACCTTCGTGATTATGAATCTGTGAGTGAATTGTTTTCTAACGCGACCCTTTTATTTATATTAGGTCTTAAAGTTTTTGCATAAATTAGGGCGTGGTCACTTTGATGGACAGGTACGTGCCTCACTGTCAGCTAACAGCAATTTGTCCACTCTGCTAGGCTACAACGTTAGTTAGTTGTAGTTACTGTACTTGACCCTTTAGCCGTGTTCGTGGTGATTGTGCCTTTTAGGGAATATTGTTACAAATACCAGACAATTAAAATGTCGTGCTGTGCGCTTGAATGTACTAACAGACCTTCCAAGAAGTCTACTCTCAGCTTTTTTCGGTGAGTAAAATGATAATATTATACATGTTAATCCCGTTAGCAGGTGTTTGTGTGCTTGTTAGCTTAGCTTGTTATGTAGCTTATTATGTAGCTTATTAGCCAGCTAAGGACGTAACCCTTTATACATGTGTATATATATATATATATACAGTTTAGTTTATGATTCAGCCTTTTTAGTATATGGCTGTGACGCCCATAATGCTAAACGGGAGCAAATGTTAAAAGGGGACCCAATTATCCCAGTGGTGGCCGCCGGAGTCCATGCCGGCCGAAGCTAACGGAGCCGCAGGGGGCTAGCTCGCTAGCGCGTCCCGGCGGCTCCGTTAGCTTCGGCCGGCGGCGGAGTCCGGCATTATAACTGGAGATCAAGGAATGCAGCGAAACGCAGACTTGGTTCGCCTGCAGCCCGCTGTAGTATTAGCTAAATAAATTATGTTGAACAAGGCTTATTAAGCTGAACATCGCCACAATTGTTCTGCTATGTATCAGTACTTATTTTATTTTATTAACGTGTGAATGACAAGCATTACAAATAACAACAAATAGCTCATTATCTTGCAGATTGTCTCGTCTGATTATGAATGTAACGTTTATATAGTGGAACTACACTGTTTTATCAAAACCAAAGTGCCACGCAGTAACTTGGTATGCATGTATTTCAGCAGGAAATGTGCAACCTAGATGACATTTACCAACACAGACTATATAGAAATATTTGTAAAAGTTGTTCATGCGTTATTAAGTGAATATGGCATTAAACCTCCTGTTGTCTTCGGGTCAAATCTGACCGATTTACTACTTTCATCAATCATAACTTTTTTGTTTTACATTCGATTGCATTAAGGATTTATGATATCCTTCACAGTAGACATTTGAACATATAAAATTGCTGATTGACCTTGTCGTGGTGAGTGGGCTTTAAACTAAGACGGGTCATACTGAATAGTCTGTGCACACATTTTTAACATGTGATCTTTCTTTCATGTAGGACGCTTGAGGGAAGTTGCAACGCCTCGGCCAATGTGATGTCTTCCCCACGTGAAAGAGATTGAAGGCATAATTTATAACTTGAGACAATTTTCCAAATGTTATGACTTTTATTGGCTTAGGTAGTAATGGATTACATCCAACACGAATCAAGATCGTATAGAAAAAAAGGAAAGTGGATTACAATCTTATTCAAAACCTGAAAAGAGCATATAGTCTTTGTTGTAAAATGATCAGATGTTCTCTCTTCTCTGGAAGCGGTACTGTTCTGTAGGCTAATACTTTAATTGTGAATCTATACACCTACTGCCTGAGTCAGCTTTATGTATATTATACATTTAAGTAAAAAAATCATATTAATATTTTTCTCTCCTGTGTTTATTTGCATTGCATTTGATATTGAGGTAATCCAAAAGAAAAATAAAGTTATCAGGTTACAGTACATTACTTTTATATCTTGATACTCACATTAAGTTACTGGTTGCGTTTTTGGCAAGTAGCCCTCCCAACCCTGTACATAAGTTATATCATTTTAATTACTGATACAGTTGTTGCACATCTTTAATTTATTTTCTAGTGTACTTAAGTCGTACATTTTCAATGTGAAATAGATCGGATTAAATATAGAGTAAAAGCACAATCTTAAATTATACATTTATAATTTTCCTATGCTTATTGTTAATGTAGTGGTGTTATAAACAAAATGTTGTCGTAAAGGAAATTAAGATGTTTTTTATTTGTTGACAAAAGATTTAAAGTTGATGCTCACAACATGTGGGAACATTTATTGAGAAAAATGTTTCTATTGTAAAACAAATAATTATCTGCATACTGAACAATTTAGAAACTCTCTAAAAGGTATTATTTTCTGTGATGTTACGACCCTGTAGGGATTGTGGGTATTGCATTTCATAATTACATTCTATGGTATGCTTATGACATATTTGATGCCAAAATACATGGGATTAGGGGAGACCTTCTTGGTGTTTGCATTGTCACTGATAAATGACAAGGTAGTATTCATTGTCAAGATTTTGTGTTTTTAAACTTGGGACTCTTTTCAGACTGCTACGGCTTGGGAAAAGATTTGAGCCTTAATGTGTAATGTTTTCTGTATTGTATGGTTAGCTTATCCTTTCATTTGATAGTCAGATTTGGATGTGATAGCTAACATTTTCAGTAAGCAGTAGACAAAAGAAGTGAAAATATGAATGTGATTTATTTTAAATATTTACAGAATTATTTTTAACAAAAAACATAATAACAAATTAAAAAAAAAGTTTGACAGACAGCCATGCCCAGCATGGGCCTGGAGAGCTACAGAGTCCATTGGGGGGAAGAGGGGGGTGGGATGTGGGGAAGAGGAAGAGCAGCCATGTTAACAGTGTTATGGCTACAGATGTAATATCTAACTCAACATTAGCCATGACAGTCTGGGCTTAGCAAGGGCCTTAGAAAACATACTCTAAAGGCCAAATCCAAAAACAGTGATACTGACATTTTAGCAGTTCACAGTCTTTGGAGATGGTCTTTCAGGCAATTGGCTAGTGACTTTAAAAAAATATCATTTCCCCTAGGGGTGAAATGAACTCTATCTCGCAAAAAAAGCCCAGGACTGTCATGTCTAATGTTGGAGTGGTCAACAATGGCACCATTTAGGCTATGAACAAAAGTAGCCATAACACTGTTAACAAACTTCCGGGCCTTGTCAATTTTGACAGGATTTGCACCAGCCCTCCATCGGCACCTCTGGTTGATCTGGGAGAGCATGATCTTCATGCCAGGGTGCCGATGGTGAAGCTGGTGCAGGTCCTCCTTCATCTGATTCACCAAGTGAACACTGGGCACATCCCCCAAGTCGTTGCCGCCACAGTGGATGAGGAGGACATCCGGGGCTGCTCTTCCTCGCAGGGAGTTGGAAAAGAAGGGGAGGAGACCTCTCCAGCGCAGTCCACCCCAACCGAACCAGCAGGCGCGAAGGTCGAGGCCAAGGTTGCTGCCGATGGTCTCTGTAGCTCTCTGGGCTCCACGCCGGACATAGCTGTCTCCGATTATCCATACAGTCACTATGGGAGGAAAATAAATGAGAGTAACAAATGCTTCAGATAATGAGGAATATCAAATTAAGTATAAAGGGTTGCTCATTTTGTTCCTTTGACAATAACATACAACATAACATATGAAATCACACCTGACGTTATATATATATATATATATATATATATATATATATGTATATATATAGTATGTTTGTGTGTAATGTCAACCATCTGAAGTCATGTAAAGTAAGCCAGGACCATCAACTTACAGGTTGTGGAGGAGGTTGCCATCTTTTTTTCTTAATGCTGAAAGAAATAAAAATGGTTTAATCAATATAAAAGCGCCTTCTTTTTCTACAGTCATATTTAATTTATACTCTCACAGCGCTGTTGAAACAGTAACGTTGGATTAAATGTATATACAATTGATGGTCAAAAAGTATAAATATGCAAATTTTGCATTTGTTAGCCCATGCATATTACACTGTTTATATTTGAATCATGGACAAGCGTTTTTAAACTTGTATAGTGTAATATCAAGAACAGTTAAATCATAGGGAAAAGCTTTGTTTAATTCACAATACGCTAATTCCTTTACATACTGTATAGGCCACAGTTTATGGCTAATTCCATAGGCTAATTCACGCAACACTGGCCATATCTCTGCTAGTTTACAAAGTTGTTACAAATGACATTTATATTTGAAAAACGGTGAAGCACTTAAAAAACAATTGTATAGTGTAGGTTCAAGAACATTTAAATCAAAAGGACAAGTTTTGTAAAGTTACAGGGGATCTTACCTTCAGAACGCCGGGAACGAGGAGCAGTGACCGGAAGCTGGGTTGTTAGCTTAATACTGTGAGCATGTTAGCTTAGCTTCTTAGCCTGAGCTAGGTCTGAAACTTCACGGCCGTTGGCAGAAGGTCCCGCCCTGTCCCGCCTCGTCTCCGCCACGGCTCCGCCTCTTTGCCCTTATTTGGATCAGGATGTAGCAGGCGGGAGTTAGACTCTGACGCCACTGTCGAGCCGTTAGTGGCCGACTCCGCCTACTAAGGGCTTCTCGGCAACTCTGCAGAATCCTATGGGTGACGTCACGGACCCTACGTCCATTTATATATACAGTCTATGGT
Source organism: Trematomus loennbergii (assembly GCA_012861695.1). Taxonomy (NCBI): domain Eukaryota; kingdom Metazoa; phylum Chordata; class Actinopteri; order Perciformes; family Nototheniidae; genus Trematomus; species Trematomus loennbergii. Next base: position 320,798 of record JAAOOA010000412.1, on the reverse strand, counting down.
TTACACACACAGGTGTTTGTAAACATTCATTCACTACTACTTACATTTAATATCTTTATTTAACTCCTTGAGCCTAATTTCAGCTGCAGGAACCATTCAAATATCAAACTATTCAGCCTTTTCAGCACATGATGGGACACTTTCAACTTTTTCAAAATATGTTATACTTTTTAAAACATTCAGCTTTTTAAAGTCTTTTTTTAACATGGAAGTCATTGCAATGCATTTGAGCTGTAACATCTCTCTCTCTCTCTCTCTCTCTCTCTCACAGACAGACACACACTCTCTCTCTCTCTCTCAGACAGACAGACAGACAGACAGACACACTCTCTCTCACACACACACACACACACACACACACACACACACACACACACTCCCTCTCTCTCACAGACACATCAAGAGAAGAGAGGGCGATCAAGAGAAGTGAGAGAGGGTGATAGAAGAGTGATAGGGTGATCAAGAGAGAGAGAGGGCGATCAAGAGGAGAGAGAGAGGGCGATCAAGAGAAGAGAGAGAGAGGGCGATCAAGAGGAGAGAGAGGGCGATCAAGAGAAGAGAGAGAGAGGGCGATCAAGAGGAGAGAGAGAGGGCGATCAAGAGGAAGAGAGGGCGATCAAGAGAAGAGAGAGAGAGGGCGATCAAGAGGAGAGAGGAGGGCGATCAAGAGAAGAGAGAGAGAGGGCGATCAAGAGGAGAGAGAGAGGGCGAGCAAGAGAAGAGAAAGAGGGCGATCAAGAGAAGAGAGAGAGGGCGATCAAGATCAATGCAAATTCATTCACAACTACTTACATCTGATATTTAACTCCTTCAGCCTATTTTCAGCTGCAGAAACCATTCAACTATTACATTATTCAGCTATTTCATTACATCAAGGCGATACATGTTTTTTTAAACCTTTTCTTTTAAATATTAAGCTTTTTCTCCATTTTTGTAGCTAAAAGCAGCTACCATTCAGCTAATAACATTCAGCTTTTTCTGCATTTTCAGCTAAATTCAGCCACAAATGTTCACAGTTTACAGCATTCGCACGCATTTTCTGCAGGAAATGCATTTTCTAGTTTGTTAACGTTTTGGTGTGTATATAACTTTCCCTCGATTCCATTGGCTCTAGCGGTTATAAGAGATTTTCATTCATCAAAATCGAGCAAGGGGGGCCAGAGATAGGTCAAATCCACCCAAATGACCCCAGAAGTGGGGTTTTTGGCTAAATCTCTCTAAAAAGGTCAAATTTCACTTGTTTTGCATCAATCTTGATACAGGGTACTTATTATATGTTGTACTTTGGATTCCTAAAGCTTTTAGTCTACTAACCCATCATCCAAGGGTAGTTTTCACTATCTGTAAAAAATAGTTTTGGACGGACACTATAATTTACAGTTTTTTACTATGTAAAATCTGAATTTTCTTTAAAATAAAAAACATCTATATTGATTCTGACTTTTCTACATCCAACTCACAGGTTTATCATTACTTTGAGAATAAAGATTATTAATTTAACCCTTTTAGAAGGGAAGATATGGTCATTTGTTCTGGGAATGTCATTTTCGAGCCTGAGACCTGAAAAACAGGCTCAGGGCTTAAGAGGTTAAAGACGAGAACCCTGTGTTCTGATAAATAAAAGAACATTGTACCTTGAAAATCAATGCATTCTAATAGCGGGTACATTTGACCCGTTGGCGGTTTTAGGTATACAGCGACCCTGGTGGTTCTAGTGTTAAAATATTGCTTGGGTGGCTGAAAATGGGCAATGATAACAAACATGCGGTCATTGAAAATGATGGAGGAAAAATAGTCTGCCTATCTAGACATAAATACATGTTTGAGGTTGCGTTCTAGTCACGTAGCTTTCTAGCTCCACTGCTTGTAACAAATGTATTCTTAAATGTATTAATCTTGGCTAAGTATCCGACAAACTTTCTTACGTATGTATGAACACAAATAACGGTTCAAAATTGGGCACAGACTGGCCCTAGAGGGCTTTGGTGGAAAGGGGTATGTGAAAATGTCTTCAAAAATTGTCCACTATTTGATTTCTCCAAAAATAAGGTCTCAGGTTTAAACTATTTCATTTGTTTTATTCCTGTATTCCCATAAGGGCAAAGTGAAATATGACTGACCTCCTCTTTGTCTCTTCTCCAGTCGCTAGACAGAGGCCCTTTCTCATTTCACTAATTCCCCTCCTCGACTCCCCTCCTCGACTCCTATCCTCAAGACTTAGTCCCGCCCACAGGAGATGCGAGCGGAGGAGCCGAGGAGGGGAGCCGAGGAGAGAGGAGGGGAAGCAGCAGGCGGTTAGAGAAATGAGAACTCCTCTCCTCTGAGCGGTCATTTTAAAGAGACGTCCATTAATGATGACAGGAGGCACAGCAGCCCTCTGTCTGATGGACAGATGTGTTCATGACGACTTATATATTTACTTTGAATTCATTCACAGTGCGGTATAATGAGACAATAACAGGCTACAGATGCTGACATATACACACACATTTATATATATTTATATAAATATAGGCTATACAATTTCAGAATCAAACAAGTATGAGAGCACTCTCATAATAACGTAACACTATCAGAGACTGGATATATCCCCCCCCCCTCTGGTCGCTAGAATGAGGAAAATAAATTACGCGTCAAAAGTTTTATTTACAAGTATTAAAAATAAGCAGAGGACACCAAACCAACTGAGACCTGTCTGTCCGCTGCATCTACGCACACACTGTACCACACACACCTACACCACACTACACACACACACCTACAGCTCCTAAAGCATAATCAGGCTACAGCCGTTGTGTATTTTATTATGTGAAGCACTAAATGGTTTTAGAAAAATATCGACTCTTTGTTTGTAGATATCTACTAAACTAAAGCAAATAAAGAGAGTAGGCCTGTTATACTGAGTGATATATATTTACACACTGCTCTGCTTTCTGCACGGACCTCACAGCTGTTCTCTCTGTAAACAGCAGTTAATAAAATAATATCCAGGGGATGCATGCAGAGCTGTCATTGGCTGAGATAAGTCACGACTCTTTGAAACATCTCTGTTGTCGGAAATGCATCCACAAAGGAGCTGTGGAGGACCCATCAGTGTATCCTCGGTTATAGCTCCTCCAGAGAGCCTCCTCGACGCTCGATCCTCGGTCCTCGAAGTGCATTTAGAGAAATGAGATGTCCTTCAACATGGCGCGCTAAAATTAATTTCCGGGTCACTACAGGAGGACCGAGGAGTCGAGGAGTCGAGGAGGGGGAATTGATGAAATGAGAAAGGGCCAGAGACATGGGCCTCAAAGATCACCTATTGACATCGACAGTATTCAAAATCTATTTACACTTCGACCTGCCGATGGATAAATACATGACACATTACACATAAAAGAAATGTGAAAATGTGAAAAAATGATTACTGCAGATCAGTAAAAAGCAAGGTTCAAGGTTCTTTATTTGTCATACGAACAGATTAAATAAAGAAGTTTGGAAATGTTTTTTATCAGTCCGTTGGTTTCTTTATGGCAAGGCTATTAAGGTCCGAAGGATTGAGAGAGACTGAAACTAAAATGTAAGTAGAGACAGAAACAACATGCCCTGCTCGTTCAATCCTCTCCGGTCCAAAGTGGTCTGGCGCTCTCGTAGACTAAATAAACAGGTTTAAGGTGTAAGGTATCCCAAAAGATTAAGTGCATGACACAGAGGTCACTGATGGCTTTGAGTAACACCTCACACTCCCTCACACTTTAGTAAACCTAGTCAAATTAAATGCGTTTTCAGGGAGATTAGAGAGGATATTGAGCGTCATTTTAGGTTAGTGATAAAATGTCCAAATGTGTCTTGTTTCTGATGAAGTTGCATTTATTCCATGAGTCACATTACACATTTGTCTCCCCACATAAAATCTGTCTCTGTAATATAGGCATTGGTGGCTAACAAATGATTTTAAAGAAAAAACATAGAATTGAAAAAAATACTCTTAAGAAATATAATTACACACATAAATACATAAAACAAATAACACAAAATATAAAAACTAGTTTAAATGTTCATTGTCTGCAGACATAAGAAATACAGTTATGTGTAAATAACCATGTAAAACCTTTGCACATTTAAGTGTTTAAAAAGCCTAAACCCAATGTGAAACACTTTACATGTACATTACGATAACTTAAAAGAGAACTACCATGATCATTTTTCTAGTTTATAATTGTATTTTGGGTTTCTGCTAGAACACGTTAACATGCTTTCAAGTAAAAAAACGTTGTTGAACTGTCTGTCTGAATATATATGTATTTTTCCTTGAATGTTAAATTACCTACACACAGAGAATGTGGTTGTGGAAACATTTAAGAAAATTATATATAATAGAGTTCACTTTAAAAACAAGACCTTATAATGACACAAAAAACTAATGAAATGCACTCAACCATAATATATATTTTTTATAAATTATTTATTTATTTATTGACATAGTTATACAAATTATTTACAGTCGTTCCCAGAGAGCAAGCCAGGCCGACTCATCTCCAAATATGATGTTAAAAATATGAACTGTCTGAAAATAAAATCTAAGTTAAAAAAAATATATAATTAGCGGTCTGATCCGCTGCCAAATCAGACCGAGGAGTTGGAGATGAGTTCTGACTGGGCCTGGTAAAGATTCAGAGGCGACGGCGGCGAGGAAAAACTCCCTTTTACAGGAAGAGACCTCGGGAGGAACCTGGCTCTCTGGGAGAAGCCCCTCCTCCTGAGGGCCGGTGGAGAGGGGGGGTCCTCTCTCTGCTGCAGGCCTCCTCATCTGCTGGTCCTCCAGCTTCAGCACCTCCAGAAACACAGGGTGAGACCTACCTGTGTGGTCCCACGTCGCTGCTCAGCGTCAGCCCGTTTCCTGATCCCCGTCCTGGCCCTGGGGGAGAGACTGAGGGGAACTCACACTTACCTCTTTGGTCCCCCGTAACCCCTCACCTGGGCTCGTCCTCAGCCCGCCTTCATCCACCGCCGCCCCTCTACAACTGAGAACACAGAACACTCAGAGTCAGGACAGAGGAGCTGGGTTTAGGATCAGAGTCAGTCTGAGTCCAGGAAGTTGTATTGTGAGTACTCCTTCAAGAATGAGTAAAGAAAGCTGGAAACAGCGTTTGAGGCGGGGTTTAATCCTCGGTCCTCTTACCTGTCTCCTCTGGTAGAAGAGGATGAAGGCGGTGTCTTTCCTCTGCTGACACACAGCCTCCCCGGTGGTGCGAGTGACCTCTCCATCGTTGCAGGTCAGCCATCTGTCGGAGGGGTCATCAAGCCCCACTCCGGATGGAGAACGTCGCTGATGTAGTGTCCTGACAAGAGACAATTCACTGTTAGATCAAATGTCATACATACTGGGGCATATTAGGGTTATTGAGGTAAAAATATATTAATATGGGGCCGGGGAGGGGGGGATATTCAATGAAAAAACTGAATTTACGTGATTTTAACTGTCAAATTTTTTCCAAATTATATATATTAGATATCCTGAATTTAAAGTGGTAAACTTAAGAGAAAAAAGCTCACAAATCTACCAGAAATCAAAGTTGTACATTTTCGTAACAAAAATAAAAAAATAAACAAGAAATAAACTCTTACCACTGTTTGCATTGTTTCCAAGGTGGTTGATGATGCCCACCAGGCTGTACCATCCAATATTCTGAGAGAAGCACAGTAACACACATTTAAAACAATAGTTTCCACACACACACTACACACACCTCACACACACACACACACACACACACACACACACACACACACACACACACACACACACACACACACACACACACACACACACACACACACACACACACACACGTGTCCTGTGTTGTTCTCACCTCAGTAGAGGTCACCATCAGCTCTCTGAAGATGGTGACCGGGTCGCTCAGCTTCATCAGCTGCATGCTGGGAGTGAAACAGATCCGCTTCACGTGCAGTATCAGAACTCTGTGGACAGGAAGACAAACATACAGACTGTTAGGAGACACGCTTCATACATTTAAATTAAACAGTTCATTTATTATCACCGTGAAGTAGTTCACTCACTTTGGCAGCGTCTTGAAGGCCGGCTGCTGGACTGATCTGTTGGAGCCGCAGTCACACCTGAAGTCCAGCTCTGTCTCCTGAACACACAACATACTGTCAGATACTGTACACACAAGGACTGTGTGTGTGTGTGTGTGTGTGTGTGTGTGTGTGTGTGTGTGTGTTACCATGAGGTAGCCCTGGAGCATGTCCCACACTGAGGCTCCAGGCAGCAGTTTGAGTGACAGGTTGGTGTAGTCTTCCTCACGTGTTGACCCGGCTCCACAGCTGCACATTAAAGGGACAGTACACAGTAAACTCACAGCCACGAGACAAAGTGGACCACATCCAGTTTATCAACACAGAGCAGACTATTACTTCTCAAAAAACACATTTTGAATTTCCCGCTACAAATACACTCACACTGCGCCCCTATTGACAGGGTAGTGCTTCACAACTGTCCACAACTTATTGATTGTCTGGAGCTCACTATTGAGGGTCCATTATATAAGTAGCAGTGACTGAGTTAATAAGGGAGTGATTCAGACTCACTTTGTTACTGTAAGCTAACGGAGGCTAATTAATAAGCATTAGCTAATGCTAATTTCTTAAATTGTTACTAAATATATACGGATTAGATATTAGTGGACCTTATTAAACATATTGTTTGCCCCTAGCTCAAGAATTCATGATGTAATTACATCGACAAGCGTATTTTTAACATGAACCCAGAAGTCACAGAGAAAAGTCATGGACATGTAGGTCTGTGTTTTCCTGCGTGCTCTTACCTCCTGCAGGTCCTGGTGTTCTGCATCTTGAACACCAGGTGTTCCTCGACGGGGCATCTGTAGCCCCTCCCTAGGCAGGCAGCGATGTCCTGCAGCTGGGGGGCCACACTCCTCATCTGGTCCAGGACGGTGGTGAGGAACTCGTGAGCGTCCTGAACACACAGAGTTAGACGCACAGACATATCAGGAGGAGGTGAAACATAGAGAAGCAAGGTGGAGGACTTACTTTCTGGTGGTTATTTCTAAACTCAGGAGCCCCGACCGAGAGGGCCTTCTTGAACAAGAGGAGGGCCCATAATTTGAGGGTGGGGTCAGCAGAGCGGTGACACCCCACAATGTTCATGAATCTTCTGCAGAGGGCGGAGGGATAATATATGTTGATGTTATATAGTGTGGAACAACCGAAAAGGATGGAAAAAAAGAAAATGCAGACCTCACAAAGGACAAAACCGAGAATGTGTGTGAGTGTGTACCTGATGATTTCAGCCTCTGGTAGGTGACTGCACACCTCCTGCTGTTGGCTGAGGTCTCTGATGAAGTCCTTCAGCGTGAGGAGGCCCTGCAGGCTGGAGTTCATGTAGCACAGATTGCCCGGGTTCGGAAACCTGACGCATAAAAAAAACATGTCAACATGTAGAATTCATTAGCCAATACTCACAGGACATGGACAGGAAAAACAAAAGCAGCTGAAATATCATTTGATTTCTCATCAGGGTCAATTCTCATAAAATACTATCTTTAAAAATAATAAACACCTTGCATTTGAATAAACGTCTTTGTTGTTCATCAGTAATTGTTAGCAATTTAGTACCAAAATAACAAAAATCCACAGATTTGTGTCTTGTGTGTTTTCAGCAGATCTACTCACCCGAGCCAGTCCTGCTGCTGTGCGGGGGTCCCACAGCGGACCCCCTCTTTGACGGGGACATAACGCTCTCTTTTCCTACAGACAGAGAAACACATACGGTCAGTAAACATGACAGGCATACGACTGCAGAAAAACTAAGTATAGTAAATACATTTAGCATCGGTGATAAACTTGGAGACTGCTCAACAAGTATGTGGACATTTGTAACTAAAATGTTAACTTGTTCAAGATCAGTGTCATTCTACTTAGACAAACTACAATTTCTGATATAAAGCTGTAGCGGTCAGATTAAGGTTTTGGACACTGAAGCGGCCACATTTCAGATGATTCTTCAGCCCTACATGTGTTGATGTTGTTTTGAATGAAAACTTGGGAAACCTGATTGTACTGGTGGACTTACCTGATGGAGGATATGTCATGGATCTCCACCGTCTTTTTATCCTCCTTCTCCTTGGTTACGGGAATCTTGATTATTCTTTCTTTCTTCCCCCCGATCACAGGAGGTTCGACCTTCTCCTTCTCTTCCTGGACCTCAGGTACCTTCCTCTTCTCTTCCTGGACCTCAGGTACCTTCCTCTTCTCTTCCTGGACCTCAGGTACCTTCCTCTTTTCTTCCTGGACCTCGGGTACTTTCCTCTTCTCTTCCTGGACCTCGGGTACCTTCTTATTCTCTTCCTGGACCTCGGGTACCTTCCTCTTTTCTTCCTGGACTTCGGGTACTTTCCTCTTCTCTTCCTGGACTTCGGGTACTTTCCTCTTCTCTTCCTGGACCTCGGGTACTTTCCTCTTTTCTTCCTGGACTTCGGGTACTTTCCTCTTCTCTTCCTGGACTTCGGGTACTTTCCTCTTTTCTTCCTGGACCTCAGGTACCTTCCTCTTTTCTTCCTGGACTTCGGGTACTTTCCTCTTCTCTTCCTGGACCTCGGGTACCTTCCTCTTCTCTTCCTGGACCTCAGGTACCTTCCTCTTTTCTTCCTGGACCTCGGGTACTTTCCTCTTCTCTTCCTGGACCTCGGGTACCTTCTTATTCTCTTCCTGGACCTCAGGTACCTTCTTATTCTCTTCCTGGACCTCAGGTACTTTCCTCTTTTCTTCCTGGACCTCGGGTACTTTCCTCTTCTCTTCCTGGACCTCAGGTACCTTCTTATTCTCTTCCTGGACCTCAGGTACTTTCCTCTTCTCTTCCTGGACCTCAGGTACCTTCTTATTCTCTTCCTGGACCTCAGGTACTTTCCTCTTCTCTTCCTGGACCTCAGGTACCTTCTTATTCTCTTCCTGGACCTCAGGTACTTTCCTCTTTTCTTCCTGGACCTCAGGTACCTTCCTCTTTTCTTCCTGGACCTCAGGTACTTTCCTCTTTTCTTCCTGGACCTCAGGTACCTTCCTCTTTTCTTCCTGGACCTCAGGTACCTTCCTCTTCTCTTCCTGGACCTCAGGTACCTTCCTCTTTTCTTCCTGGACCTCAGGTACCTTCCTCTTTTCTTCCTGGACCTCAGGTACTTTCCTCTTTTTTTCCTGGACCTCAGGTACCTTCCTCTTTTCTTCCTGGACCTCAGGTACTTTCCTCTTTTCTTCTGGACCTCAGGTACTTTCCTCTTTTCTTTCTGGACCTCAGGTACCTTCTTCTTCTCTTCCTCCTTCTTCTCCTCTGCTTCCTGCTCCTGATCTTCTTCCTCGTCATCAATAAAGGGATTGAACCTCTGCACCTCAGTGACCTCATACGGAGTTTCTCTGGCTGGGCTGCAACATGGAGGGAGAAACAGATTGTCAGTGTGTGTTTTATTCTCGGTGACACACACAGTGATGTGTGTGTGAGATCAGTGTACTTACCTTCTGTGAGGTGTGTGAGGGGTCCTCTGCTCTGTCCCTTCATCTGGTGCCACTTTACGATTTTTCTGTGAGGAAACAGGAAGTTCAATGTTACAGCGACACACTTCTTTAAAACAATGATCAGAGATGTGTTGCACTGGAGCAGTGGCAGTGTGAGACTCACTCTGAAGCAGGAAAAGATCCAGCAGTTATCACTTCCTGTTGACCTTGCCGAGGAATGGGCTTGGCTGATGAACACACACAGCTGATTAATCTACTGTTCGGTGATGTGAGCTACACTTACATTTAGCAACACTACAAGAAGACTTTGGTTCACAAAGAGCATGCTAATGCTATCGGTATAGGCCCGGTGTAGCCAAACCATGGTCCATGGTGAATTTATTTTACGTATAAACACAGCTTAGCATATTTGTAACAAATTGCCCCTTATGAACATTGCACATTAAAGTTCAAAGGTTAGCTGCTATCTGAATGTATAAACACTATGAGAAGACATGTATTCACAATGAGCAGGCTAATGCAAACGGTGTAGGCCTGGGAAAGCCAAACATGGTGCATTTTATAAAATAAACAAGAATATGGCTTTGGGATATTTTTTATAAATGTTCCTTTGCGAACATTGCACAGTCAAGTTAAAATGTAAGCCGCCGTCTGAATCTGCATTACTAAAGAGGCATTAGGAAAATTATTTACAAAAATACATGTGGAGTTCTTACAAATGATTCATAAAATCTTACTTCTCATTTCTAAGCAAGACTTTGAAGCATTGATTCAAGACATTTTAATATCAATTAAGGCTTTACATTAAATGAATACATTCAATGCCTTATACAACATGTGGAGGAACCCTGTTTAAACACTAAATATTAACAAACAGGCCAATAAAAAGAGCTTGCCCCCCATGCTCTGTTGATGGAGGAGGGGTCTCCTTACCTCTTCTGCTGTTCACTCTCTCCACCTTTCAGGTGTTCTTTCTTCTGTAAAACAACATGAGAATAAACTGTGTCAGGCCTCTTTTGTTCACAAAGTCTTGATTAAAACCCTTAAAAGAATATAAATGAGTTCATATGAAGCTGGGCACTTCCTGTGAAACATACCTTTGTTGGTCTGAACAGTCGGCAGATCCACGCAGTCCTCCCTGTGTGGGTCTCAGAGGACGGCTTAGCGGCAGCAGCGTCTGGGACGGGGACTCTGGAGAGACAGACACACAAAGGGTTAATACCTCTGAACACATGTTAGGAAGCAGAGCAGCTGAAACTGTGAGACAGCTATTGATCAGTCAAGGAACACAAACATATCTGACCAATATTCCAGAGAATTCGGGCCTGAAATAACTTTTTATCTAAATGTTATTTTATAAATTATCCGGCAATCCGGCAATTATTTTCTAGATTAAGCATTTGGTCTATAACATGTCAGATAATACGGAAAAATTCTCATGAGGTCCAAGATAATGTCTTGACATTTCTTGATCTGTAACCAACAGATAGTCAGTTCAATGAAAACAATTCTGGTGGCTGAAAACAGCATTTTCTGAAATGGCATTATTTGAAAAATGGAACAACAATTTTTCACTCAACTAACCTATCGATTAGTCAACTAATCTTTGCAGCTCTTTACATTTAAGTAATTGAGCAAGAAATGCTAATTAAATGTAGATTTGCTAATTGTTTTCCCTTCTTTCTATCACTGTTCACTTTCAATGCTTATTTATTTAAAAGTGATAGGCAAAAATATTGATATAAAAACATGAACACAATATAAAATTCAACATAAACCAACAACTTAGAGAAATCTGCCCTCTCCTAAACAGTTTGCATAGGATGTATTACATTAGCTTGATGTACGTGTCCCTAACAAACTGCCGTTATAAGTGGAGAGTGTAGTGACTGTTGTTCTATTGGCTTACAGCATGTTTTAAGGTGTTTTATAATATATTCCAGTAAACTGTAGTCTAATATAACACCACCTCACATTTCGTACATACCGAGGTGATGTATTTGTTTAGTTATCTACTTTACTTTAACTGGAATTAACTTTTCTTACCTTCCACTAGAGATGGAGCACGGCTTGCTCCTGGTCTCCTTAACCTTTTCATTGGTGTTGTTCTGTCGAGGATAAAGAGAAATAAACATATTTAATTACACATTTTCTCCAAAAAGTGGCTTGAATACTGATATAAGATGATTTTTTTGGACAGTTGTGCTTTTAAAATCCTTTCAAAGAAGATCAAAGCCAAACTAATATTTATCATTCAATATAAGTTGAACTAAATGGTTTAGAAAGTGTAAAACAAACCTTTCTTAGGAAATTAAACATGGCTGCAGTCTTGTGGTAGATACAACTAGACTAAAGTGTTAGTGAACCTGCACAGAGTGAGTTTAGGTCTGAACTAAATGCTGTCTGGTTTGGTTCTGAGCAGCAGTTTGTTAGTGTCAGAAGGCATGAGAGTTCTAGATTGACAGAATGTGTTGAAGTCCTGTCTTAGACATTCTGTTCTAGAACACATGAAGGTGTAGAAGCCTGCAACAGTGTTCTTTATGCTTTCTTGCCTAGTAAAGCCCATTTGAGCTGAATTAACCCAAATTAACATTGTTATGGCCTCTAGTTCACCTAAGAAAAGTGTAAAGAATTTCATCAGGCCACATTAAGTAGACCGGTGCAGAGTTCATTTCATTTTCAATGGATATCTGGTGGTATTTATTGTCAACAAATAAATAAAAACATTATATATGTTTTTCCTCTATTATAAAACTATGAAAACACATTAATAAGCAACACTTTTGGGTAACATTACTTTAAACTCACACACTGTTGTATATTTTTTAGTTAATACCACCTAAACCTTCCTGCTGTCACAAATACTCAATAACACAAAATGTGGATTAATCCGCCACTTAAAGGTAGGGTAGGGGTAGGGGCTCTGGTAGGAAGTCTGAAGGAAGGGGCAGATTTTTTTCGGTTGTGTACTTTCAAATTCTAGCTTACTCGAGCTGGTTTCTCCATTCTTACCTACCCTACCTTTAAATAGTCTAATAAAAAAGATTATGTACTCCTTTATGTTTTTTAACAACTACAGTGACCAGCTGTTTTGGGAAATTACTGAGCATTTTTTATTTATTTTTATTACAAATAGTAATAAATTAAGCTTGTTTAAATCAAATACATTCTGCTACATGTATGACTTTATATATGAATTACTTTCCAGCCAGCCAGAAAAAAACATTTAAACTAAAACTACATTTATATATATTTATATATATATATATTTAACATTTATAACAATCATTTTTAGCCTTTTAAACTGTACAGACCTAGCTTAGCCAGGGTTAGCTGAACACAACATACCTGTTCTTCTGAAATACTTTTCAGTTTACATTAATAATGCATTCATTCATTAACAAGCAGTAGACAAATGAATTAAGTTCTAATAAAAATAAAACGTTTTCGGTTATATTATTTAACATTAATAACTTTTTTTTTTAGCTATACAAGGTTAGCTAACACTAGTGTGGAAGCCCAGGTTAGCTAATATGCACAGAGAAGAAACAAACTAGTTTTTCTGAAGCACATTTTAAAACAATAGGCCTACATTAATGTATAGCCAGCCAAGGTAGGCCAACAAGCAGTAAAAAAAATCAGTCAGAATCAGCATTTAAATACAAAAACAGTACATGAGTGTAAGCTAATTCAATTACATTAAAGGTGGGTAGGTAAGTTTGAGAAACCGGCTCGAGATACACTTTTGTTATATTCCATGGAATGCTCTTAACATCCCGATAGCAATGAATATCTTAAGTGCTTTGACAAAAAATCCATAAAAAAATGTCATCTGTGGAAGCCGTAGTACTGTAAAAAGCACGACCAATCATTTTAGCCGGCCCGTCTAAAATAACTGGATGGCCTACCTGCCTGTCAGCCTTCCATCTGTGCACAAACTTATCTCGTGCCCTCATTGGTCATGTGCGCGTTCGTGTGTGTTGGAGGAGGGGCTCTATAAGGAAGTGGCAGATTTTCTCCGGTTGTGTATTTTCAAATTCTAACGATCTCGAGCCAGTTTCTCAAACTGACCTACCCTACCTTTAAATAAACAATTACATAGCCTACCTTTATCTGTGTTCTTTTTCCAGATTCATATTTCCTTTCTTCTACCTTTGCGTCCAGTTCCAAAACATGTTTAATCAGCCATGGTTTTCTTTTTCAGCCATATTAAAAGTTGGCTTGACTCACCAAGTAGTCAGTGCTGCCACACAGTCGTTACAGCAACTATGCTAACGTGCTAAAGCTATCCATGCAGTGCAGACTTGCAGCAGTTACTCTCCCTGAGTTTTCTGCCATTTCTAACCCCCGCAATTGTTGTTTTTTTGGGGGGGAGTTTTTCCGTGTGTGCTGCAAGGGTCTAAATATGGCAGATTGTTAAGGCAGTGGCAAACATATGTTGAAATTGGGCTACATAAAAAGAAAACTTCATTGATTAATTTAAAATGTTATTGTTTAAAAATAATCAAAGAATACATTCAAATAATCAGAGCACTAAAACATATGTTACACTTATCACAGATTTTTGGTCAAAAACAGGAAAGGGGGAAGCATATAGAAACAGCTATTATCATCATGCAGCTCTCTCTCTTTATGTCTATCAATTCCCTGCTTTCTCTTTCAGTTCAACGGACAGTGTCTGCACACAACAAACAGCCCTGACCATTGTTCTGAAACTAAAGCTTAGTTACATGTATCTTGGCCAATAATTTGGTTTTTTGTTTGTTTCTATTTTCTATAGATACACAAAGCTTAAACCGAGGGGAATAAATTAGCAAGAGACTAAACAATTATTCAATCATCAGTCGAAGAAGGCCAGACTTGACCACTTAGATATGTTTATTATTCTTTGTGTTGAATAGCCTACCCATGCTGTGATGGATGGTTTACCAGGTACAGTTTAGAACATATTTGTACTTTTTGTCTTTAACTTTCTTTGCATCATGTTGAGGGATCTGGGACTTTGTTTAAAACCTGAATGATAATCCTGGTCGTGTTTAAACGTGCTGGTGAGATTTTCATTCACTGGACAAATTGGAAATGATCCAGTTAAATTGTATTTGTTTTTATTATTAAGCTGAAAAACAATTACTAAAGAATGACATCCCCAAGGCATGTATATTTTTATTTTGTAGAAAAAAATGTTATTGAGGAATTGAATCATGCATAACCGGATTGATGTCGGGGTAGTGCCATTTGTGCCAGAGCAGCTATGAGTCGACGCATGCCGACTCATCAATTCAGACTTTTTAAATACATTTCAAACAGTGCCAATCATTTTTATACGCAAAAATATGACTGGAGATATTCAAATGTAAACACCGGCTAACGGAAACGCTGGCACAAAATGCAGGTATCCTAACCCAACCGACTGACCTGAGGCCTGTACTACGAATCCAGTTCAACATACCCTGGACATGTTTGAGTTATCTGGCTTAACTAACCCAAAACAAACGCAAACTCGCTAAGCGGTCCTACGACGCTGTTTATCAACTCGATAACTCAAGCCAGGGTTGCTCTGTCTGGCTTAGTGCGCGTTCACATGAAAGGGGCGGGGTTAGCAACATTTGACCAATCACAAACATGGACAAGCGTACTGACAGCGCAGCGTCATACTTCCTGAATGAAAAGTAAACTATAATATTAGACAAATATGAAGAAGTTAAACTTTAAACATCCATGACTTAAACACTTTATCCAGGATAAATCCACATAGTGGCACCTGCAAGGTGAGACAGCTGGTAAGAAAAGTGTTTGAATGCGTACATTAACAGGTTTATGATATCACTGCCCCCGTCTAAGACACGAGTGGATCTGACTTTAATTACATTTGACTCGAGTGTTTCGTCAACTTAATGTGTTGCTTAAAATAATACTTCTGCATACAGTATGTGACACTGTGAGTGTTGCACGGCCAGATACGGCTCAAGCTGACTCAGATAAGGAAATATATGATACATTAAGATGTGATATGAATGATAATGGGACACATCGACGTCTGCACTCACAGTGCCGCGGACTGTACGTAATGTTACTCTGATCCGGTTACTTGTGTTGTGGCAGATATTTAAGTAAGCTTTCTTAACGCTAATGTTATAATAGTCAGATTGCTCTGAAGATGGGAGGTGATATTCTATTATTTTCACAGTCAGTTGATTTTTGCCGGCCGTCTTTCCTGCAACGGCAGTTTTTCTGTATTTCCTTTATCCTGTAATATGACTTGATCGCTTTAAACTCTGCACACTGAGCTCTGATTGGTCAGCAGGCGGTGCTTTCACTGAGTTGATCTCTTATCCTGCTCCGGAGCAGGTTTGCCGTTCAGCATAAGTTACCATGGAGATCTACCCCGGTAAGAAGAGAACCAGCGTCGTAGGACCGGAAACCTAGAGTTTACCCTGAAGTTACCTCGCTAAGCGAAAATCCGGCTTCGTAGTACAGGCCTCTGGAATTACCTCTTTGAGAAAGAAAAATCTGCTTGTTTTGTTGCTCACTTCATGAACTGATGACTTTTGAAGACACTCGGCTTCGATCCAGTGCCCCTACTTTGTTTTCTTTCAGACTTCAGAACCAGAAGTCCCGGATTAAATTCCTCATCTTTGGAAAGTTGCCTTATGAGATGCACTTTACAGCTTTAGTGAGAAGTAGGCACAAAAAAGAGCCCTTTTGGCTGCTAATCTTGCCCGGCATGCTGGGCCAGATTAGCAGCCAAAAGGGCTCTGTTTTTTGCCTACTTCTCACTGAAGCTGAAAGGCATTTCTCTGGTGGCTGCCTTATTTGTTTCATCATCAAAACTCTCTTTGGAAGGATTTGCTCAGTTTGGCTTGAGTCTGCAGGGAATAAAAGTAGAAGAAAGGCGGAAGAGAAAGAGGAGGAGAGGGATGGTCAAGCTTTAGAACAGATTTGGAAAGAGTTGGGAATAGATGTGCATGGTTCCTTTATTTAACAACATGAGCTGCATTGAAAAGATGCCAAGGAAAGAAGGAAGAGGAAGATGAGGATGGGAAGAGTGGCCAGACCTTTATAGAAAAGAGAAGAGTTCTTGGCAATTGGACCGACATTAAAGGTCAAGGAAGACAGTTTTCTGCGACAAAAAACGAGATTTAAGATGAAAATGTTACCTATTATACTACCTTTAACGCATTCCTATTAAAATGATGTATTTCTCACATTATTTAGTTTTTCAACAGAATTTGGCAAAAAGCCCTTACCTAAGCATGATGTATCAGCACTTATAAACACTTAAAGTTCTTACATTTTATGTAACAGCCATTAGCCTCTGAGGGAAGCTGAAATGTTCTTCCCCGTACTGTCAGAATTTACGAACAAAGAGCAGCAGTCTTCATTGAGTAAATGTGTCGCATCACATAACATTTAGTACATGATAAGTGGGGGGAGAGATGATGAATGTTTTTAGCTTTTACTGGACGTGAAGGGCGTCCTTAAACCAACTTAGTTTACAACCTGATGATTATCCGACTGGTCCTGTTTCTTGTTTATGCCTTTTTTGCAAGGTTGCAGCAATCCAATGACTTTTTTGAATACATTGTCATAACTGATAGAACCAATGGCAAGTATATACATATATTAAACCAGTTTAAATTCCCATTGAGATTAAAGTCCTGTAGTTTGTTATATAGGTTTTTGAGCATGTAAATTGTCTGCAAAAGCTACAATCCCTGTGTTCCCCCCAGAGGGACTTTCTCTCCCACACACTCGCCCCCCACCCCGCCTGAAACGGGGGGTTACGTATTGTAACCCTAGTTATATAAGCACAGGCGGAGCCCTCTACTGGACTCTATGGGTACTACCTCTCAACCATACTATGCAAGCATTCACCTACTGAGATATCTATAAACGTAGCCGGCCCCTCGGGGCGGGCCTACCTGAATGCGCGCGCAAGCTCATCGTATATAAGGCGGCCACGCCTCCTGACTGTCATCCTACACCCTCTTCAGCGAGCGGCATAGGACAGACAGGCAGACCGCCTGTGCTTATATAACTAGGGTTACAATAAGTAATATCTTACACAGGCTCCGCCCTCTACTGGACTCTATGGGTACAGTGGGTGGAGCCCTGATGCATAAACGCCCTGTCGTCCAACAACATCGACTCATCACACTGCCCCTGACCGGCTTTTGGTTAACAGCCACTGCACCGCAACTTCTTCTCCTCCGGTTGTGACCATGGAGAAGTCGGGGCCGCAGCTTACTTGGCTGGTAGAGCACACTCAGACACGCTTACCTCGTGAAGAGTGTGCATGGAAAATAGTGAGGAAGGCTTCCAGCCCTGCATGGGGCTTACTGCGCACCATGTTCCCCGGGTCCCTAAGGAGCATGGGAAAACATAAGTGCATTATGTCAGATACCTACTGACCCACAGCCCCCCCCCCCCCTCACCAGTCCTGTGTTGAACTCCTTAGGCTCTTGGGAACAAAGGAGGGGTTCGGCCATAATGCAGCCCTCACCCAGACGGTAAAATGCATTAATCTGAGTTTTTACGCTAGGCGCAGTGTGTCTCCTAACAATAACACGCCGGCCATAATGCCCCTGTACCCGCATAGCGCTTTGATAGCATTTCCTGCGGTTTATCACTCTCACCTGCGCATGCCCACTAGCTGCTTCCTTTACTGGAGTTACAACTGGGGCAGCGAGTGGGGAATCTGTACGGTTAACATTATGTGGAAGTGTGGAATTGAGCAGAGAAATGACACTTAGACTGGGATATATGCAATCATTTTTATTGAAAGTTGAATGTTTCACAATTTTTG
Organism: Trematomus loennbergii; assembly: GCA_012861695.1. Lineage (NCBI taxonomy): Eukaryota > Metazoa > Chordata > Actinopteri > Perciformes > Nototheniidae > Trematomus > Trematomus loennbergii. Next base: position 302,464 of record JAAOOA010000412.1, on the reverse strand, counting down.
CATTGAAGAGGGACAGGCGGGATTTGCCCTCGCCCCCGTGTACAATGAAGGCTCGATAATCAGCTCACGGCATATAGGTGTAAGCAGGGGTAAAGTGCTATTTTTATAGGTGGGGAGTGGACCTAACATCCTCTAGGGCAGGGGTGGGCAATTATTTTTTACAAGGGGCCACTTCAGAAACTCGAGCTGTGTTGGGGGGCCGAATCAAAAATAAGTTGAACTTAATTCTGCTCAATATACCAATACTGAAAAGGTGTTTTACAGTATGTTAAAGATTTATACAGCTTTATACAAAAAGAAATGAGTGCTTTTGATTTTTGTTTTTCAGTTCATTTTACTTGTTCAGTGAGAAAAATCCAGTCTGTCTTGGGCTTGAACAAGTGCACGGAAATCTGGTTCAATGTCTGAGGTGGATATGCGAAGGACAGCTGAGAGGTGATCATCAGTGATAGAGGATCTGTATCTGGATTTGTTGAACTTCATCACTGAGAATGTCTGTTCACATATGTAGGTAGATCCAAAGAGGACCATCATCTTCTGAGCACGTCTCCTGATGTGTGGAAAGTTCTCCTCTTTCAGGGAAGCGTAAAACTCAGGCAGTGAGACTGACCTAAAGTGCTCTGACAGAAGTGTGTCAGACTGCAGGTCAATGAGTTCAAGCTGAACATCACTGGGTGCATCATCCACATGGCATGTAAATGGGGAAAAGATCATGTTCATTTCATTCTCAACTGTTTTGAAGTCTTTAAATCGCCTTGAAAACTCACCATGCAGTGCTTCTAACATGGATGAGTACCTCTGGAGGTGATCAGCTGATGGTGTGGCTTCCTTCAGTGTTGGCAAGTGCGTGAGAATGTTGTCCTCCATTTGGCTTGAGAGAAGCTGCAGCTTTCTCATGAAAGCCTTCACTGCACTGTACATGTCATGCACAAAAAGGCCCTTGCCTTGCAGACATTTAGTTCACTCATTAGTGCAGTCACATCTACAGCAAAACCAAGTCTGCATCTGAAAGCTGTGGGATGTCGATGCAAAAATACCTATTTCTGCTCAGGGTTAATTTCTGTCACTTTATCCTGCATTCTCTTCAATAGTCCAACATTTTTCCCTGTCAGATTTGGACAACCATCCGTTGTCACGCCTGTCAGCTTGTCCCATTTCAGTCCCAACTTTTCCACACATGCATTTACCTCCGTGAACAAATCACTCCCTGTTGTTGTCCTTTCATTGACTGCATGGCTGCCAGCTCCTCCGTGATTTTGAAGTCTGTAGTTATCCCACGTAGGGAGATGAGTAGCTGGGCAGTGTCACGTACATCGCAGCTCTCATCCAAAGCCAAGGAAAAAAAGTCAAAGTTGACCGCTCTGTTCTGCAGCTGAAGCTCCAGATTTCCCGCGATGTCCTCAATTCTCCTCGTAACAGTGTGTCGGGAGAGCGGCACTTTCTCAAATGCCTCCTTTTTCTCCGGGCATATTAGTGTCCAACAAACACTCCTTAATGAACTCTTCGTCCGAAAACGGTTAACTTTTAAGACATAACTCGTCTTGACAGCTGCATCTCTGGATGTGGAATGTTTTGTGGAAATATGTTGTTGGCTTTGCAGCTTAGCTAGCAAAGCATCCGACCCCTTTGCCCGCTCTTCCTCAGACAGGTTCTTGTATTTATCTGCGTGTTTGGTAGCATAGTGGCGACTCAAATTGTACTCCTTGAACACAGCGACCTGCGCACCACAAACTAAACACACAGCTTTACCTTTCACTTCTGTAAATAAATACTTAGCGGTCCATGTCTTGTTGAAAACGCGGCATTCAGTATCGATCTTTCTTTTTTTGCCCTTAGCGGACATTTCGAGGACTAGCCGGCCAGCATCACTCGTAGCTGTTACGGCATGCGCGTTTACGTAAATAAATAAAAAAAACAGCAGCTTCCTTTTCAAAATAAAAGCAACACAGTTAGAAAAGTATTTACGCCATGCAAGCAATACAGCTGTGTTTCTTTTATTTTGAAAAGGTTGCTGTTTTTTTTCATTATGTTATAATTTATGATCAACCTCACACGGGCCGGCCAAGGCCGGCCAACGGGCCGGATGTGGCCCGCGGGCCGTAAAATGCCCACCCCTGATATAGGCTGAGGGATTTATGGAGAACTGTAGCATGTGACATCCAGGAAAAACACCACCAAAGAGCTGCCTTCAAGGATATTGTGGAATTCCTTGAAAGGCAAGTAAAAATTGCTACAGATCCCATATTTGGGGACATTAAAGACCCCCCTCCCGTAAGCAAAGACATGAGAAGGCCACAGCCTCATCCAAGTGGAAGCATCTTTGCAACCAACGTGAAGGTTACAGAAAATAAATATGACAGAAGCACTGTAGAAAACTGTTTGTATTGTAGATGTGAACATGCTCTGGAGATGTGTCCACAGTTAGGAAGGAGGACACATCATGAAAAAATCACATTTCTTAAAGAAAATGGTCTTTGTTTTGGCTGCCTGTGTAAAGGACACATAAGTAGAGACTGCATGAAACGAATGAGGTGCAACATATGCAATCTAAATCATCCCAGAATGTTGCACATCTACCAACAAAGGAAGGAAATGGAAAACGAGCAGGAGGAAGTGGAAGAAGCATCGGCAAACACTGCTGAAGCCTCAATTCAGACAGGTGGCCTTACTGGGGCCGGTGAAGATGGTTGCAAACTCTCCATAGTACCAGTCCAAGTTAAAGCCCAAAAGGGGAACACAACAGTGCATACCTATGCATTTCTTGACCCAGGCAGCACTGCTTCGTTTTGCACATTAGGCCTTATGAACAAACTTAACCTCCAAGGAAGAAGGTCAAACATTCTGCTGAGAACTATGGGTCAAAGGAAGGTCGTTGAAACCAGCATTGTGTCAGGCCTAGAGGTTGCTGGACTGGATAACAGCAACTTTTGTGATCTCCCCGGCATATACACTCAGAAGACTATGCCCGTGCACAAAGGAAACATTCCACGTCAAACCGACATCAATCAATGGTTGCATTTGAGGGATGTTTGTCTACCTGAAATTGACGCTGAAATTGAGTTGCTGATTGGTTCAGATGTTCCAAAAGCCCTTGAACCAATTGATGTAATCAGGAGTGTGGGGGATGGACCTTATGCCGTAAAAACCATGCTCGGATGGACAGTTAGTGGACCATTAGGAGGATGTCCTGATGATACTCGGGACAAAACTTCATTAAGTGTAAACATGGCCGAAGCGCTGGTCTTATCTGCTTTCAGCGGAGAGGAGATGGACACTGAAAAGGCAGAAAAGAAGGGTGATGGGAAAGAGAAAGGGGCCCAGAAGAGCAAGAGAATGATCCGTGCTCCATTGACAGTGAAGACAGTGAGCCTGAGCAAGAGAAAGGTGGAGAAATAGAGGAGGAACAAAAGAATGAGGTGAGGAAGGAAGCTAAATTGATGAAGGAACATAAGAAGAGAAGGAAGAGGGAAGCTAAAGAGAGAGGGCAGCTTGAAAAACAAATTGCCAGTCAACAGCTGAAGGTACACGGATTAATGAGCCAAATGTCAAACCTGAAATATGAACTTTCACAAGAAGAAGAAGCGTATAAGGCTCTTGAAATCCAGATGAACAATCAAAAAGCACCAGGAATGGAAGCAGAAAAACATGTTATCAAAGAGGAACTACAAGATATTAAATTGCAAGCGAAACCAACGAGGAAGAAGAATAAGACAAGTTTACACTTCCGGCTGCCATCTTAGGCCCCGGCTCCACGAGGACAAATACGGCAAAACGCATCGGAGTAACGCAAATGCAACCGCAAAAAACCTTCCGCCCATACGCAATATACACCGGATTGTGTCAAGCTCCACGAGACGGCTCCGTTTACATCCAAACGCTGGAAAAGCTGCAGTACATATGCCGAACCTGTACGTGGTGCTGTAACTTCCTCCACAAAAGCATCAACTTCCTCCACAAAAGCAGCGAAGAAGAATGGTTGTCATGGCTGCCCTTCTGTTTATTCCAAGGGTGGGGGCCGAGGGATCCGCGCAGAGTTTTTCGCCGGTGTATTAAAGTTTAAATCTTCCGGACAAAATTATAAAAGTGCCGGTCAAAGGTCTTCATTGTTATTTATTGAGCTTTAAAACAAATGAATAACGACGATATAATGATATATAATCATCAAATACACAGAGCCTGTCTCTTTTTCCTCTCTTCTCACAGCGTCAGTGTCTGTCTCATGCGCAGCTGATCCTGTAATGAGTGACCCGACAGTATAAATGAACATATTTATAACAGTTTAGTTTTATGTAGTTTGAGAGGTAATTAAAATAGCTAAGGGTGATGATCTGACTTGAAGTGTGTGTTTTGCTCCGCTGCATCACAGCGGCAGGAGCTGCGTGTCTCCGTCCTGTCAGATTAGACTTCACTCGCGTTTATGTCCATATCGAGATAAAGATAAATAATCTGAATTCAAGGAGGAGCTCCTGTAGATGTTGCACAAAGAACTGTAGCATGGTCAGTAGCGACTGGAGCACGATAGCAACCCTGCGGGGGAGAGGCGGGGCTATGAAAACGAATGACCGTATAGGCGACTCCACGGCCCCGTTGGACCCCCCAGAGCGCTCTGTTCCCAGATCTATCCACCTTTGGACCCGTTGTCGTTTGCGGGGTCTGTTTCTACGTTTCCCTTACGGCGTCGTGGAGCTTAGAGGGCTATACGCATGAGAAATATGCGGATTCAACCAGTTTTCGTCCTCGTGGAGCCGGGGCCTTAGTTTGGAACAAGTCAAATTTGAGAGACGTTTGAAACTCCTCCTTTTCTCTTTTTTCCAGCTTAATGAAATGTTTGTGCGAATATGGAAATAGTGTCAATATATAGAAGCCAACGATTAAAGAGTCTAAAAAGCCACAGAGGAAAAGAGGATTGAGATCCCTCGGATGGAGAACATGGTGGCAAACAAGAAGAAAAGAGACTCGTACGTATGCTTCGGATCAAGACCGGTTTCTTGAGCAGACCAATTAACGAAGTTAGCCTTCTTCAGGAGGCAGAGGACTTTTTCCAAGTCTAAACGGACTATTTTTTGTCTTTTGTTTTTTTTTGTCTCCTGCCCCTGCCCCCTGCACACACACAAACCACACCAAGCATTTTTACTGATACTGATTAGTGAGTAAAGATCACTTTTCCAAAAAGACTGCAATTTATGAACTCTGAACAAAAATAATTCAAGAAAGAGATCTGGACGTATATTGTGTGTATTGTCATTTATTATAGTGTAATTATAATTTTGTGAAATGATAATTAGGGGCCGGTATTGTAGGTGCCATAATGCTACTTAGCCCAAGTTCATTATTTGTATTATTATTTGTTTACATCACTTTTATTTGTTTGTTGAGCACTTCCGGTAATTGTCACATGGGTGTGGTTTGTGTATTTAAGTCACCTGTTTCATGTTGAGTGCGGATGACAGAGGGTGACTTGTGCTGTCATTTTTTCTGTTGACCGTTTTGTCCATGTTATGATTTTGTTTATTAAATATCCCAAAAACTATCTTGCTTCACTATGGACTTTCTCTTCGAAAACGCGTCACAGTTTATAGCCAAGTTTAGCCTCTCGGCGACTCAAACGCAACTGGGGATTGAGCCGCCACAGATATACTTTATTTGATCTAAAATATGTGTTCAAATGCTCTTCTAAACAAAACTGAAAGTCCATGAAAGTTCTCTTCCTGTTTTTGTGAAGGAAGCGCCATCTCCTGGTTAAATCCTGAAATTGAAAATCTGGCAACGCCCTCTTGGAAAATAGTGGAGGGCTTAACATTCCCAGATACTGGTCTTTGGCAGGTCTTAGGCAGGTAACTGGCAGGTAGTAGGCAGGAAGCAGTAAGCTGGAGTCTGAAATAAGATGCTCCATCTGTATGTGTACGTACAAATGTGTGCTATGCAGTGGTTGGCCTCTTTGTGACCCAGAGTGAGACAACAGCAGATGTCAAAGAAGCCCTCCAGGTCTTTAAGGAGTGGAACCCTGACTGGAGCCCTAGCCACTTCATGGTTGATTTCTCAGAGGTAGAGATCGGTGCCATGGAGGAAGAGTTTCAAGGTGAAATTGCAGTAACTGTAGAAATCTGTTAATTCACAGAATATGAAACGTTAATTTAAAAAAAAGGATACATTTTACATAGTATTCCACCAACTTCCAAAATATAACCATTTACATGCAAATGTATGCAACAATCTACTTCAAAATAAAAAAAGTCATCACCTCCACTGATAGACAGATGTATAAAAAGCAGGCCTATATTTTGTCGCGTATACTATGTAATAGCAACGCGACAAAATAAAATGACAACATGGTGCAGGTAATATATCTCTTATATTTTATCCAGGTTCGAAGGTGCTTCTCTGCGACTTCCATAGGGAGAAAGCTTGGGTTGAATGGTGCAGGAAGAAAGATCATGGAGTGAGCTACGCACAAGACAGTCTCCTACCGCTTCTGAGAAGCATTGCAGCTGCTTCAACTCCAGAGGAGTTCAGCACACGCCTTTGCAACCTGCAGGAGGCCAAAGTCTGGAAGGACAATGAAAAAGTGAGGGCGTGGTTTTCAAATAAGTGGCTCCCAGGGGCTAAGGTGTGTATCAAGTTCAAATATTATATTTACTTTTACATTATATTTATTATATAATTTGTTGAATTTGAAGAGTCTTCCTTTTAATTTTTTTTGTCATTTTTTGTCTTGTGTAGAGATGGGTGCACGTGTTTCGGGATGAAGATCTCAAGGTGGCCATCTACACCAACAATGGGGTGGAAAGACAAAATGAAACCCTAAAGCATTCTCATCTTGAAGGTTATAGAGTGGCGAAGTCCCTCCCCTTCCGGTGGACCTCCACGGGACCTTATTTCGGAAAAATTATGTATTGAAGTCAATGGAGAGAGAAAGATAATCTTTCGATCCCGTTTGAATTGTGCCACGAATTACACATATTGTTTGTCAATTTAAAAGATAATTTTGCAAGTAAAAAAAAAAATAATGTGTCGTAAAACTGTGAAGTAACACATTTGTTTGTGTGAAACGCTCAATGAACTACATCTCTGGTCAACAACACACGTCACCAAGATGGCCGTCACTACTGTCTTGTCAACAAAACGATTGACTACCCTCACACTATCACCACAATGAAACACGTCCTGAAGAATGTCATGCAAAGCTGCCTGCCTGCCTTCCTTTGATTCTCTCTGAACTGCCTGGTCTTTTTAATTTCAACCATTTGTGCAGATAGCATGAAGTGGAAAAGATTGCCGATGCTAGCGTTAGCATTAGCATTTCTCTCCCGGCTTAAATTGTGTATTATAGAATGATCACACCGGTGACAGTACTCTTCAAAGGGTTCACGAAATATGACTACTACTCTTACTGTTTAACATTTTGGGTTACTTAATGTTACTTCATGTTAAGGCTAATACAAATGACAAGGCTGTAATGCTAACTAACGTGCTAGCTACTAGCTAGGTAGCTAACTTGATCTACACACTCCTGGTCCTTTCATCAGACGGGAAGCAAAAGAACGAGCAAGACCCATTGCTGGTATAATAACAACCTGGTACTAAGCACACAGGCATCTTGTTAAAGTTATCTTATCTTAGCCAGCGCCATATAGATAGATTCTATCTATATGGCGCTGATCTTAGCTATCTCTTAGTGGAGGAAAACAATTGTGACATCACTTACACGACTCTGGGATTTGTAGTCTTTCTAGTTGCGTATTTTTCATAGTCTTTTATTTCAACAGTTTTACGACAAACTGTGACTTTTTTGACATGGAAATTATTTTTTAAGATTGACAAACATCATATGTGTAATTCATGGCACAATTCAAACGGGATCGAAAGATAAGTTTTCTCTCTCCATTGACTTCAATACATTATTTTTCCGAAATAAGGTCCCATGGACCGGAAGTAGATGGGCGTGACTTCGCCACTCTATAAGAACTGCAGCCTCAGTGAAATGCTCACTGTGTTGGTAACTGACTTCCTACCAAGGACATATCGGAAGTGAGCTAAAAAAGAATTACTATGATTATACATACATACACAAACACACACACATTTTTATATATATATAAATGTAATGTTCGATAGCTTTGTTTCCAACATATTTGTTTGATGTTGTTCATTGTTGCATATGTTTCTGAGACAATTGTATTATCAAATACCATATCTATATGTCAGAGAAAGCAAACTGTCACAGAGAGACTTCTAAGATATTGTTCTCTTCTCTTATTGAAGGTACATTGAACTCAACGTCAAGTACTCCTCATTCTACAGAAGGTACAATGAGAACATGCCAAAGTTCTTAAAAGACAGACCAAGAAGTGTAGCAGACCATGTGATGTCAAGGCTTACAGAAGCCCAGTTTTATGAGGCGAATGACGTTGTTGCAAAGGGCAATGGCATGTTCCATGTCAAAAGCCAAAGTCATCCTTGCACACAGCACCACATCAACTTTGGTGAAAGTATCATCATGCCATCGTGCAAGCACTTCTGCGCTGTTTTTAATCATGTGCATGAATGGGGTTGGGAGAAACTGGCATCTAATTACAGGGATAACCCCCTCTTCTCCCTGGATAATGCATGTCTGGGACAGACTTCTTGTGAGAGGGATGACAGCGGCAGATCAGACATCACAGATCATACATATACACCGGTATCAGTGGAAATGCAGTCACCATGTAACGCTTTGCCCGAAAGGAAAAGACCAAGAAAGGTTAAACAAAGAAGGGAATGTGCCAGTCTCTTGCGTGAGATTACTGACTTAACATACCATCTACAAGATGAAGATTACCTTAAAACGTTAACTGACCAATGACCGAGATCTTGGAAGATGTGAAGCTCCACACTCCACATGATCAGAGCCTTCCTCTGACGTTCACACCTAAGAAAAGGAAGAAGGAGATGGCCAACCTACCTGTGAAAACCGTACCACAAAAGCACCCATTCACAAAAAGGGTAGGCTGCTTTGCGGAAGCTATGAGGTTGAACTTCCGGGTCAGCATGAATGTGGAGGAGTAGAGAAGGGTCCTGATGTCTCAACAAAAAAATAATCCCTATTAAATGATCCATACATATTTTTATTCTATTTAATTACAACTTGTATTGCAACATTTAACTCTGTAAGGACATCATCCTTTTAGTGTTTTTATTTATCTTGTATTGCACATTTGTATTCTTACTTCCTGTTAATGTACATGTTTTAATTGTATTTTATTATATCTTTGTTGTATTGCCCTCTTTTACTTTCACTTCTTATTTCAACATAAATATTGTTATTTAAAATCATATTGAACATTTCTGCTTTCATTTCTTGTTTGTTTTATATGTTTATATACATATGGTTATTTTATTTTGCATTGCCAATTTTTGATTTTACTTCCTATAATTACATTAATCTTTTTATTATATTTTTCTTATCTTGAAATTCACACTTTTACTTCTTGTGTATATATATACATTTAGCTTTTATTAGTAGTATGTTTTTTGTTTGTTCTAAAATTGAGCAACTGTCACAAAACAACATTATCCTCCACAGGATAATGAAATGATTCTGATTGAACTTCCATGATGAAATACTGGTCAGATATCCACCAGATCTTTTAGTGATGTTTTGTCTCTCTTGGAGAAATTAAATCGCAACATCCAATAAAAAAGTTCAAAACACAAATACACAACCGAAAATAATACATTTAATACTATAATATAAAGAGATGGACGAATTCATTTCAAAAACATGTGAAAACTAAATCATACAAGTTTTAAGGTGTATTTGTGTGAAGACGGCAGCAGCCAGTAAAGTAAAGGGCGTCGTCTCTTGTCCTCGGTGGCAGATTACGTCACTTCCGCCTAAACCCAGGAGGTATACGATCTAGCACTAACCCCGGTTCCCTGGGGTTGCGGTCGAATAGTCCAAAAATCAGCCCCTAAATTCTATCCCTTGACCTCTGAGTGAAACGTCACGGGGTTAAGGGATAGTCGATAGGAGAATTCAAAAAGGATTTAGGAGAAGAGACTGCGGTACTTTAGAGAATCCGACTGCACTTTCACTATCCGACGTGTTTATGATGCGCCAGCGGAGGTCATAAATGTGCGCCTGCTGCTGTGGGGAAACTATGGAAACTACAGTTTTCTATACAGCGGACTACAACATGGATGTTTAATAAGAACGAGGGACTACTGTAAACTCATCTAGAGACTCTGCACCGTGCTCTGATGCTGTTGTTTTATGCTTTATGAACGGGGACAACAGAGAAACATATTCTTCATGACCAAAGTTGGAATTGAAATAAAAAAGGAAAGTGAAACTTATGCTCGTCACCCTCTCCCTCCGGTTCACATTAATACAAATGATCCCAATACGTATGACTGTATGAAAAGATCTTAAAATCAATACAAATGTATTTATTATAAACGTTAGTCCTTAACATCTATCACTGTGTATATCACCATTCAAACATCTTTTAAAAGTTGAACAAACCCCACACAGCTCAGTAAAGACTGTGAAATGTTGACTTTATTTGATCATTTCAGTAAAAACTAACGTTCATATTTCTCTTTTTGATTATAATACTGATGAACGTTAAAAACAAAGCACTTTGGCAACTTACCACATACGTTTTAAAAAGCTTAATAAGCACCGTAACTTTCATGATATCATTTCTCGTCATAATCGGTTGTTTCCTTGAACGGCCGAATGTTGTGCGACGGCAAATGCTGCGGCTGCAAGGCATTGTGGGGCAGCATTTTCTCCTCTCCTTTAGGTTAGGGAGGTCCAGTGGTTCCTAAGCTAAAGGAGGTTATAAAGGAAGTTTGAAACCTCCTTTCCTTTCATCTAGAGAATTCGAACGGCACTTATCATGGCTGCCACTGAGGGACTTCCGGGTCATTTCACTCCGTTAGGAAGGTTCCTAAGCTAAATGGACTATTCGACCGCAACCTGGGTGTTTCTCAGGTTGCAGTCGAATAGTCCATTTAGCTTAGGAACCTGCCCCACAATGCCTTGCAGACGCAGAATTTGCCGTCACACAACATTCGGCCGTTGTGACCGAGAAATTATATCATGAAAGTTACGGTGCTTATTTTAGCTTTTTAAAACATATGTGGTAACTTGCCAAAGTGCTTTGTTTTGAACGTTCATCAGTATTATAATCAAAAGGAGAAATATGAACGTTAGTTTTTACTGAAATTATCAAATAAAGTCAACATTTCACAGTCTTTACTGAGCTGTGTGGGGTTTGTTCAACTTTTAAAAGATGTTTGAATGGTGATATACACAGTGATAGATGTTAAGGACTAACGTTTATAATAAATACATTTGTATTGATTTTAAGATCTTTTCATAGTTCATACAATCATACGTATTAGGATCATTTGTATTAATATGGACCGGAGGGAGAGGGGGACGAGCATAAGTTTCACTTTCCTTTTTTATTTCAATTCCAACTTTGGTCATGAAGAATATGTTTCTCTGTTGTCCCCGTTCATAAAGCATAAAGCAACAGCATCAGGGCACGGTGCAGAGTCTCTAGATGAGTTTACAGTAGCCCTCGTTCTTATTAAACATCCATGTTGTAGTCCGCTGTATAGAAAACTGTAGTTTCCATAGTTTCCCCACAGCAGCAGACGCACATTTATGACGTCCGCTTGCGCATCATAAACACGTTGGATAGTCAAAGTGCAATCGGAGTCTCTAAAGTACCGCAGTCTCTTCTCCTAAGTCCTTTTGAATTCTCCTATCCACTATCCCTTAACCCGTGACGTTTCACACAGAGGTCAAGGGATAGAAGGATAGGGATAGACGTTAGGAGCTGATTTTTTGACTATTCGACCGCAACCTCAATGTCGAGGAAGGCTGCTCCAGAGCCACTATTTCAAGCAAATGTGGTAACCGTGACTGAGGTTACCATATGTAAAGCTAGTCACTGACAACGCCACCTCCTGCTAAGGGGCAGGAGGAACCCGTGGACCCTAAATGTAAGTATGTCGTGGACCGATTTTAAAGCTTCCCTTAATAGGTTCAATTATGACAGAGGCATGAATTCCAAAAATATAACGCAGCTTTATTTAACAAGTGTTGGAAACAGTTTAAAATGTCAATTCATGTAAAGTGTTAAAATGGCAAATATAATTCAACACGTATATAAGTTACCTTCCTCAGTTGGGCAGGCCTGGTCCGCTGGGTTGCAGTGCCTGCTAATCGTGAGGGACAAAAACAAGAAAAGCCACACACCAAAACAACGAAAGCATGCAATATTCAAACCACAATCTCTATAAAATAATAACAGTGAGATATTTAGCATACAGAAAAGAAAGTGTCACACCGTGCAGTCCCTACACTGAAGGCAGGCAGCGTTCCACCCGGTCCCAGGCCTACGCCGCAGAGGAAGAGGAGCGCAACCTAAGACACAAACAATAAAATGATTATATTGCCATAAACTGCACATGAAGAAAATGAACAAGAAAATACAAAAAAACACTATAGGACAGTGGCTGGCCTGGTCTTTCACAGAGTTATTTTCCAACTCAGCTTAATCCTGCGGGGAAATGGTCGCTTAATATCCCGGGTTGCTGGGCCGGTTGTGTACATTAAGCTCCGGTCTCGTGCCTGTCGGGAGAGTTTCCCTCCGTAAACGGTAAAATCTCGTCTTGCACTTGCCCTTTGTGAGAGGGAGAAGACCAGTGACCGTGCAGCCAAGAGAGACTTTCTTGAACTGACGGCAAACTTTTATGACTTCCTGTTTACCCGGTCACCGGTCATGTGACCGCATCAGGTGAGAATGACGTCAGATTCCCACACATAGGTCATCGAGTGCCGCCGAAGGACTGTTCCAATGTCCAGCATGCTTGGAATTCTACCGAGGCCGGCGTACTTCGTAGCTGCACATGTGTAGACTCCGCGGTCTTAAAATCCCCACAATGCTTTGCGCACGGACCAATTTCCAAATCTTTGGCGGAAATATCGCTCCATTTAAGGCGGGGCCTCGCATATGTGACCTGCTCCATCGAAATCTGTCGCATTGACCCGAAGACACATTTTGAGTTGTATACACTGTTGGAAAGAGGAGATTCCTAGCTTTCTAATGATATCAGGATTGTTTTTGGACTCCAAATATTAAAGGTGGGGTAGGTAAGTTTGAGAAACCGGCTCGAGATACACTTGTTATATTCCATGGAATGCTCTTAACATCCCGATAGCAATGAATATCTTAAGTGCTTTGACAAAAAATCCATAAAAAAATGTCATCTGTGGAAGCCGTAGTACTGTAAAAAGCACGACCAATCATTTTAGCCGGCCCGGCTAAAATAACTGGATGGCCTACCTGCCTGTCAGCCTTCCATCTGTGCACAAACTTATCTCGTGCCCATTGGTCATGTGCGCGTTCGTGTGTGTTGGAGGAGGGCTCTGTAAGGAAGTGGCAGATTTTCTCCGGCTGTGTATTTTCAAATTCTAGCGATCTCGAGCTGGTTTCTCCAAAATTACCTACCCTACCTTTAAGCAAAATATATCATATTATATAATGACTGTCACCGAGTCATCATTTTGAGAAAAAGGCCTTTAAAGTTTCCTCTTCTCTGGAATCAATCGATCTGATTGATTATTAGCGGAGCAAATTGTCAGGTTTGGGGAAATAGGACCCAAGTGCAGTTCAAAAATACAAAAAGGCTTTATTAACAAAAGCTGAAGGCATAAAAAACAGAAACTAATAAACAGAAACAAAACCGGGGAACACGACAGACAGGAACAAACTTACAGACGGGAACAGGCAGGAGACATGGACAAGCATAGACGACAGGTAGCAGGGACATGAAATGACGACGAACAGACATGGAGCACAGGGGAAGACAAGACTAAATACACAGAAGGGTAATCACAGGACAAGACACAGCTGGACAGGGTAGGCAGAAACACAAGGGCAACAGGTGAACACAATGAGGCACAATCAGACACACCAGGGAAACTAACGACGGGAACAAAACACACGGAGTAGGATCAGACAAGACACAAAGAGGAAAACATTTCAAAACAAAACAGGAAACCAGAGACAGAAAAAGACAAGACAAAACACAACAGACAGATCGTGACATTACCCCCCCTCAAGGGACGGATCCCAGACGTCCCAAAAAGTCCCAAAAATTCCAGCAGGGTGGGTGGAGGGAGTCTGGAGGACGGGTTTGGGCTGACAGCCCAGGGGCACAACGGAGGACCCGGAAGGGGTCTCGGGCGGACGGCCCGGGGGCAAGGCAGAGTTTAAAAAAGGGCGAAGACCACATCGGGCGAACTCAGGGGGCCGGGCATGAGAGCAAAGGCAGCGGCTGAAAGAGTCAGGAGGCCGGGCTCGAGGGCGAAGGCCACGGCTGGGGAAATCAGGGGCCGAGCTCGAGGGCGAAGGCCCCGGCACTCAGGGGGCCGGGCTCGAGGGCGAAGGCAGCGGCTGGGGAAATCAGGGGGCCGGGCTCGAGGGCGAACAAGAAGGCGGCGACGGGACAACCCCGGAGGACGAGCAGGAAGACGCCGACGGGACAGCTCCGGAGGCCGGGCAGGAAGACGCCGACGGGACAACTCCGGAGGCCGGGCAAGACCCAGTATCGGCCGGACAGGAACCGGAGCCGACGGGACAGGCGTAGACGGGATCCTGAACATGACATGGGCTGGTGTCAATGGGACCCCGGATGGAGCAAGGGCTGGTGTCGACTGGACCCCCAACGGAACAGGACACAGAGTTGGCAGGACCCCCGGCGGGACAGGTGTCGGCGGGACCCCCAACAGGACAGGATATGGTGTAGGCAGGAAACCCGGCGGAGCAGGTGTCGGCGGAACCCCCAACAGGACAGGATCTGGTGTTGGCAGGAAATCCGGCGGAGCAGGTGTCGGCAGGACCCCCAACAGGACAGGACATGGGGTTGGCAGGACCCACAGCGGAACAGGTGTCGGCAGGATCTCCAACGATACTGGACGTGGAGTTGGCAGGACCCTCAGTGGAACCCCCAACGGCACAGGACATAGGGTTGGCAGGACCCCCGGCAGCAGAGTAGTCGGCGGGACCCCCAACGGAACAGGACATAGGATTGGCAAGACCCCCCGGCAGAAGAGTAGTCGGCGGGACCTCCAACGGCACAGGACATAGGGTTGGCAGGACCCCCGGCAGAAGAGTAGTCGGCGGGACTCCCAATGGGACAGGACATGGAGTTGGCAAGACCCCCGGCAGAAGAGTAGTCGGCGGGACCCCCAATGGGACAGGACATAGGGTTGGCAGGACCCCCGGCAGAAGAGTAGTCGGCGGGACCTCCAACGGGACAGGACATGGGGTAGGCGTCGGCCGTAGAGCCAACAGGATACGGGGGCTGGCGTCGGCCGGAGAGCCAACAGGAGACGAGGGGCTGGAGTGGAATCCACAGGTGGATTGGAGGAGGCAGGAAATGCAGCAGAAGACGTCAGAGTTGAGACCTGAGCAGCAAGGTTTGAGATGTGTAGAGCCATGGACTGATTGCTTTCGACTAAGGCTTGCATCATCTGCTCATGTTGGCCCAGAAGATTTCCCTGATGAGAAATGGCGTGCTGGACCGGAACAGAGGCCGGAACCATGGCTGCTGGGGCCAGAACTGGGGCTGGAACCATGGCTGTATGGGCCGGTTCTGGAGCCGGAACCATGGCTGTGTGGGCCGGTTCTGGAGCCGGAACCATGGCTGCTGGGGCCAGAACTGGGGCTGGAACCATGGCTGCTGGGGCCACGGCTGGAATCCTGGCCTTGCGTCTCCTAGAGACCCTTTGGAGGCTCCGTGGACCTCCTAAGGCAAGGCGGGATCCCGAGAAGGGGTTTGAGGCTTGAGGCTGGCACTCAGGGCTGCTAGTAAAAAGTCTTAGCTTCTCAGGCAACAAGCTCCTAAGCCAGGGCTTGCTGTCAACCTCCCTGCGTGCCTCGTTAAGGGCAGCCTCTTTGGCCTCTCTGGATGAGGCCCTCCTCCAGTCATTGAAAATACATTCCAGATTGTATTTAAGCTCATAAAGCTCTTGGCTAAATGAAAAAACTGCTGGGTCCATACTGGTCTGTTCGTACTGTCAGGTTTGGGGAAATAGGACCCAAGTGCAGTTCAAAAATACAAAAAGGTTGTTAACAAAAAGTGGCTTTATTAACAAAAGCTGAAGGCATAAAAAACAAGAAACTAATAAACAGAAACAAAACCGGGGAACACGACAGACAGGAACAAACTTACAGACGGGAACAGGCAGGAGACATGGACAAGCATTGACGACAGGTAGCAGGGACATGAAATGTCGACGAACAGACATGGAGCACAGGGGAAGACAAGACTAAATACACAGAAGGGTAATCACAGGACAAGACACAGCTGGACAGGGTAGGCAGAAACACAAGGGCAACAGGTGAACACAATGAGGCACAATCAGACACACCAGGGAAACTAACGACGGGAACAAAACACACGGAGTAGGATCAGACAAGACACAAAGAGGAAAACATTTCAAAACAAAACAGGAAACCAGAGACAGAAAAAGACAAGACAAAACACAACACAGACAGATCGTGACACAAATGATCAAAATACTCCGGAGGGAAGATATTTTCGTTTGGATTACTGGTCTGGGGGAAGCTCGCGAGTGTGTGTTTGTGTAATTTTGCGTTTGTGTGTATTGTGTTTGTTTCCCGGGGAAAACACTCACGAGAAACACCGGCTGTTGTTATGCCTGCTGTGACGTTAAGTTACTCCGTTCTCCGCTTGTAATTATGCCGTTACAAGCTTCAAAATTGTATTTATCATCTGAATTTGCCAAAACAAGTTTAATATTCTGAAAGCTAAGACTTTGTTTATTTGAAATCAGATGAAAACAAACTGTAACGGACCCTGCCGTGTTATCTATGATTACTATACGCCTTACATTCATAATTTCAGCTGGAGGGAGGGGGGGCGGCGCTGCGGAACAGCAGAGTGGCGAGTGAGAGCTGTCATCTTCCCTTTACAAGCTTCAAAAATGTATTTATCGTGTGATTTTGGAAATAAAAGTTTCATATTCTGAAAGCCAAGACTTTATTTATTTAAAATCAAACAAAACACCCGAACCCGAAAACTTTTAATGAGCGCCACGGTCTCTGAACAAATGAGACACACTGGTTCTGTGCTCCCAGTGGGCAGGATGAACATGAATGAGTCCGTCCACTCAGGGTTAAAAGCTCTGTTGTCACTGTCCACTTTCCTCTTCTTGGAGAGCGCCATGTGTAATTATTTGTCTCTCCCTGTCTGCCGCTAACACGCCTGTTCATTCTCTTCTCCGCTTCTCTCCCTGTATCGCTAATTATTCTCTTCACTCACTTTCCTCTCCGCTTCTATCTGCCGCTCTCTCGTCTCTTCTTCTGTGTTTCTCTCCCTGTATCGCTCACTCATCTCTTTCGCCCCCTGTCGGCAGCGGTTGAAATAGAATCGCCGCGTCAAAATTGAAATCCCCTATTAATGTATTGATTATAGGTCCGGGTCTGTATAGGTCGGCGTCTGGGTCTGTTACTGAACTATGCCCTATACAATATGCTTTGGGGAGGAGTTTCCCCTTTGACCGGTGTGACGCATGTGCAGTTGGGTTCTGTATATGGAAGATGTCGGTCATTTTGTGCTCACTGCAAAAGTTGAGCAATGTTCAACTTTTGAAGCTTCGACGGAGGCGTCAGCCAATCAAATCCGGCTTATGCAAATCTGCCAGTACAAGCGCTAGCCAATTAAACCGCGTGTATGCTGGGAGAGACTACGCAGTTAATTTCCTCATGTTCCAAAAAATGGAGGATAAAATAATAATAGCGGTAGGGAATCACCCGGTCCTATACGATCAGTCCCTGTTCACTTACCGGGATACAAACCGGAGGAGCCAGGCATGGAGGGAGGTGGCAGAGATAGTGGGTGAAACTGGTAGGTTTTCGCCTGTTTGGGGAGTTTATATCCAGTGTACTTCGTTTTAACATTGATTGGACAGCTAGCAGGCATAGACAGTATATTTAGCTAGCATGGAATGTTGCATAAAATAGCACCATAGACATTAATGTCATCAATTATAATATATATATTATTATATTATATTATATATATATTGTATCTCATCATATAAACTTCATCCTGAAGTACTGCTGAAACAGTACGCCATCCAGACGGAGCTCTTGGACCAGAACGTGGTATTCCCCCCGTTGCTGACGTTTTTTCTTTATGGAATGTACCCAACAGCAACGCACACCACGTCGCCTCCTGCGATACAGTGCATAAATCAAAGCCACCCTTGCTACAAAACGGCATCCATTTTGGCTATAGTGGAGAAGAAGAACCGGGCTTTTTTGCTTTGTATGTCCGGGGCGGGACATTCATGTGATTGGTTGTTGGTCGCGTTGGTCGCGTTTAACCCCCAAGCTTCAGCCACGCCCACCGCCAAGCGTCAACGCACGCCACCGTGTGGACGGGCCGTAAGTGCTAGAGTAGGAGAACACATATCAGCACTGCACGCTTCCAGGAAAGCTTTCACAGATGCTGAATGTTCAGAGAGAATAAGGAGGGCACTACACAAACAGCTTAGACCCACAGATGACAAGTATGAGACAGGTGACAAAGTATATTAAAAAAGAGCAGACTGCACAGAGTGGAAGGGTCCAGGTGTAGTTATTGGTCAGGATGGAGCTGTCGTATTTGTGAGACATGGTGGTGTTCTTGTTAGAGTACATCACTCTTCGTCAGGCTAAAACAGGATGAGGATTAACAAACTACACATGATCCCGACAGACAGCCAGAAAGTGAGAACATTACTTCAGTCAATGCAGCAGATAGCTCAGAGAGTGAACAAAATGCAGACTATAAACAGGGCAGCAGCAGTCAAACTTCCAAAGGCATTGTGCCCAAAGCTAGACTTGTAGCCAGAGGTTTTGAAGAAGTGAATATCCATGAGTTATACAAAGATTCCCCAACCTGTGCTTCAGAATCACATATGGGGCTTTTCCACTACAGGGTTTTAGCGTGACTCGGCTCGCTCTTTTTTGCTTTTCCACTAGGGGTAGTACCGGCTCACTGGTACTTTTTTAGAACCACCTTAGTCGAGGTTCCAAGCGAGCTGAAAATATACTTAGCAAGTGACGTAAAACACTGTCGACCGCTGATTGGTCAGACAGAATCGTCACAATTCTTGCGCGAGACAGTCCCCAAGCGTCGCATAAGCACAATTTTTAAAACAGACGAGCTACCGTCAACAAATCCATAAAGAAATGACATCAAAAAAACACGCCGTGGTCGTTTGACGAGGTACAGACGTTTCTCCATCTCGTTGCGGATGAAAAAATACAGCGGAACTCGACGGCGCAACGCGAAACCAGAAAGTGTACCAGGAGGTCTCTACACTGTTGGCCGCACACGGCTGCAGTCCATGCAGGATGGTACGTTTTTGCTAACACTCTGTTCTTTGCTTAAAAGCGTTGTGTCCCTTTCCTTTTCCTTATACATGTGATGTTTTGGTGTTGTTGTTTTTTGTTGTTGTTTTGTTTCTTTCCGTTAACCGTCAAGTGGGAAATAAGTATTTTTTTTTTCTCTTAGTATCCTAAGATACTGTTATGTTTGGCTGTGAATTTTTTTTATTATGAACGGCAGACCATCTATTTCTTATTTTGTTTTCTTTAGAAAGGGGCAGGTCATATAAGATTGTTTTCTTCTCCCTGCTCCTTTTCGCTCAATGGTGTGTTTGTATTTTATTTTATTTTTTTCTTGTTTTGTTCGCTCCTCATTGTCTGTTTTGTTTTGTCTGTCCACCATGTACAGCGACCTTAGGTCCCGTGAAAGGCGCTTTATACATTCCATTTATTATTATTATTATTATTTGTAGAGACATGTTTTGTTGGCAATTATTGTACATTGGGTTTTGCGTACCATGAGCGGAACAAATACAAATTAAATTAAATGAAATTGTAAAGCTCACTTCTAACAAACAAGCCTATTTTATCCTTAAGGCGAGACACGGCAGGCAAACACATCGTTTTCATGCACTGGTCAATTTTGAGATTTTGTGCTATTTTGATTCCATAACATCTTTCAGGCTTTTGGAAGGAAAACGTACAAAATACACATTTAAGTGTTTATTTTACTATAGTTTGTCTATTTGCGTCTGTAGATTTCTCCTAAATTCACCAAAAGTTAGCATTCTAACGTAACATAAAGTACCGCGACCGCTGTTTGCACCATGTCATCAGAGATATCGTTGGAAAGCTCCGTCTCAGTGTTGCCAACTCCATAGTAAGGAAAGTAGCTATTGGCTGTCCGAAAAGTCGCCAGAAGTCCCTAAATGACGTCATCGCCTAATTTGCATATCATGTAATAGCGGTAAAAAAACGTTCCACCCCCTTCAAGGATCAAAACTTGAAACCACCAGACAGAGTAAATCCAGACGACAGTAGATCAAAAATGTCTCTATTAGAAAAAGTAGAAAGTAGTTTTTAGTAGAAATCTCCCTTACAATAAAGGCAGTATGGTATGCCCGTGTGGTTCATCTCCAATAAATGGCTTCAACCATCCTTTAAACTCAGGGTTTGATTCCCACTCCTTTCTGTACTTTTGTGAATACAGTTTAGACTGTGACATGATGACCTACGTGGATGTTTAGCTTGTCACAGAGGACGAGGTGATTAAGTGACTGAGGCTGTGTGAGTCAAAGCAAAGCAAAGGCAGTTATTTATTATAGTGTGACAGTGACAGTGAAGAAACATTTACATTTTACATTTAAATCCCGCTCATGCGCAATTCATTTGCCGTCTCGACGCGGGAGAGAGTGTGGCTGTCTTCTCTCTGCTCTGACTGCAGCTGAGCTGCTGCGGGAGGCAACTGTGAGTCTGAGCGCCTGTGAGTACTATGGGAGGGTAGAGGGGCGCCTGCGGCTCGTTAACTGCTGAACAATATGTGAGTCTCCAAACACCAGAAAAGTCCCTAATAACACCATTACAAGTCGTTAAATTAGTCGTTAGTCGCTTTTGACAAAAATAAGTAGCCGGAGGGTTTGGAAAGCCGCCAAATTTAACGAGAAAGTCGCCAAGTTGGCAACACTGTCTCTCCTGCACAATCTTAAACCAAGAAACGAAATCTCATTGGCTGGTATCAATTTCTGACAACGTGATTCATTCAGATGCGTCACGTGGTGTGCTAAAACACTTCCTGGTTAGCTTTCCGCTAGAAATTTAAATCTCAAAATGGCAAAAGAACGGCGAAAAAAACGTTCACAGAGAAGACGACAACAATTGTCACTTGCACGAAGCAAGATTATACAAAAAACAAATGACCCCGAACATGAAATACCTTCAGGGAGTGCGTCGATGCGCAAGCTATCATCCAGATAACAGGAGGGTTTAGCTAGCGTCACACTGCAATCTTTAAAGGTCGTTTTCTCAAAATGAGTTTTTTCTCCTACTCTGAATCCGAAATGTCCACTTCAGTAGCAGTTACATACACCAAACCTTCCAGTTATATTCCTATCAATATTATGAAGGCTTTTAGAGAAGGGTTTGGTCATATATCATTCATAGCCTGAATTATATAACATTGTATACCTAAAAACATGGGGGAAAATGATATTTTAGGGCTGTTGACAGTATTTTCTGATTTATGGAGTGATAAAAAGAGATATCCAAAATCCCTTCTGTAAAAGCCTTAGATACTAATATGACTACAAAATGAAACAATTATTTTGAACCTGGCTTTATCCAAAGTTCAGATTTCGGATCCTGAAATGTGTTAAAATATGCGCATATCTAATGAGATAATGGCTCATTTGCATATTTAAACATGCTATTTCAGAAAACTTGTAATACAAAAAAAATTGCCTTATTGTAAGTAATTAACTGGAGAAATGTCTAGCTGATATCTTTAAGTTAAAAAAAGTACCCTATTCACCTGGGGTGTCTCGCCTTAAATGTATGTTCGACAACCCATGCTTTTTCGGAGCCCCGAAGAGCTACAGTTAGCGCATTGTCTAGAGCTATTGTTTGCTAACACCATGTGCCATTGTTTACGTTAAGTTTTCTAGAGTTGCTATTTAGTATTGTGCTGCAGTAGTTTGTGTCATGTATGCTGTTCTAGATGCCGTTGTGACTAGCAAGGAGGAGTCCCGAACAACGGGTGATGGCAGTGCTCCGGAGCACCGTTCCCCCGCACCGTCCTCACAACCCAGTCTCACGGCATTTCGTGTTATAGTCACGAAATGTAATCTATTGATTCGTGTTCACCAACACGATTTTCCCCTTTTTTTCGTGTCACACAGAACGATTTTAAAAGCAATCTATTTCTATTGGTAGTATGTTTCGTGCCTGCACCATGTCTTTTTGTCCGGTCGGGTCTTGGAAGACCGGAAGCTGTGTGGTTCATAAAAACATGTTCTTACTCAATATCAAGCCACGATTATTGTTTTTATTTTAAATTGTATAATGTTGGACTTTTTTTGCCGTCCGTGAGGAAAATAAATGGGGCTCAGAATACTGAAATCTGTATTTATTTATTTTTTTTCCTTCTAATTTGTGATTATTTTCCAAATAACACACTTTAATTCTATAATGTCTGGCTTTTTTGCCGTCCGTCAGGAACTGAATTTCAAAATAAAGTCATTAATAATATGTATGAAATTATTTTTTCTATTAACTAGAGCGCCGGGTCATGTTATGACCGTCTTTTCTATGTTGCTGTGGGGTTTTTCCATCGGTTTGGGGTTTAAAATATAAAAACAGTAATAAGCAATAAGCCAATAAGTAATAAGCCTTATCAGCCATAACTATCAACAGAATTGCGTTGCCAGGCAACAGCTTGGGTTCATGTTCATTTACAAACTCTTCAACTAGAACCCTAGTTATATTTAAAAACATTTTAGAAGGCCTAACGAAATACTTTAATGTAAATTAAAATTAAAATGTGAAGGAATGTGTGTATAACAAAATACATCTGTCATAAACAATACCGGAAACAGACGTAGGCCTATATATGGGACATTTCAAGCGTCATTGCGATACACACCCACTGAACTGATTACCCAAGATCCTCAGCTATGGTTGAAGCTCGGTGATTGGATGTTTTAGCCGCAATGCACGTTGGGATATGGTGTTTATGCGATAGAGCTCCCTGACCGTTGATAATAGCAGCCTGTCCTCCTCCAAAAAACGACCAAATAGGTTGATTGTTCAAGCAGCTTATTGCGACCTATAATCACGTTTTAAAGTATTCGACCTCTAAGGTCGTGTAAGAAACAACAATTTGTGGCATATGGGCTGATGCTCCCGTTGATTGCAGACGCTCCGGTGGGTCGTATATTTAAGCAATAGCTCACGACAGGCCGTGGTATATGACCATTATATCACAGTTAAGGGGCGTGGTTCGGCCCGACGCGAAGCGTAGGGGGGTCGACAACCCCCCTACAAATATAGTCCTCAAGCTCTGTGATTGGATGTTGGAGTGGCAGTGCGCCAAGGTTATGCCGAGCGTCAAACAGCATTTTGAAATGGAATGAAACCCATCCACGGCACACTATCCAAAACTGGATTCGAACGAATCCACCCCCCACCCCCCAGAACTACACATGCTGGTTATTTGTTTGTTTCGCAACATGTTCTACTATGGCACGTCTCTACTGGGAATTGTAGTTTTAAAAGACGTTTTCGTATTTCCCATAATTAGAAGTTGCCATTATTAAACTGTGTACACCCTGAAGGTTTAGGGGATAGGAAACACATTGGTGTTATCAAATTTAAAACATATAATTAATAAATGGGTGAAAATTGCTTGTGTCCATAATGGACAGCATTCATATACCCACATGATAGCTAAGGTCAGAAGAGCTTTATTTAATAGCTGGTCTGTGACCCCTCCTGTTGTTAATTGATAAGCCTTGAAACATGCACTTGTCAAGGTTCAGAGGCAAATTTTGCAAATATGGCAGTAGCCATCAATCATCTTAAGATAAGATAAGATATACTTTATTGATCCCAAGTTGGGAAATGTTTTTGTTACAGCAGCATGTAAAACATGCAATTTATTGTTACTTTGTAATTCTACTCCACTACAATTCAGAGGTTAACCTGGTATTTTTACTCCACTACATTTATTTGAGTTACTTTGCAGATTCTGATTAATGATGTGAAATATAAACAACCCTTAAATCAGGCTTTAGTTACACCTGAGTAAAATTCAGTGAAGGTGATTGTCAAGTGCCAACAATCAGGAGAGATATTTGGTAGTGGTGCTTGAGAAGACTAAACATTTATCTGCAGATCCCTATAAAGTATATTCATTACTCGTTATTCTCTACTAATAGTTAATTAAAGACTGTATATAATGGCTATTTTTCACATCCCTTTCAAGATTTCAAGATTTTCTAAGGTTTATTGACATATCATATACACAACTACGGCAGGCACGAGCCCCTGCCCTTTTCTTCCTCCAGAGAAAGTGCCCTTTTTCCCCCTTTTTTTAAAATAAATGAATATATATCTAGCCTACTGCGGTTTGCGCGCAGTTTCCCTTTCCAAAAATATATTGATTGAATACAAAATAAAAAGATCAGGTCGGGAGATTAGACTGTGGAGTTCCTATGCTCTCTCTACCCTCCTCCCTCCCTCCACGCACAACGGTGCGGACATCGGCAGTCACTTCAGACAGACAGGTAGCAGCACCTCCAACTTTACTGTCCCATGTTATGCCGGCTTTTCTTGGCTTGTTTGAAGCTGAGTGGTGATGAACAAATGACTAAGCTGCCAGTGCCTTGAGTTTACAGCTAATTAGCCAAAAGACAAAAACAAATATAGGCTATTAACTAAGGTAGGCTACTAGCTAATGGATAAGTTAGCTCAAGGTTTAGCTAAGGCAATTTATCATGGGCATACAGGCTAATGTACTGTACTTAAGGGAGACACTAAAGGTGAATACAGTAAAATGTGTATCTAATAACGTCATCACAATCGCACATTGATATGCAAATGAGGCGTTAAATCGTACACTAGTAATAAAGTACTATCTTATCTCTAATCGTATCTTAATTAAAATGCGCTAATTTGCATGCAGTTACCAAGGCATTGCAGGTGAAAAGGATAAAACAAAAAAACATATCACCTCACAACTTCCCCAGATAGTTACTCACATCAAGTCAGTATTTTCCCCTGAAATGTTATGTTTAAATGCAGATTAGCTTTAAATCTATAGATGAATTCAGACATGGTAGTAAAACGAACACAATTTGTATGTGTTTTTTGGAAGTTTTCTTTCCATTAGAGTGAAAGAAAACATGGAAGCAAAATAGACCAAAATAACAAAATGTACAAGTACATGAAAAAACGATATTTTTACAGGTAATGTCCTGCCTTAAACAGTAACTTAATAATTTTGATTGTTGGGTGCTCATTGAATAACTATTAATTGTACTAGTTTGTTGTCTGCTCTTGTGTGTAGTGAATACTATAGAAGACCATTGTCTCTGTGTTAACTGATTATTTTGTAGAATTCGGTTGAGTATTAAACAATTGCGTGAGTGTGAGGGTATTCAAATACATTGGTCAGTAAGTCAGAGATGTGCAACTATATTACATTTTTTGTTTTAATTTTTTTTTAATAATGATTATGGGAAGTGCCCTTTTTCTCACTTGAGCTCCCCCCAAAATGTCTGTGCACGTCCCTGAACTACGGTGTAGTTATGCAATGAATTAAAAACTTGGGTCGCAGGTTCTTCAACAGTGCATTACAAGACATCTATCAATGTGCGTATACCTCCACCATTAAACTGTCATATTCTGCACATTTCTTATACTATCTACATACATCTTATAAGAGTATAATTAATATGTATAATATCAGTTAAAATAAGTGCTTCAACATAATTAACATTGCAGGAAAGCAATATATGAGACGTTAAGTACTTTGTCAGGCTTAATATTTAGTTTTGTCTGTTTTGCACATCCTCCTATTAATATCTTTGTACGTCCGGAACTAAACTGTTTTATTGTAGAGGTCACTGACAGTATCTTCTTGATTTTTTCTATTCTATATTTCTATCATTGACCTTCTACTTTCCCCCTATTTTGTATGTACTCTTAATATTTTTTTCATCAAATATAACATTTTCAACAAAAATGAAGTGGTTTTAACCACTAGGTGGTGCGGGTTAACACAATACATTATACTTTCCAGTATAAGTTTGCAGTTTGGTTTATGACGGATGTATTTTGATATCCACACGTATTTCTTTGATATTTGTAACACCAAACCGACAGAAAAGATGGTCTTAACATGACCCAGTGATCTAGTTAATAAAACATAATATCAAACATAATATTACTATTAACTTTATTGTGAAATAAATACACACAGCATACAATGCCATAATAACTTTGTGTTATTAGTGTAGGACACTTATGTATGTATAACATCTGAAGATTGTTGGGTTCAGAATTCCAGAAAAGACAGACAACTTCTAAGTTTAACTATTTATTGTAAAGAGAGCAAAAGATATATCACTTGGCCAAGGACTCATCACGTCTTTGGGAATCACAGGCAGCAAAGCTGTAATCTGTAACCACCAAATCCGTCAAGAGCCTCGAACCTGGTGCGACAATACATTTTATTACACAGGGCGTTGCCCGTACATTTATGATTGGTCAAGACTAGCTGAAGAGATACCATGGTTTAGACTTGGTTCTCTTTGGTTGGTGCACAGACTCAGATAGAGTCTCTTGGCAACACGATCCTCCAATCATCATTCGGCCGGCTGGCGAAGTCCCTCCCTACTCTGGCACCATCATACTAATTTGTTTTCTCTAACGTTTCTTCAGATATAGTGGAAAACCATAATGTTGCTTCCTAGCTTTGCGGGGGAGCGCGGCTCCCATACAGAGTCAAGGCCGGTGCGATGTGCTGTTCTGACTACCTCTTTGTGTTCTCTCAGTCTCTGCACTCCACCTTGCTACTTTCAATATTGCAAGCTAAACACTTTCTCATGTAACTTTTCCTTACGTTCCTGTCCACCCCATCAAAACTTGGGGGGGGTGATTGGGTCCATTTATTCCTAAGTCACAGCCACATACAATGAGCACAATAAGCTTATAATGTAATAACAATAATCAGTCTTTCTAATGTTATATAAAAATAGACTCCACAAGATGTGTAGTTTTATTCATGTTTTCACATAATTTTACAGGATATTGCTATATTATTTCATATGTTTTACTTCTACACATTAATATCTGATTTGCAGACAGAAAGGTATATCCGTCATTTAAAGGTGGGGTAGGTAATTTCGGAGAAACCAGCTTGAGTGCGTAGAATTTGAAAATACACAGCCGGAGAAAATCTGCCACTTCCTTACAGAGCCCCTCCTCCAACACACACGAACGCGCACATGACCAATGAGGGCACGAGATAAGTTTGTGCACAGATGGAAGGCTGACAGGCAGGTAGGCCATCCAGTTATTTTAATGATTGGTCGTGCTTTTTACAGTACTACGGCTTCCACAGATGACATTTTTTTATGGATTTTTTGTCAAAGCACTTCAGATATTCATTGCTATCAGGATGTTAAGAGCATTCCATGGAATATAACAAAAAGTGTATCTCGAGCCGGTTTCTCAAACTTACCTACCCCACCTTTAACGGTAAGCTATTGAAATTCTGATTCCATAGATGTGTCTCCCATCACCCAAAACCCCTGACTATTCTCTCAACTCAGTATTTACATTCTATATCTTTCAAAACTAAGTCCCTTTCTATCAGCTGTGCACCGTTATGGTGTAAATATAGCCTATCTACCAATTGGATCAAATATAAAAGTCAGCCGAATTAGTATTGATACTGCAAGGAGACGTATTGTGTGAAAAGAAATTGAAGATTTTGTTTAATTGTCACGTATTCAGTTTCAGTGGCAGTTCTTCCAGTTTGTCCAGAAGTCTTCTAATCAGGGCTCTATAAATAAAGAACTACGGCAGATGTGTAATATTTAATGCAGCCGAACCGTGTATTACAATGCCGTTATGTGATGACTTTCAAAGAGAAAAGCAAGAGCACTCGGAATAAAGTATTATTTTCTTTTTTTCTTTATGTTTTCGGATTTCATATCGCATAAACACCATATCCCAACGTGCATTGTGGCTAAAACATCCAATCACCGAGCTTCAACCATAGCTGAGGAACTTGGGTAATCAGTTCAGTGGGTGTGTATCGCAATGACGCTCGAAATGTCCCATATATAGGCCTACGTCTGTTTCCGGTATTGTTCATGACTGATGTATTTTGTTATACACACATTCCTTCATATTTTTATTTTTATTTACATAAAGTATTTCGTGAGGCCTTGTAAAATGTGACTTGCTCTATCGAAATCAGTCACATTGACCCGAAGACACATTTTGAGGTGTATACACTGTTGGAAAGAGGAGATTCCTGGCTTTCTAATGATATCAGGATTGTTGTTGTACTCCAAATATTAAGCAAAATATGTCACATTATATAATGACTGTCACCATTTTGAGAAAAAGGCCTTCAAAGTTTCCTCTTCTCTGGAATCCATCGTTCTGATTGATTATTATATAAATGATCAAAGTAGTACGGAGGGAAAATATTGGCTGTTGTTATGCCTACTGTGACGTTAAATTACTCCGTTCTCCGCTTGTAATTATGCCGTTACAAGCTTCAAAGTTGTATTTATCATCTGAATTTGTCGAAACAAGTTTAATATTCTGAAAGCCAAGACTTTGTTTAATTGAAATCAGATTAAAACAAACTGTCACGGACCCTGCCGTGTTACCTATGATTACTATACGCCTTGCATTCATAATTTCAGCGGAGGGAGGGGGAGCGGCGCTGCGGAAGGGCAGAGTGCGAGTGAGAGGTGCCTGTCATCTTCCCTTTACAAGCTTCAAAAATGTATTTATCGTGTGATTTTGGAAGCCAAGACTTTGTTTATTTAAAATCAAACAAAACACCCGAACACCGAAAAACAATTTTTTTACGCAAATCCGGGTTTATTTTTAAATGAGCCGTTGCGACTTCCGACTGATTTCGATAGACCGGGTCACAAATGTTTTTTAATATAACTAGGGTTCAAGTTGAAGAGTTTGTAAATGAACATGAACCCAAGCTGTTGCCTGGCAACGCAATTCTGTTGATAGTTATGGCTGATAAGGCTTATTACTTATTGGCTTATTACTGTTTTTGTATTTTAAACCCCAAACCGATGGAAAAAACCCACAGCAACATAGAAAAGACGGTCATAACATGACCCTGCGCTCTAGTTAATAGACAAAATAATTCAGTTCCTGACGGACGGCAAAAAAGCCTGACATTATAGAATTAAACAAATAAATAAAAACAAGGATAATTGTGTGTTATTGTTAAGGAAATAACAGTGTGTTATTTAGAAAAGAATAACAAATTAGAAAGAAAAAAAGGTTAAAAAAATACAGATTTCATTAGGCTATTCTGAGCCCCATTTATTTTCCTCACAGACGGCAAAAAAAGTCAGACATTATACAATTTAAAATAAAAACAATAATCTTGGCTTGATATTGAGTAAGAAAATGTTTTTATGAACCACACAGCTTCCGGTCTTCCAAGACCCGACCGGACAAAAAGACGTGTTGCAGGCACGAAACATACTAGCAATAGAAATACATTGCTTTTGTGTGACACGAAAAAAAGGAGAAAATTGTGTTGGTGAACACGAATCAATAGCTTACATTTTGTGACTATAACACAAAATGCCGTGAGACTGGGTTGGTCCTCAACAATAAAGTCCAGCAGGGACACCAGCTCCAGCACCAGCCAGACACCGCAGCGTGTGGTTCTAGGTAAGAAATAGGCATGGCAAAACGACTGGAATTGAGACTTTCTTTTAAACTTTTGATCATCATGAGTAAGTAAAAAAAGCAATACCACTGTATGGAAATGCTCTGTTACAAGTAAAGTAACGTACCAAAAGTAGTAGTAATAATCACTATTAATGTTGCAGCTAGTAAAATTGTGTGTGACATCCTAATATATTCTTGTATATTCTTCATTGTTAAGTATTGTGCCACAGACATGGACCTGCACTGCTTTCCATTTATTTTGGACTCTGCTTTGTTTTGATTTTTGCACTTTAAACTGGTCTCATATTTATTCATACTTTTATTCATTTGTAATTATGCATTTACTTCCTGACTGTATATTTGTACATACTCATATTGTATACATATATTTATATTCATTATCAATAGGCTGGACATAATGTAATTCACTTTCACAATTATTGTAAACATCTACTGTAGGGCCAGGGGCCTCATTTATAAAGCCTTGCGTAGGATTCACGTGGGAAGGTTGCTTACAAAAGGGGACAAAGCAAATAAATACGCACAAACATTTTCCGATTTATAAAACACTGCGTACCGGCGTAGGACGTGCGTGCGGCACGTCCTACACCGGTAGGTTTATTTATTTACACGATTTATAGTGTTTTATAAATCGGTTTCCCTTTATAAATCACAATCAACTCGAAATGCGGCGCCGCTTTTGCGGGCTTCACGTAACGCCCATATTTGCCTATAAATAGTCAAAGAAACGCCCCGTATTAATATTCATTTTGACTGACTGCATGAAGAAGATCGCAGGAAATGAGGAAAGAACAGCTAAAAAATACATTTCACTCCGTGTGAGATTTTGGTTCTTTTGGGAAGGTGGAGACAAATCACATTGTTTGGTGGATGCAGTTTGAACCAGAGTAGCAGCATGGAGGTCGGATCGTCACCAACATAAATGAATAAGTGGTCCGAAAAAATGTAATGACAAAATACACATAATCTTCCTCAGGCAGTGTGTCAGTGTGTTTGTGCCGGGGACAGGAGACCCCCCCCCCCATGATGAGAAACTGTAAGAAAGTATCGGGGGATCCCTGCGGAGTGGAGTCAATTCATGCATATTTTTTATTTGGTGGTTTGTGTTCCAGCTGTCAATCAGCTGTGCGCAGCGTCTCCACTGCAGCCTGTGTGTCTCAACCCCCCCCGCAGCAACTCTATCCACCACTTAAATGAAATAAAACAAATGTGTTGTGTAATATCAGCTGCCAAATATATGGTGTTCTTAGTTTCCATACCTCCTGTGTTTTATGAGCGACTTATCAAGTCTTAGCAAACGGCATAAAACATGATTAAACATGATGGTATATAAAACCATACTCGTATCTATACAACCTATAGAAATGCAAAACGGCCTCGGTTTAGACGTAATTCTGTCCTTCTGCATACCACATCATTAATGAGAATACATGTCATAACATTAAGACAACATATTCGAGGTGGTTTTCAATAACATATCCGTATATATCAGCGACGTGCAGACGTGAGAAGAAAAAGTTTTGTACTTGTAAAAAAAAGTGTTGTAGTTGTAAAAACAAGTTTTGTACTTGTAAAAAGAAGTGTTGTAGTTGTAAAAAAAAATGTGTGTACTTATGTACCTATGCTGAATTTGTCTCTGAAACATGATTTATTAGAAAAATGGTATGTGTTTATTTGATAGATACGTTTTTTCTTTGCAAAACTAAATGCATTAGTTTGTAGATGGTGTTTTGTATTTGCAAACCACATTGTGTTTGTTAGTGAATCATGAGGCATTTGTAAAACCTGTTTAGTTTGTTTGTGGAGTTATGGCAGGAAATTAGCTCCATAGGTCTGCCTCATCTCAGATGCGTCACCCCACAGAAACTGGCTGGAGCGCGGGCACTCATCGCATGCCTGTTACCATCTCACTGTAGGTCACAATTGTAATGTTTGTAGATCCCTTTATTACATGTGTCCTCGCCATCCATAGTCTCTAAATTACTTATTTCACGTATATATGATATTTAGGCTCGCTGGTCTCATCATACAACGGCAATGAGAAAGCACCAGGGGAGGCAGCCATCACCTCTGCCGCACTGAAGGGGCGCACGTGAGCCCACAGGTTCTTGTTGCTACTGTAATTATACGCAGAGACGGTAGACGCAAACAACAAACTAGGGTTTATTAGATATTCTTGAACCCCGAGAGCAGGAGAGACTGAAAAGAGTCAAGGCAAGCTTATAAAAGTTAACAGCATTTAATTACACTAAAGATGCGGTGGTTTACAAATGAAATTGCAAGCGGAGACACTCTCCCCATGTCTTGGTCAGCCCAGGGTCCGGAGCATGGATCCTTGATTCTTGGCTTGGTCTTCCTGTTGTCATCTGAGGTCTTCTCCTATTGGCCAGCGTCGTCGGGGGGGCGGGTCCAATGCAATTCCTGCCTTTTTTTGTTGCTAAATTACATCCTTCTGGTGTCTGTGGTTATTTAAACATTCCCTGATAAACGTTATTCAGCGTCAATAAATGAGTGCTAATCCCAGTGTGTTTAGTGTACAACATCACATGTCATTTCACCTTCAATTCACGGTTTCAAAACGTTAGCCACATGCTAATGCTAACCGGAAATGAAGGATTTTCAGAATAAAACTGCTTTTAAGCTGACGTAATGTTTAAACTAAATTATGCCATAAAACATTGATTTTAATTTCTAACAATCCCTCCTTTCACACCTTTTAAGATGTGAACACAATACTGAAATCAATGAGTTCTTCATAAGACTGCTTTTAAACTGACGGTATGTTTTAGACTAAATTATGCCATAAAACTAACAGGTTGCGGTCGAATAGTCCATTTAGCTTAGGAACCTTCCTAACGGAGTGAAATGACCCGGAAGTCCCTCAGTGGCAGCCATGATAAGTGCCGTTCGAATTCTCTAAATAAAGGAAAGGAGGTTTCAAACTTCCTTTATAACCTCCTTTAGCTTAGGAACCACTGGACCTCCCTAACCGAAAGGAGAGGAGAAAATGCTGCCCCACAATGCCTTGCGGCCACGGCATTTAAGACGAGGGAATGTCGGTCGTTCACGGAAACAACCGATCATGACGGACAAACGAAGATCATGTAAGTTACCGCTGCTCTCTTAAGCCATAACTTGGCAAAATGCTTATATGAAATGACTGTTGTGAAATTATCCAGGTAAAGTTAACATCGTACTAAAACCTTTATGCTCAGTTTGCATTAGGCTATTTAATTATTAGTTTCCAGCGTTGTACCATGCAAGCCTAATATGATGTATTTATTTCAGTCACAGATGCAGAAACCCTTGCACTAATTAGTGCAAGGGTGAACATGGAGCACATGTTAGTGGAAACGAAATGCTGCCAAATCAGGCTGGGAGTAAGTACATCTATATGTGTCTGATAAAATGTTTGATAAATGTGCATGGTGAATTAAGATAATTTGTAACTAAAGGCAGGTTGTGAAAGAGAATGGGTCTGGAGGGCCAGGTGACTGGTCCACAGGCCTCAAAGAAATGGGACAACCTGAAACAAAATACAAGGTAAAGCAAATCACATGGCTGGGCACTGCTACAGACTTAAACTGGCGACCCCAGCCTCCTATATTAAAATGTGAATTTGCTTAGTTGTTTACACTTGTTAACATTTAAGGCGTAAGCAATTACACATTTAGAATTAGTACAATGTTTAGTTTGGTGTGCATTTAAATACTAACTAAGCACTCATACTAACAAAGCACTTATATACTAACAAAGGACTGGCTTATCTAAAGCCAGTTGAGTAGCACTTGAAATGTTTTGGCTCTATGAAACCTAATGTACTTATATGATTCTGTTTTCTTCAAGTTTGTATCTTATTGGTCGAATGCACTTATTGTAAGTCGCTTTGGATACAAGCGTCAGCTAAATGCAATGTAATGTAATGTGATTTTGCCCTCACTGCCCTTTAACTAACAGTCTGTTATCTGTGTTGTCAATAGGAGTTAAAGAATCCCCCAACTGGGACAGGAACAGACGGGGGAGAGGCCTCAGCAGCTACCTGGCCATGGTTTGAGGCCATGCATGAGGCAATTGGGGGAAGGCCATCAATTCAGCCTCCCACCCTAGTTGCCTCATGCCCGTTGTCAAGCCATGGCCAGACTGCTGCTGAGGCCTCCACCTCTGCTGAGGAAGGGCCTTCTCAAGTTTCCCTCAGCAGTGAGGAGGAACCCGTGCCCTCCACCAGCTCCCAACCACCTCCTAAAAGGCCAAGGCGGAGAAGCAGTGTTTTGGCCTTCCTGAAAAAGCAGGCAGAGAAGGACGAGGCCCGTGATAAAGCCCTCTATGAGCAGAATGAGCTGCTTGTAAATTTGATTGCAGAGCTTGTGAAAAAAAAATAACAATAAATGTTTAACTTGTTGAAAACACTAAAGTGGAGTTCTTCAGTTGATGATTTGGATAACACTCAGAAACAGTGCTTCAATAAACAAGCACCACATGTCATAGCAGCTTTCTCAAATACAATACAAGTTACTTTCAACAATATTTGTGCTAAAAATGCTAAATAATGACTTGTGTAATGACAAACACTACATGCAAAATGACAGACCCACTTGCCTCAGAGGGCTTTCTAATGTGTACAGTGTACGACACCCTCTGTCCTTAGACCCTTGCAGCCAATGAGGAACGAATGAGGGGGAAAACATGGAAGAAACATGGAAGAAACCTCAGGGAGAGCAACAGAGCAGGGATCCCTCTCCCAGGACGGACAGACGTGCAATAGATGTCGTATGTACAAATAAACATGACAAAAATAAAACATAACGGGGTGAACATCAACAAAAAAGATGGAGCTTAGTTGCTTCCAACTGGAAAATGCTGCTGCAGCAGGAGTAGCAACAATCCAAGCATGGCAACCTGCACCACAAGAGACACAATAACGTGCATTAGTAACATGTATTTATGGGGAATGATTGCATATTAAAAAAAATGAATGATGTACGAAAGCCATTAATATAGTTACTATATAAGGAAATAATCATGGTCATTTAGGTGTGGAGGACGCTGATGTGGGGCTGACACGTGTGCTGCCAGTCTGTCCCTATAGTGCTGACCAGCATGTTCATCCCTCTGCACAGGTCCCTGTGGAGGTAGCAGCACTGGATCCTCTCCCTCAGTTGGCTCCAGGATGTCTCCAGCAGTGAGGCAGATGTTGTGGAGCACTGCACACACTGCTATCACCTTGGGGGAAAAGCTGTGATCCACTTCCAGGGCCTTGAAGAAGATCCCTCTCCACCGTGCCTTCATCATCCCAAAAGCCCTCTCCACAACCGATCGGGCTCTGGCATGGTGTCGGTTGAAGCGCGCCTCCACTCTACCCCTCAACGGTTCCCGGTACGGTGTGATGAGGTTAAGAGGTTCCCTCAGCCACGGGTAACCTCCATCCCCCACAATGTAATGGCCAGCTGGTGGGTAACAGCCCCTCACAAACGCTGGACTGTTCCTGAGCACCCTGGTGTCGTGGACCGAACCAGGGTAGCCAACAAAAATGTCCAGGAATTTGCCATAACTGTCACAGATTCCCTGAAGCTGGACAGAGAAGAACAGTTTCCTGTTCAGGTAATCCTGGGCATGGGGGCTATTCGGAGTCTTGATGCGGATGTGGCATCCATCTATAGCTCCCACACAGTGGCTGAAGGCTGGGCTGTTGGCAAGGCGATGAAAGCCATTGCCAACTTCAGCACACTGTGCCTGTGTGGGGAAATGGATGACCTTCTCCAACAGACATAATATTGCCTCACACATCCTGTGGACAATATCAAAAACTGTGGTCTTGGGCACATCAAAAACCCTGGAGACAACCGAATAGGACAACCCATGTGCCAGCCAGTAGACCACCAGGAGGACCTCCACATGCTGAACCCAGCCATGGTTCTTCTCCCTCCTGAGAAGGGTCATCAGGGCCTCAATGGATTCCCTCGACAGGCGGTAGTCAAATGTAAGATCTATGGACTGATCCATATATATTTGTACCACAGGGACACGGTTTCGGCCGTAAGCGAACCGGGCCGTTGGCGTCCGGCCGTTCTGTGATTCTCCAGAACTCACAGCTGGCCAGCGGCCCACCGGGATAAGTCCCGACTCCCGACGGCCAATCCGTGCCTCCCCTGACTGCACGTTGCTGACACACACCGCTGCAAACTCTCTGCACGGAGGAGCCGCGGAGGAAGAGACACACGTTCACTAAGCCGAAAAAACTATATCCGGTCACAGTGATCTGCTATTTTAAAGTAAATTCAACACATATCGACCCTAAATATAGCATATATTAAGAACGAGAAAGTGTTAACATCGTTTTTTGTAAACATATGACAAATGTGCGAGGGTGATGACATCAGAGCATCGTCCTATGGGCTTAGCCCCGGACAGCCCCGGCCCAATTTAACCCCTGCCAGAGGCTATACAACAACATCTGAAAGGTCAAAAAAACAAACAGGGCTAGACAGTCATTTGTAGCATATGGGAGAATGGTGATGTGAACTCAACACGTAGTCACTCAGAGGGGGGTACTAATTCTTTTCAAATGCGCATAGGCAATGCTATCTATTTACATGTACTGTAGGCTCTTTCAGTCAAGAATTTGAATTTGAATGGGATGGGGAGACGCTCTGCCAACACTGACCCAATCTTCTGCTCCTTACAACCCACTCACTGCCTGTGTTTTAACATTCGTACATTTCTGAATGAGGCCTAACATTCCGAGGTTATTCTGTATTTTCTGAGTTCTTGGTCATTTTCCACGGGGGCGTTGGGAGATGGCACATCAGCATAAATACAGCGCTGTGACACACACCTCAGCAGGAGCCGAGGTAGCGTGCAAACCATAGGCGGCTACCCTGAGTTAGGAATTTCATGCTTAGTCCACTGCAAATGGCCGTTTCCAGTTTAAAATCAGATTGTATCACGCTGCAGCATGCACTTCTTGATTCCAAACTGCTATTGAACAGTAAGAAAACCAAAGCAATGCTTTTTGCTCCCAGTCAGCGTCCTCCTCTTGCTCTCCATTGACACCCTTGATGGTGTTTCTGTTGAGTTTGTTGATACCTACAAATATCTGGGCTTTGGTTGGACAGTAATCTGAACTTTAAACACCATATTGAAGTTTTAACAAACTGATGGCACTTGTCTCTATATCATGTTTTAAATTGAAGTTGTCTGAAGTCCTCACCACCAGCTGCTCTTGCAGTAACAGGTAGTGTACTTTTCTTACTGTCCTAATGTGCACAATAGTGACTGCTTTTTCGTCTTTGTTTTCTTAGTTATGTTCTCTGTATTTTATATGTTTGTGTTATGTGTTTGTGTAACGTTGCTGCCTTCTTGGCCAGGTCAGCATTGAAAATGAGATTTTATCTCAATGTTTTTATCTGGTTAAATAAAGGTTAAATACAAAATAAAAAGATACTGCACATACAGATGGAGCAGCTTATTTCAGACTCCAGCTTACATACATTTCCCGCCTAAGGATAATATTCCCACAGTGCAGCATAATGTACAGTATCACACTGTATTACAAATTCAAAGTAAATGACTGTGGGTAATACAGCAATTTACTGCCTAGATTACAGATTTTGTTTACAGTGTATGTTGCATGTTTTAAATGTATTATATTTACTTGTTTAAAATGAAATGTGTTTTAGATTGACTTTTAAAATCTAACTAACTACAGATGAAAAATAGGTCAGTCTTGTCTTCCAAAAAGTTTGTGACAAGATGTGAAGTCAACAGGTATTCACTCAGAGGGGGTAGGTACTAAATGCCACCCATTTACATGTAGGCAAACAAAGTCAAAAATCAACATACAGTAGAGGGGTGGGGGATGGTGAACGGTATGGTCAATGTTTGTAAACACAATCCCCAGGATGTGTCCTAATCGAACCAAAATAGAAAATGCAGATATTACACTCAGACATCTGAAAAGTCTATGTTAAAAAGCCTCAGTCACCTTAATTCATGTAATAAAAACATCTCAGGTCAGTAACACTGAAAGCTAAATGTGCAATACCATGTTTAGCTATGTTACTATTTATAATGTTATTGTTGTTACAACAGAAGATGTTTTTCTTTATATTGAAGTTAAATGCATCAATCTGGTGCACTTTGAGGTCAAAATTAAGAGATTTATGGATACCGCTGGAAAAAGCTGCAGTACATATGCCGAGCCTGTACGTAGCACTGTAACTTCCTCCACAAAAGCAGCCTTCTGTTTATTCAGTAATCAGTAACTGATTACATTTACAAAGTAACCCTCCCAACCCTGTTCATATCGCAATATATCCAGAAGTCTGAAATGCAAAATGTTAGAAATTAAAATCAATGTTAATAGCATTATTTAGTCTAAAACATACCGTCAGTTTAAAAGCTGTTTTA
The DNA here is from genome assembly GCA_012861695.1 of Trematomus loennbergii. Taxonomy (NCBI): domain Eukaryota; kingdom Metazoa; phylum Chordata; class Actinopteri; order Perciformes; family Nototheniidae; genus Trematomus; species Trematomus loennbergii. The sequence continues at coordinate 264,185 of JAAOOA010000412.1, read as the reverse complement.
TTGTGAAAAACCCGGAAGTTCTCATAAAATTTCAATGCCAAGCTTTTATTCTGAAAATCCTTCATATCCGGTTAGTATTGACAAGCATGTGGCTAATATTACGTTTTCTGAATGTGAAGTAAAAATGACACGGAATGTTGCACACCAAAACCTACTGACTTCAACATGACATCTATAGACGTTGAGATATTATTACTGATGAATATTAAATTTAGGTACAGTTGATCGTAAAGTGTTTTCACATACGTGGGTAGCTATGACGTCAGAAGGAGTTACCGTAAATGAGAGCTGCCGTAAAAGTGTTTCTAGGATTTCTAAACGAACTATTACAGCTGTTATAAAGCATTAAATAAAAAGTCATGAAAGCGATAAGGAGGAGAAAAGGTTTAAGGAAGTAAGCAATGAATACAGAATGTCGAAATCCTCTGTTTCACGCAATGTCGAACATTGAAGACAGAGGACGGCGGTCCCCCAATCTACACAGCGGGAGAAAGAAGATCATAAAGCAGATCGGAGGAGACATCACGATCTTCCCACATTAGTGCAATTCACCTATACTTAACCCCAAATAAAAGAACCCAATAAAAACAGTTGTTAAATAATAGTGAAGTCACGTTGTAATAATAACTCATCTCTCGGTTTGAGTGTTCTTTTTCTGCTTTGCCAAAAGCCACTGTGTCAAGTGTCTCGTGACTATTTCTCTTAGCGGATGCATGTCAATTTAAATCAATACATACAACTATTTTTTAAATCAATAAAAACATTTTCTAAATCCATAAAAGCATTTCAATTAAGATTGGGAGTCATGTCGATACTTTGTTGAGAATGTGGCCATGTAATAAGCGGGATAATTTGCAGCGACTTGGTCATTGTGGGGAAAAATAACACCCAGGGATCCTGATCGTTTCAATGAAGTTGAATACAGAATATTCATATTTGTCAGTGATTTCATGTCATTCCGCGAACATAAACATAAATGATCGTGGTGAAGATGATGATTAAATTAGGATTAAAATCGGGAGAGCCGGCTGCATTTCCTCTCGTTCGTTTTTTTCGAAACAAAATTATTTTGTTAAATAACAACATGGTGATGTTTTGTAAATGATTACATGTCTTATTTAGCACAGACTATGATCCTATCCGTGACATATGGATCTTAACAAAGATCCGCTATACAGTAGTACCAGACATACTGTACATCCAGCTTACTGTATCGAAGTTGATTTCACATGAGCTCCAGTGTGGAACCCCACTGCACCCCCTGGTGGATCAATGATCCATTGCAGCTGGCTTTACAATAATTACATTTATTTATCACGGGGGCGGTATCAAGTCAGACTGGGGCAGTCTCTTCATCACTAACCTTTCACGGGCCGATCACGGACCGTGCACGAGCCAACCACGACCCTCGCGTTTCAAACTGTCCTAAATAAGACGCGCCATCTGGATACCACGTTAAAGTGAGGTTTTTGTTTCCCTTTTTGGTGTACTATTCTATACTTTGTATAATCTCTCTTTTGGAGTTCTCTTTCTGTTGGTTGTTGTCAACCGGTATCTTTGGCCCTTTGTTTGGGCCAGGCTGCACGCCATTATTATTTTGTGACCACTATTATTTATAATAAATACATATAATAATTACCAATTCCACATTGGTGTATGTTGTTTCCCTCTATCCCTAGAGAGGGGCGTAACACATGGCAAGGACAAAAGATTGCTAGATAATTTAGGGCCAATTGCATTACTCAACACAAACTATAAATTACACTGAGAGTGTTGCACGGCCAGATACGGCTCAAGAAGCTGACTCAATAAGGAAATATGATACATTATGATGTGATATGATATGAATGATAATGGGACACATCGACGTCTGCACTCACAGTGCCGCGGACAGTACTTAATGTTACTCTGATCCGGTTACTTATGTTGTGGCAGATATTTAAGTAAGCTTTCTTAACGCTAATGTTATAATAGTCAGATTGCTCTGAAGATGGAGGGGATATTCTATTAATTTTCACGTTCACACAGTCAGTTGATTTTTGCCGGCCGTCTTTCCTGCAACGGCAGTTTTCTGTATTTCCTCTATCCTGTAATATGACTTGATAGCTTTAAACTCCGCACACGGAGCTCTGACTGGTCAGCAGGCGGTGCTTTCACTGAGTTGATCTCTTAGCCTGCAACCTAACCCTCCCGAGGAGGTTAGCCGCTCAGCATAAGTTACCATGGAGATCTAGCCCGCTAAAAAGAGAACCAGCGTCGTAGGACCAGAAAGCCCGAGTTTTCCCTGAAGTCAGCCGGCTAAGCGAAAATCCGGCTTCGTAGTACAGGCCTCTGGTATGTCTTGTCTAATCGGAAATCATTGTTTTTGGGAACTTTGATGGAAAAAGGAATATGGGCTGTATCCATTTGATGGATGAATCTGGTCATTTTCTTAATTACGTAGATTTCTGTGAGAAATTCAATTTTCACTGCACAAATAAATACATACATACGAATACAATAAAGTAATAAAGGCCATTCCAGTTCCTGTCAAAACAATGATCCAACAGTTATTGGTGTACTCGAACATTGTATCAGAAATGAGGCCACTGTGTATTGAAGGTATAAACCTAAGAAGCATGAAGTTGTCACGATTCTTATGTTATGTCACGTTTTTAGTTTTGTATGTCTAGGTTTGGGTTTATTTTGCTGTTCTGTTCTCCCTGTTCATGTTTTCCTCCTTGTTTCTTGTCTGGTCCATCTCCCTGTGTTTTCCTCCCTGTCGTTAGTTTCCCTGGTGTGTCTGATTGTCTGATTGTGTTCACCTGTTGCCCTTGTGTTTCTCCCTCCTTTACCCAGCTGTTTCTTGTTCCTTGATTACCCCTCCCTGTATTTAGTCTTGTCTCTTCCTGTGTTCCCCTGTCGGTTCATTGTTTGTCCTCCCTTCACGCCACGTTTCATGTTTTTCTCACCGGTCTTCCTCCATGTTTTTCACGGTCAGTTTTTGTGTTATTTTTTTCCTGAGCTACCGTTTTGATTCATGCCATGTTTTGTTATCAGCTTTTAAATAAAGCTCGCTTTTTGTTTCTAAACCTTTTTCCGTTTTTGTAGTCTGCATTTGGGTCCTACCTTTTCCGCGATCTTACAGTGATCTTAACAGAAGTTCAATAATAAATTAATTAAAAATGTCTTAACACAATACTACCCTAATCAGCTGAAAAGAAAATATGTTCTACAAGAATATAGTGACGAAGAATCCAGAAAAATAAGAAAACGATATTTACTTATCCTCTCCTACCTAAAGCAAAATAAGTGACATTTAAAATGTTTAATGATATTTATCCATCCAACCACTTGCATGTAAGATTGAATTGGGATAACAAATCATGTGGATTCTGCGAGAAAGATATTGAGACTGTAGAACATATTTCTTCCGGTGTGAGCCGGAACAAGAATTTTGGCTCATGTTTCAGAGCTGGCTTCAATCCAAAGGTATATTGATACACCCTATAAATGTGATGTTGATTAAAGCGGCAGTACTTAAAGCTCCCATGTCATGCTTTTCCGGTTATTACCCGTCCCCTTGTGTGTTATGAAGGTTTTTATGCATGTAAAGGGTGTGCAGAGTCAAAACCCTCAAAGTACACCCTGTAGCGAGTAAAACTCTAACACAGAAAATACCTCCCCAAAACGCCTCGTTGGAGATACGTCACTGCCCATTTGAGTCTTCCATTTAGTTCCGGGTACGGCCTGATGTCATGCGGTACCCGGAACGAAATGGACCAATCCCGAAGAGCTATGGCCACACCCAGCGGCGCTGGCCGCACCCTCTGCCAGCCTAACATTTACTGTTGGAAGCTCTGGTTCAGTTCACAATCGATCCAGTCATGCCAATGCCAAGGACCTGTTTCCTGAAATGTGAGGAGAAGTCTGAGCTGTTTGTCCTACCGACGGAAGAACCACGACGAAGTCAGTGGTTGAAATTTCTTTTTAACACTGTTCCTTCAGAGGTTCGAAGAACGTTACTGTGTGCGCGGCATTTCACAGACGAAAGCTTCCAAAACATTGCCCAGTTTGAGGCCGGATATGCACAGCATTTGAAACTGAAGGACGATGCTATTCTTAGTTTGTTTGGACCGTTTGGAGCAGGGGAAGATTCGGGTACACAACCTGTAAGTTTGCATTGTTATTTGTGTATTTATCAAACAAGGTATCTCCCACGACTGTTTAAATGTGTAAACATGTTTCGGACTGCTAAGCCAGTGCTAACTGTGCTAACTAAGTTGCTAGCGTTTCCATATCAACTCTAATATCAGCAGATGGCCTTACATACATGTATCTCATAGCAGGAGAATGTCTGCATTCACACACGAAATACTCATAGACAGTATACTCCAGGTGATTTACCGTACGGTCAGTCGCGAAACGTAATTACATTATAGCTGGCGTTCCGAGCGTGTATGCTACCGAGCTAAACAACAAGGCTACTAAGAGCTAGACATGAGTTTGCTCGGAAAAAACATTGTTTTTACCCATATAAGATTGCAATTGTAAACATGTGCTTGATAGCCTAATATGAACCACTATCTGTTGTTCATAGTATAGCATATTGAACAACTGAACAACTAGCAAACGTAGATTAGCATTGTAATCCAGCTGGCAAGCTGACGAACATCAAACAACTACGTTTATTTCACACTTCCAGCAGAGACAACGGGGAAATCCCCTCTCTTGCCCGCTCACAGACCCCCAAAGGACGGTACATTACAGTTGGCTTTCCTCCGACGCTGATAGCATGTATAGCTAACGAGGTTAGCTATACATGCTAGCGGGAAACATTGTATGACCGAACGTAGCAGACTACCCGTATAAGATTGCAATTATAAACACGTTATTGCTAGCCTAATATGAACCACTAGCTTTTGTTCATAGTAGTTTTATTACACTCCATTATAGTTGCCGTTGCTCCGAGCTAACGTTCATATCGTGTTAGCTACCAAGGTAAACAAAGCTAGGTTAGCATATTAGCTGGCAAGATGTTCATTAGATAGATCCACACTCTACCACAACTACTACTAACGAATCTAAAACAACTAAGTTTCTCTAATATTTTGTGATTTGCATTTGATTTCGTCCAGCCAGATCCTGCCGGACAATACATGACTGGACTACCACACTGAGGCATCGTCCTAAAAAGCCCCGGCTGCTATAGGCAAGATGCCGACAACGGGGAGTAATTGACGATATATCGTGTATATATGTATATTTACATTCATTTTGTACATTTCTAAAAAATAAAGTTTAATGGAAATACTTATATCATTCATATATAGCAAACCATGATTTGATTTCTCATCAAACAGTAGTAGTTTATAACGGGTAAAAATAACGTACTCTTTGTTATGACCGGCTCGTAGGCCACAACGGAAAGACAAGGAGACATACACGAGTTTACAAAACCACAGCACATTTATTGTGGTAAATGCAGAGATAGGTGGTCGAGGGGAGAGGATCGCTGAGCCGCTTTGGAGAGAGAGAGGGGCCGCAGTGTGACTCCGGGCAGCTGGCTAGCACCTCGGCTCCGGCCAGGTGTCCGTGATCGCGCTGATTAGCCTCTTCAGCTCCACCCCATCGTAAGACAAAGGCCCTGGGGCCGTCACACTCTTCTATAACAACAGTTGTAGTACAGTTCGGTTAGTTAGCGTATAAAATATACGGCTCTACCGATGCCATGATAAGACTGATGTTCCGCTGAGAGCAGCCGGAAAAAGCACTGTTAGACATGGGCGGAGCCTCTCTGGTGGTTGACTAATCAGAACAGAGTGGCCGAGCTGACCAATCGGAGCACACTAGGCTCACAGGGAGGGGGGGGCAAGAGCTCCAACGAGTCGTTTAGTGGAGAGAGTGAATACTGCTGAATACACATACTTGACAGAGATGCTGTATGCGAAACCAATGTGAGTTTGGAAAATTGCACAGTATAAATCTATTTTAGTATACCTCAACAATGTAATTATGATCAGTGGAAATGGCCATGACATGGGCCCTTTAACGTGGACTTTCTGGTAAACAACTTGATTTTGTTGAGTAAACATTTTATTCATAAGTGTAAATATTTGAAAGCTAAACCGCATATCAACGGATGGAAGAATGAACTCAAAGTTTTTGCAAAATCACTCCAATACATGACGGACAAAAAACGCCCAGAAACTTTTTGCATTATTGGACTTATTTATGTTGCTTGAATAGGACCCTCACATTGTAAAGCAAAATTATTTTATTTTTATTTTTTGTTTGCTATGTTGTTTATATGTTTGCACTGTATCAACACCAAGTTGCATTATTGACTGTTACAATGAGCCTTGATGGTTTGTAAAATAATTGTCAAAAGAAACTAAAAAAATATGCTTTGGGGGGAGGAGTTTCCTCTTTGACCGGTGTGACGCATGCGCAGTTGGGTTCTGTATGTGGAAGATGTCGGTCAGTTTTGTGAGAGCGTAATAAAGAAGAAAGCGTATACAAACGTTGTGTTTATTACGTGTAACAATTTCTGTTGACCTCTTTTATATGCCTAGTAATTAGTGATTCTGGGTTTATAATGTTTTCTTTGGATTTTTGGGTAAATAAAAAACCCAGTTTATTTAAACAACTAATGTGTCCTATACAGAGTTGGGTGTAACGCGTTACTGTAATAATATTACTTTTGTCTGTAACGGAGTAGTGTAACGCGTTACTAACATTGGCCCGACACGCGTTACTTCGTTACTTTTATAAAATCAGTCATCACACAGACAGACAAGAGGGGTTTCCGCCGCAGGTTTATATGTACGTAATCTGCGCGACTTGCGCGTCCACATCTCCACGCGCAGTGCTGCATAAACATGGCTGAGTCAGCGATAACTTTCGAGGGGTGGAGGTATGCCCATTATTTTGAGTTCGTCCGAAGAATAGACAGGAATGTGACGGTGAGGTGCAAACTGTGTCCAGGCCAGAAGCTGTTATCCACTGCTGCAAACACCACGTCAAACCTCAACAAACACCTGCAAAGAACACATGCTAAGGTGAAGCTAATAGCTAAGGACCCCCGAACCCAGAGTGAGGATGTTGTGAGTGCGCCGCCGCCGACTCCGAAGCAGCACAAATTAGAATTTGGAGGACCGGTAACCAAAGCAGAGATGGACAGGCTTGTAGCATCCTTCATAGTAGAGAAAATGTTGCCCATTTGCACAGTGGAATCACCATCGCATCGTTCAGAGATATACTGCGCAAAATACAGATAGCAGGAGACAGAGGACAGCCATAGTCAGAGCTATCTGGATCAGTCTTATGCGACAATGGAAACTGAACTAAAGAGAGCATTTGAAACTTTAGCAGTCTGCGTGATCTGCCTGTAGGGAGGGGCGGGCCGGCCCTGCGAGTAAAGTAACGAGTAAAGTAAAGAGTTACTTTATGTAGAGAGTAACGAGCAGTGTAATATATTACTTTTTTTAAAGTAATATGTAATAATTACTTTTTTTAGGAACGACCCCATCTCTGGTTTTTAGGAACGACCCATCTCTGGTCCTATACGATTTTCATTTAATCGTTTATTTGAACCAGGACAGTGCACATTGATGAACACTTTAAAACAAAAGAATGCTTACAAGTGTAAATGAGCTGGATTTGAGCTTGAGCTCATTTCCATCCGTAGTCCCGTCACATACAACATATAAGAACATGACATTTATATACATAGCTAAAATAAATACATGATATGCAGGAAGAGCATGAGCAGCATACAGCATTAACCACATGGCAGTACAATGTAGCAGCTATGGTATATAAAGTGCAAGATAAGATAAAAGTGCTACATAAAGTGCAAGAGGAGATACCCTGTGTTAAAGGAGAGGAGATACCCCTGTGTTAAAGGGCAAGAGGAGATACCCCTGTGTTAAAGGAGAGGAGATACCCCTGTGTTAAAGGGCAAGAGGAGATACCCCTGTGTTAAAGGAGAGGAGATACCCCTGTGTTAAAGGGCAAGAGGAGATACCCCTGTGTTAAAGTGCAAGAGGAGATACCCCTGTGTTAAAGTGCAAGAGGAGATACCCCTGTGTTAAAGGGCAAGAGGAGATACCCCTCTGTTAAAGGGCAAGAGGAGTTACCCCTGTGTTAAAGTGCATTTAGCGGTGATTGCACGTCTGTTTGTTTCTCAACCATTCTCTGAGTTGACCTTGAAGCTATTGAGAGTGAAACAATCCCGTATCTCAGTAGGGAGGCTGTTCCACAAAGAGCTGCCTTTAATGGAGAGGACATTTTGTCCAAAAGTGGTCCTTCTGCGGTGGACTCTGGTTTCTGACCTAGGGCAGCGTCCAGTGTGTTTTCTGTGGATGAATTCCCCTAAGGGAGGGGGGGCCAGTCCATGTAAACATTATAATAAAGCTCATACTTTTAAAAGACTTAAAATGGTCAAAACTCAAGAAATGGTGTTTCTCTAGGATGGTATAGTGGTGGTATGAATAAGGCTTTCTGTCAAACACCTTGATAGCTCTCTTGTAGCTTTCTATGGGTTTCAGGTTTGTGGCACAAGCAAATGACCAGTTTGTCAAACAGTATTCAATGTGGGATAGAATCATACAGTGGAGGTATGACTGCAGCATTGACACTTAAGAAAGGTCTGATTTGTTTAAAATGTAGCAAGTTGAATTTAACGGTATTTGATACTTTCTTAATGTGTTTCTTAAAAGTCAAGTTTGAGTCCAGTATGACTCCAAGATACTTGAACTGGGAGACTAGTTCTATTTCTGTTCTGTTTAAAAACACGTTGGATCCTTTCATTTTGACTGGTCGTTTACTGAACATCATGCATACTGTTTGTTTACGTTAACTGTTGTTGCGAGTAGAACACTTTTCTGGTGGCTGAATAGCCCCCCTCTCTCCGCGCCGTTCGTTGAATGAGGCTGAAATCTCTATTAAAATAAGAAAGGAATTGAAAACACCGGAATCAAAATTATAACAAATTGTCTGAGTTTACTGGTAGGAAATCAAACACATATACAAGTTTTACAGAGTACTCCGGGTACTCCGGGCTTTTTAGGATCGTGATGCGATGCGGCTAAAGATGTCAGGACCAACCACTCATCAAACCAAAAGAAATTGGACTTAAGCTGATGATGCGATGCCGACACAGATACCCGGACCAACCAACTCACCTAACCCAAAAAGCAACTTTACACTCCAAAACATCAGTATTTCTACCTACTTTGGGGCGGAGATTGCTCAACTCTTTCCTTCCCATTTTTCTCCCAAGCGAATCAGCAGAGCCCCTGGGGAGGGGCTGTTTAAACTAACCACCTCCCCCAAGTGCCCTGATTGGCTGGATTCGCTTCTGGCCGAGGTCAATCAGAGTTTCGAACAGAGTGATATCCCCAACCACACCAGGTCAAAAGTCAATGTTTATTTCTACCTTATCTTACCTCTACATTCCTTTCCCAGGGGATTCTTTCACCTAAATTATCCTCCTTCACCTATTTAACGATACATTTTATGACTTAGCAACAGCATCTGGCTCTTAGGAATCATAAGAAGGATGTAATGTTTGTCTTTAACGACCTTAATGACGACATCTGCTTTTAGGGGTGAACCCAGGTCAGGTTGGTGTATGAAACACAGAATCTCTGAGTCAGTGAGTTTGAAAGTGAGAACAACATTCCTATATATATGATTACCCATAAACCGTTGTGATTACATAAACCAGTTCAACTAATACATGTTCACTAAAATACAATGTCGAATCATATCTCTTTACTTCACTGTAAGCAAATGTTGTTCAGTGTTGAACCTTGTCCAAAGCATTAGAGAGACAAGATGAGATCATTTCAGTGTTTTTCCCGTGTTCAAAGATGACCGCATCATCGGCATACATTTGCACATTCAACTCAGGACATACATTAGGCAAGTCATTCATGTACAGAGAAAAAGTAATGGTCCAAGAATGGAACCTTGTGGAACCCAACAGGGTTTCACAAGGTAGGGGGATTTGGTACCGTTGACCAAAACACACTGTTTTCTGTTCGATAAGTAAGACCTAACCCACTGTATTGAATCTGCAGAAGGAGCTTTGTAAGGAGCACTTGTGCCCCTTTCACACCGGCGCTTTTCCAGCTCCTGCTCGGAGCTGGAGCTGGAAAAGCGCCGGTTTTTCCTGTTCACACCGCAGCGGCGGCGCGTCATAGCTCCGGAATACGGTTCACTTCCAGCTCCAAAAAATTGTCGGTCCAGAGGCAAGAGCTTCGGAGCTATGATGCGGCGTCGCTTACGTCTCTTACGTCGAGGCGTGCAGGAAACCTTACTTTGACCATCCGTTCGCTGTTATTGATCATTGTGGAGATACATGGGCTGTACAGGTTGTGATGTCCGACTATCACAAGTAGAATCATAATGAAAAATACGCCGGTAAAATGTGCCTGTAGAAAACGGCTTAGCAAGTAGTCAGTTTAGCTTCGGTTGCTATGCTAACATCACCCATGTTATACCAGAGAAACTTTCATAACAGCGTTGTGATGCCAAACAGCGTCAATTCAGACTGACACACATTCACTTAAGGGGAACTGGGGATATGTATCAGCTGCTTGTGTGACAGTCAGACAGTGAATACTTTAGAGCAGTGTGAGCTAACCCGGAGCTAACGGAGAATAAACTCCCGTGGAAGTGCAGCCAGCACTGCAGCGGTCGGTAAATGCCGCTGAAACACATTAATAAACAATGAACCACGGCACTCTGGAGAAAAGTATAAGGTTGGAGAGTCGTTATTTAATTTAATCTGGCTTCGTATGATTAAAAGCAACACGATCATCGACCCGACGCAGTCCCCGGCCCGTTGTTGTGTGGGAGAAAATCAGCGACGTAAACTGTGACGTCATGACGCAGCAGCGGCAGCTCTGGGCAGTGTGAACAGAGCGGGAGCTGAAAAGGGAAACCGGAGCTGAACCAGAAAAGCTCTCGCTAGGAGCTAGAAAGGGAAAAGCGCTGGTGTGAAAGCCGCATTGGTGGTCAACAGTGTCAAAAGCCTTCCTGAGATCAAGGAAGACAGCACCTACATATGGGCTCGTGTCCAACATAGATTTAACCTTTTCCACAAGACACAGTTAGCTGTCTTAGTGGAGTGGTGAGCACGGAAACCAAACTGCATTGGGTGTCGTTTGTGACTTTAAAACGGGCAGTTTCTGTTTTCTGCGCTGTGTTTGGAACAGAAGCTGCATGAAAGGGTTTGTAGGTTATTGCAGTCGAGATGGGATTTCAATTTAGTAACGGATTGTGTGAAGGAGAAATGTTCAAGACCGGAAGAGAATCCATCCTTTTAGGTATTACCCAGGTCAATGTGGGAGGTGTTCAGGGTGAAGAGGATTCAGCTAATGTAATTTCTGTGCTATGGTGAACTCTGTTCCGGACTGGAAAGTCTCAACTCTATTGTTATGTTTACCTACATTCTTCATACCTTTTTCTAAAATCTTACCTAAGAAAGAAAGGTTTCATACTAAAGACAGAGGTATCTTAGAAATGGTTTAACCAAGATAGTTTTGAAGGCAACAGGGAATGTGCCACTTGACCAGATCCACACCTGGTTCCTACCCATGATACCCTTTATACGATAAGACCTGATGGGATGAAGGGGAAAGTCCTAACTTTCTGAACATCTTCCCTTCCTCTTTTCCTTTCCATCACATCCTTCCAGCTGGGCATAAAGGACTGCGAGGAGGATACAAATGCTTCCTCTCCCCTCCGCTCCACGGTATTTTCCAGGGCTTTGCACATGAGTGTGCTTCTCAGTTGGACATGGTGTTCTAGTTTTACCATTAGCTCTGTTTGTGCACCTTGCAGTGGCTACAGTTTCACTTTGCAACACTCTGCTGTTTGCTCACAAACATTTGCTGTTCACAGTAAACACATAAAGAAAGAATCTTGGTTCTTTGTAACAAATCCTTTCACTAATGATTACTGAGGATTAACATTGTACTGGATTGACGCCGGATACTGTATATTGTGTACATTCAATCCAATCCAGCAGTATATTCTCAATGCATGCTGTGAAGCTTCTCAACACACCTTTCTGATGAAATCCAATCACATAATAAACACTCTGACAATGAACACTGTTCTTAGTTTCAACTTTCAAATCATTTTGCCTTTATTGATAGTTGATCTGATCAGTTGACTATCAAAACCATATCATACATTTACAACAGAAGTGCACTGAAACTTCCTCCAGTCTCTATATGTCTCTGTGAGTTAAGCTACATTTGAAGAACAGGGCCCACATCTCAAACCAATTCAAAAGCTGGATAAGCTGTAACACCAGCTGTGAGCTAGGCCTTCAGTGTTGGACTCCACTGATGCCCTTTCTCTGAATGGGAGCAAATTCCTTCAACCAGGTTTCAAAATAACAATCTGATTTGCAGATACATATCATGACTTATTTTAAAATGTGTCCATTCTCCCTCAAGCTCCTAAAAGGCCCTGTGAACCTTTTGCTTATTTGTCCAAATATGTCTACCAAGGTTTGTGGCAAGGGAGCCATTGAAATCTGCCTCTTCTGCAGTGTATTCTTTGTGTGAAATAAGATAAGACCCTTATGATAAAACAAATATGAATGGCTTGGTTACTTGAAAACTGAGTATGTGAACTGGACAGAAGTTGGCACTCATGCAGTATAACATGTTGTACACTGCAGTTCATTCTGCCAATGTGCAATAAAGCATGTGTTTCAGTCAGCTGCTGGAATTAAAACAGAGTAATTAGTAAAGGAGGATATTAGTATATATAAGAAAGCTAATTTTACATCCTGAAAACTGGTACTTCAACAACCAAGTTTCTCTTGATCAAGGCACTTACCCAGCAGCTGTATCAGAGCCTCTCAGTAAGAGACATGAACCTCTGAAAACCTTCTTTGTATCTCTCTATTATCTGAGAACGGTCTGATTTACCTCTTGCAGTTTTACTGATTAACATTCTAATTCACGTTTGTCCCTTCACCCCCATCTAGAGTACATTTACCAATATCAGGCTCAACGATAAGGATGCATATGTCTTTTCAGAATGGCGTAAAGGCTGTTCAGTGCTACAGCTCTTCTACAATAAGCTGTCACACTGCCCAGGGTTCCTACAGTCAGTACTCTACAGTTATAGGAATGGCTACATTCAGTGAATGTCCCTCAATGATGATAGCTCAACCCAGATCTTGGATTGGCCATTTTAATAGCTTTCTTCATGTGGCATTTCCTGAGCGACTTTTCACTAATCTACCTCTGCTCTCATGTTTGATCATGTTCTGAACACACTTTTTTAATTAAACACTTTTTGTCACGTGTTTGCTGTAATTAATTTCCCTTTCCTTCCCCATCAGTCATTGCCTTCTTCCTCATCTGCTTTGCTGCCTTTGCTGAGTCGCTGGAAGCAGTGCACTGTGGAAGCTAGAAAAAAGCTGGTAATGATGGCCGCCACTGAGACAGAGATACCGGAGAAGATGACGATGAGGTAGTCAGTTAGGGTGAGGGTCCCACGGCACTCCCGAAAACTCTCTTCAGAGAGTAAACTCAGGGGAACACGACGGCCATCCAGAGGCAGGGAGCACTCTATCCCCTCCAGACCTAAGAAGAGACAACAACAAGTCACACTACACTTCTCAAAGTCATAAGCCTCATAACTCATTTACAAGTCTGTTGGTGATTCAGACCGGACAGAGCGATAGAGCAAGGGGGGGATGCCCGGATTGCGTAATGATTGAAGTTCATGTCACATAAACATAATTTCAATTCATCTCTATTCTGATGATTTTGTGGTAAATGGAAAACTATATTACTTATGCTACAAAATAACCTGCCACTTTTCACTTCTTTGTTTGATTGGCAACACTTTAAGATGGTAGATGATGTTGCATTGTTAAAAATATTGAAATAACTTCAGCTTTTTTCCAACATGACCCAGTGTTTTTTACTAGAGCCCTGAGAAAGTGGCTTCATTTTGTGCAAATTATGATCTCAACATGGCCTTTTTCAAAGAAATAATGTGCATTAATGGAATGAAGACTTTGCTCTGGTTTTGAAATATAATAATACTGGCCATTGGTAATTAAACAAGGCTTCTAAGAGAAATCTAATGCTACAAATCATGGCAACAGTTCGACACACAGTTTTTCCCCACTTTCCAGATGAATTGTTAGAAGGTATAGGTCAGATGTTAAGAATAGTGGACTCAAGCCACCTTTGGTTTCAACATGCTAAACAGGAAATACACCCTAAATATGACTGTGGATTTCGGCCTGGCAACACTTCTATAGAAAAGCTTCCTGTGTCTTGCTTCCCCCTAATCCCACCGGATCCTGACTGACCAAACAGAGCTAAAAAAAACAAACAGAGCTGAAAAGAGAGTGAATATTTCACCTCCCTTTATAATATGGGCACGAATAAGCTCTAAATAAATGCTTATGTTGCTATTAGACCGCTGTTTGTGGAAATAGGCAACTGTCTGCCACCATGTTAGTAATATTCATTTTGTAAAGGGATGAATTATCAGCCTTTAGTTTACAGCTTCTCTCCATTCCCCAAATGACCAAAATGTCAATAAATGAAAGTTTATGACTAATTTCATTTGATTAACGGCTTTAAAGGTAAATTAAATAATGTCATATTTACAAATGCTCATTACACCCACACTGAATTATTTCTTTCTACTGATATTATAGTTGACATACTATCATACAGTTTAACCTGTAGGTGGTGCTCTACGCTTGCATTGGCAGGTCTGAGGATCTGGTTTGTGTTTAATGCCAGAACATTCTACACACTGACTTCTTGTCTTTGTTCTCAGCCGTCCTGAGGTCCAAACCCCTTACTTTCAGCAGCATATCTGTGGCCCTGTGTGGCCCTTACTGCAGAGATGTAACCCCCCAATGCACCAATAGAAATCCAGCTAGTTTAACCCAAAGGCATCACAATATGACTATTGTTCCTATTTTTGATATTAATTTGTGATGTTAATAAACATTGCCTTTTTAAAGCAATAAATAGATTCCAAGTAGTGTTTCCAATGAACTGTATCACCTCTGAACACGTTTCATACTGCAGAGGAAGGCACATCCTCGTCCTCTGTAGCACTGCTGTACCCAGACGTCACTAGACTTCATTGTCGTGTGTGTGTGTGTGTGTGTGTGTGTGTGTGTGTGTGTGTGTGTGTGTGTGTGTGTGTGTGTGTGTGTGTGTGTGTGTGTGTGTGTGTGTGTGTGTGTGTGTGTGTGTGTGTGTGTGTGTGTGTGTGTGTGTGTGTGTGTGTGTGTGTGTGTGTGTGTGTGTGTGTGTGACCAGAGGGGGTTTTCTACATACAAAAGGGACTCAGTGACCTCATGATCATCCTGTCACATGGCAGCCAGACTCATGCTCACACACCCAGACGAACACGCACAGTGAGACACATATAGTATAGTAAAAAAAGAATCAAAACATGAAGGATTAGTACGTGCACAATACCTCTGACATATTTTTTTAGTTGAATGTGAACAAAGACCCATACAGGGACATACACAGGAATACAAGCACAAGATAAAGAGCAACACAAAGACACACCTGTAGCTTAACTAGACACACACATATGTATACACACAAAAACACAAACCATTCTGAATAAATCCAAAATCAGGCCTACTGTGTGTCGCCCGTTCCCAGGAAAAGATGATCTCTAAAGTCCCACTCACCCCCCCATTACAATTGTGTATGTTTTATGGTGGGAAGGGAGGGTAAGGCTGTAGGTTGACTTTGATGTGACAGACCAAACTGATATTTGCATTTTCTAGAAAGTGAAACTTAGTGAGTCTTTTATGTGACTCACGAACACTGTATAAAGTTTTTCAAATCTCACGAATGTATTCCAGCTGATTGTGTTAAGGTTAGAGTGCCCTTTTAACACAGAGATTTTGAACCACAAAATGAGTGTTAGGAAACATCCTCTCAACGTGGCTCTGCATAGAATCCAAGAAAGGTCCATGTTTATCTGCACAATTCTTCATTCCCCATTGTATCCACATCTATATGTGTGTGTGGTGTGGTGTGTGTGTGTGTGTGTGTGTGTGTGTGGTGTGTGTGTGTGTGTGGTGTGTGTGTGTGTGTGTGTGGTGTGTGTGTGTGTGTGTGTGTGTGTGTGTGTGTGTGTGTGTGGTGTGTGTGTGTTGTGTGTGTGTGTGTGTGTGTGTGTGTGTGTGATCTTTTGCCGTGTATGAGTGTCTTGTTGTTGTGAGGAAGACATACATGGGTACAGTAGCTAGTGTCAAGTGTTGTGGTGTCACAGCTTTAGATGTCCGGTAGTGATGAATAATGCATGATGCTTGTTGAGAACAGAACAGAACAGAGGCCTGTACTATGAAGCCGGATTTTCGCTTAGCGAGCTAACTTCAGGGAAAACTCTGGGTTTCCGGTCCTACGACGCTGGTTCTCTTCTTACCGGGCTAGATCTCCATGGTAACTTATGCTGAGCGGCTAACCTGGTCCGGAGCAGGTTAGGTTCCAGGATAAGAGATCAACCCAGTGAAAGCACCGCCTGCTGACCAATCAGAGCTCCAGTAGAGGGCGGAGCCTGTGTGATATATAACGGGGGTTACATATTGTAACCCTAGTTATATAAGCACAGGCGGAGCCCTCTACCTGGGGGCCCTGTCTTTCCTATGCCGGTCGCATTTATGCATTCAGTTAAAACATAATCAGAGGAACTTGGATTGAATTATATTAAGATAGGGCCCTCTGTATACTGGCCACCTGTCTCTCGATGGCTGTGGACAGAGATTGATGTAGATCTTTCAATCAAAGAGTGTATTAAAAAAAGTGCAATAGGACATTATTCAGTGTATACTCCAGAGACCCACCCATTCATTTTTGTCCTCTGTGGAGCACATTGGGTTTTGGTCCATTACTTTGAGGTTATACATGCCACAGCATTAAGTCCAATTGTACTCCACAGAGGACATCCTGGGCTTTTCAAATATATGACATATGTGGGGGTGTGGCTTTCAAAAAGATAATATCATTGTATTTCAAAATGGCGTCCATCTACACAAGCACTATTTATAGAAAGAGAAATGGTAAGTTTGTAATTTTGTAATTACCAGTGTTGTGAGTTCAATATTTTAATTAATTATAGTAAGGGAACATCTTAGGAGTTAGTGTAGTGAGTTTTCAGAGCAGTGTAATACTTATTTGACCTAAAACTAAATGTTTGTATGAATGTCCTCTGAGGAGGGCATGGGGATTTGCTAACTTTTTATTTCCCCCATTTTACACGACACAAATGGAGTCCACTATGGGCCACAACTAACACTTAGGTTTCTGTAGGGTTCATGGCAGACGGATGCAGTGGGAACACATACATCAAGTGCCTCAAGTGTCAGATGTATCTCTGCATTTCAAAAAAGGATGGAGTACTACAAATTAAGGCTCAATATTTGTTGCATTGAGTTGTTGTGCTCTAATGTTGTCTAAATGTACTTGTATGTTAATGTTGTTTGTATACTATGCTTCGCATAACTAACACCCGATGTCCACACACAGGACACACAATAAAACAGTTTAGTTTTTGTTAGTCATTATGTTTATACCACCCTAAAGACTTGTGTGATAAAAAAAAAGGAAATTTGAACCCTTTTTCTTTCTGGGTCTCAGAGAAAATCACCTAAGGAACAGATGGAGAAATCATTTAAGCATTTACACGGATGGCTCAAGATATCCCGAAAGTAAAAGAGTGGGTTTTGGCATTTATTTACAACCTGGTCTCACCAGAATGCGTGACTCCACCACGACTCCTTAACACCGCAGTGCGTGGTGGAGTCACGAACTTTGCTACATTTACGTGTCGCACCACGCAAACAACCCCAATGTAAAGTGAATGAGGCTCCTTTGTCGTGGTGCACACACGCATTTCTACAACGTCCAGCAGTGAGCTTTTATTCTATAAAACGTTTTTAAAATCTACTTTATAGCTTGTAGTAACTCACGGGAGGCTTCTTTTATTTTATTTGTATTCATAATATTTTTATTTTTCGTCAGAATGTATTATGGTGCATTATTACCAATTTTGTTCTCAAAAAACAGTGCATTGTGTGTAATACAACTGTGATTTTTATTAAATTAGTTTTTAAGGAAGGCCAGAGCTTCAGCTGTGTCAAATAGATTGTTCCCTTTAGTTAACGTTATTTAAAAGATAATTATATTCCTATTTGATCATGTCCCCTTTATTGTATTACGGACCAGAGAGCAATGTGAGCGTCCATTCCCATTGGATAACGGAGGATTTTACACCCGGAAGTAAGTATTCTCCTTACTGTCGATTGATTTTACAGTGATATCTGCACTACTCATCACTCAAAAACACCAGATTATCCTTGTTAATTACACAACATTGATTGGTTTAAATTGTGTGCAATGCTTTTGTAATTTTCCCCTTCGATTCGGAGAAACAAATATGTGTTCAGAGTTTAGGATGGCCGAAGACACTACACTACCCAGAATCCTCAGCTATTGTTCCGCTTTGCCTCAAGCTCTGTGATTGGTTGACCTCCAACTGCATTCCATATGAAAAAAAACGTTTCGTAAAAGATAAAATCATACTTTATTCAGCAGTGCTTGCTTTACTCTTTGAAAGTCATCACATGAATGCATTGTAATGAATGGTTTGGCTGCATTAAACATTACACATCTGTCGTAGTTCTTTATTTATCTACAGAGATCGGGCCTCAGAATAGACCGGAAACTATTCTTTTACCGTTCGGTTTTAATTTCACAATAAAGTTAGTAGTAATAATTTGTTTTGATATTATTGTTTTTTATTAACTACTAGACCGCTGGGTCATGTTAAGACCATCTTTTCTGTGTTGCTGTGGGTTTTTTACATCGCTTTTGTGTTACAAATATCAAAACAGAATATATCCGTCGTAAACTAAACCAGAAACAGCAGTATATTTTATTTTGTTAACACTGTAAACTTGACAGCTTTTTAACCCGCACCTCCTACTGGTTAAAGCACGTTATTACACGTTTAGAGTAATTGCAATGCAGGTAGATTGTGTTGCTTTTTAATGACTGTTTTAAAATGCCTTTTTCTTAATGTCTTTCATTTTTGTAAAGCACTTTTGAATGTGTTATATTTGATGAAAACATTTAAATATTAAGAGTACATACTCTTAATATAGTGGGAAAGTGGAAGGTCAATGATATAAATAATATAGAATAGAAAATATCAAGAAGATACTGTAAGTGATCTCTACAATAAAACAGTTTAGTGCCTGATAGGAGGATGTGCAAAACAGACAAACTAATAAGGCTTTATTTAAACATTAAAGAATACTTTAGGTTAAGGTCTTCTTTTAAATAAGAAAAAAGCTTTGGGGGTATCTACAGATATTAAGCCTGACAAAGTACTTAACGTCTAATATATTGCATGGTTTGTTTTGGAACTTGACAATCAACTTTCCTGCAATGTTAACTATGTTGAAGCACTTATTTTAACTGATATTATACATATTAATTATACTCTTATAAGATGTATGTAGATAGTATAAGAAATGTGCAGAATATGTTTAATGGTGGAGGTACACAGATATCGATAGATGTCTTGTAATGCACTGTTGAGGAACCTGTGACCCAAGTTTTTCATTCATTGCATAACTACACCGTAGTTGTGTATATGATATGTCAATAAACCTTAGAAAATCTTGAAATCTTGAAAGGGATGTGCAAAATAGCCATTATATACAGTTTTTAATTAACTATTAGTAGAGAATAACGAGTAATGAATATACTTTATAGGGATCTGCAGATAAATATTTAGTCTTCTCAAGCACCCACTACCAAATATCTCGCCTGATTGTTGGCACTTGACAATCACCTTCACTGAATTTTACTCAGGTGTAACTAAAGTCTGATTTAAGGGTTGTTTATATTTCACATCATTAATCCAAATCTGTAAAGTAACTAAAATAAATGTAGTGGAGTAAAAATACCAGGTTAACCTTAAAGAAAGCCCTCAGGATTATAAAAGACCCCTCACCCCAGCCACAAACTGTTCTGTCTGCTGCCGTCTGGCAGGCGGTACCGCAGCATCCGGACTAAAACCACCAGACTCAGGGACAGCTTCATCCCACAGGCCATAAGACTATTAAACACCTGAACTTTGAAACAACATCCATAACATTCATCTGGCTGCTACTTAGAAATTATTTATCTAATATATCATATTCCAATCACTTGTATATAGACTCTTATTGCACTATTTCACTTTTTACTATTTTTTTTTTTGTATTTACTGCACTATTTTGTCTGTGTATCTGTTTTATTGTGTTGCACTGTTGGAGGAGCCTGTGACCTAAGGGGGGGGGGGGGGTAGGACACGTTCTAAGCACATGGTGTAGTCCCATAGCTGAGGATTCTGGGTAGTGTAGTGTCTTCTGCCATCCACACACTACGAACAAATATTTGTTTCTCCGAATCGAAAGGGGAAAATACAAAAGCATTGCACACAATTTAAACCAATCAATGTTGTGTAATTAACAAGGATAATCTGGTGTTTTTGAGTGATGAGTAGTGCAGATATCACTGTAAATAAAATCAATCGACAGTAAGGAGAATACTTACTTCCGGGTGTAAAATCCTCCGTTATCCAATGGGAATGGACGCTCAGCTCTTTGGGTCCGTAATACAATAAAGGGGACTGATCAAATAGGAATATAATTATCTTTTAAATAACGTTAACTAAAGGGAACAATCTATTTGACACAGCTGAAGCTCTGGCCTTCCTTAAAAACTAACTAATTTAATAAAAATCACAGTTGTATTACACACAATGCACTGTTTTTTGAGAACAAATTGGTAAATAATGCACCATAATACATTCTGACGAAAAATAAAAATTATTATGAATACAAATAAAATAAAAGAAGCCTCCCGTGAGTTACTACAAGCTATAAAGTAGATTTTAAAAACGTTTTATAGAATAAAAGCTCACTGCTGGACGTTGTAGAAATGCGTGTGTGCACCACGACAAAGGAGCCTCATTCACTTTACATTGGGGTTGTTTGCGTGGTGCAGACACGTAAATGTAGCAAAGTTCGTGACTCCACCACGCACTGCGGTGTTAAGGAGTCGTGTGGAGTCACGCATTCTGGTGAGACCAGGTTGTTTATTTACCTCATTTGAAAATCTGCCAGAGCAAAAGATTACCTGATGGGATCTCAATTTTTACAGCAGAATTAGTTGCATTACTGTGGGCACTATGGTGGATGGAGGAAAGGGGTTATATGCTCTGACTCATTTTCTGCTTTGATGGCATTGAGAGGGGAGGGGGCAGGGGAGGGCTAGACTGTATAGTCGGGGAGGTTTTTAATGATGGTTTGTAATAGTTTTTTATGGGTGCCAGCACATTGAGGGTAATGAGGAGGTATATAGGGCAGCTAAGGCTAGTTTAGACCGAGACAGATGGATGTACAGGTGTCATTTGGAAGGGAGTGTCGATCCATCATAAAGGAAAGAATAAATCAACAGTGGCAACAACAATGGGACTCAGACAGCAAAGGAAGACATTTCTACAATATCCAATCTTCAATAATACTGGGCAGCAGAGTGAATATGCAACAAGAGGACATCAAGCTAACAAGACTGAAGCTGGGACATTGTGGATTAGCGGGCAGGCTTTGGGAAAGCACATGGACGGAAAATGTGAACACTGGATTCCTGGAGACTGTCCAACATGTGTTGATGAACTGTCCATTTTATGTCAGGGAAGGGAGAAACCTTTTTATTGAGCTAAGTCATCTGGGAATTGAAACCTTGTCAATGCGAACACTTCTTGGTGACGGAGAATATAAAAAGAGAGAGCAAAGGAACTAATTAATTATCTCAAGACCACAGGTCTATATCGTAAGATAAAGATCTCAAGTAGAAATAGTAATTGTGTCACTTCACCAGGGGGAGGCAGCAATGCACTAAATTGCGCCTAGTCTGCCGGAAAAGAAGAAGAAGAAGAATAAATGTTGTACCAGTTCGTCTCGTTCCATGCGTTAGACAACCAGCAGGTAGCATGCCCAGCTATATCTGTGTACCTTAAAAACTGTTTCACGTCGCAAGTTAGAAAATCGGTTTGAATTCGAATTACCAACTGCCGCTTAGAGCAAACATTCCGCAACAACTCTATAAATGTCACAGCTTACCGTTACACCGTACAAATGAAAATGTTTATGTGTAGAAGGTTAGCTAGCTAAATCTGGATCACTCTCAGAGCTAAGGCTAACTTAGCTCAACAGTTTCTCACCTTCCAAGAACAAGACTACAATTCCATTGAAAGGATTCAAAGGAGTAAAGTTGGGTGAGCATAAACTTTCACTCATGTATTTTTTCATGTTTTTAATCATTTTGTCACACTCTTAAAGTTGGTCCGATCAAAAATATTTAAAACACATATTTGATATAGTTATAAAAGTTCTGTTTACGTGCAGAGGGTTAGCTAGCTTACCCATAGAGCTAAGGCTCAGCAATGTCCACCCTTTAAGCTTAATTTCCTTTTTATATAGCACATGTATATAGTAGGGTGGGCATAAACATCATCTTTTTTTGTATGTTTCATGATGTTAATTTGATTGTTACACTCTTAAAGTACAGTACATCAAAAAGATGTAAAAACATATTTTGATATAGTTATAAAAGTTCTGTTTATGTGTAGAAAGTTAGATGGCTAAATCAGGATCACTGACAGATCTACGGCAAACAGCATTTTCCTCCCTGCATTTTTTGTATGACAGGTGCTTTATAAATAAAGTTTATTATTATTATCCACATATTTTAACTGAGTTTTGTCTTTTTTTTCCAGGTCTACGTGTGCACTGCTCCATAGTTCTACAGCATCAACAAGACAAAGCATGTCTTATGAATGTGTATTACAATGTGGAAAGCCTTGCAAGTCCTTTTATAGTATCAACCAAGGAAAATGGGAGAGTTTACAATCAAAAGCCAAAAACTGGTCCGGACTTGACAAATTTGGTAATGTTTATACCACCACTTCATGGCAAGATGGGCAGGGAGGTCATTACATGCATCAGTCATGTTATATCTCAATGTCATCTTCAGACAAGCTTGAAAAAGCCAGACAGTGCAAAAACAAAGAAAGTGCTCAGTGTTCGAGTCAAACATCAAGTTCTGAAATGCAAGCGCATAAATCTATGTGTGATGATAACAGAGGGACCATTGCCACCTAAGCGCCTGCGTTCATCAGTGGGTGGGACTCTCCATGACAGAACTAAATGTGTATGGTGCATGCAGGGTGTGGACATGAAGCACCCAAATAGAGTGCAGGGTGTGGACACTGTTCAGACTCAACACCCACTCAGCATGGCGCTCTTTCAAGCGCCACCCAGTCCTAATAGAAGATGGGGACCTGAGGGATCGCCTCACACGGCTCATCGAGTCAACGTCTGATCCTTTCGCAAATGATATAATGTACCACCATGCTTGTTGGAGGAAATACGTCAACCACACACACTTCAAGCCAGATGATGCAATGCATCTTCAGAATGTGTCTCTCTCAGAGGCAAGGAATTTGTTCGTTAGACACATGGATTCCATCATCTTCACTGAGCGACAGATCCGTTCACTGCAGTCTCTTTTAGCAGAATACAAACGCATTGTCGGTGACTATGGCTATGAAGTGGGTGATGTCAAATCGTCGTATGTCAAGGGCCTGCTCATAATTGTATCAAGAGACAATTGGCTTCAAAGAGAGAAATCAATGTTGGGGAGGAGGTGACTACATTGAGGCTGCCATCTCATCCCTTGGCATCAGTGATGAGCACTGCTCCAGAACCTGGCACAGCGGTTATCTAAGAAGATCAAAGACACAACTACTGTCCCCTGGCCACCTCGCATTGATCATCTCGAGGAAGGCGAAGAGGTATGTAAGTTGCTGTTGAAGCTTTTGACCTGGCTAAAACAGCCTGAGAGAAAAACTGCTGACATTAGCCCTGCCACAGTCAGTCTGGCCTCCATGATCACCTACCACATTACAGGACAGCGCACTACCACTGCTATTAACCTGGGCGTCAATGTCCATGGCATGATGAGGAGTAAAGATCTGGTAGAAACTCTGCACAAGAGTGGTGTCAGCATCAGCTATGCAGACACACTTCTCCTCTATGACCACTGGGCTCTGATGGATCTTGAGGCATCAGCAACCTGCCCACAGGAGATTGCAGACACCAAGCCAGCCATTGTGATCGTCAACAACGATGACTTCTGGGGGTCTGTTGAACAAGCACTACGAGGGAAGCACTACAGGCGGGGCGTGCGCTGCATCCTGCTCTGGAGAGAGGTTCTGATCCAGCAACGACTGACAAATATTCTGGAGCATGAGGTAGGGCTGTGCGATTATGGCAAAAATCATAATCACGATTATTTGGGTCAATAATTGATATCACAATTATTAAATACGATTATTCATTGACTTTAAAACAAATACAAATAATAATTTGAACAGTATATTTTTAACTGTTGATTACTCAGAACGTATAATTCAACTAAAAAACCAATACAAAAATAAATAAAATAAATGAAACATTTAAATAAATAATATCAAAATAAATACAACAAATATTTTGGAGCGCTACTCCACAAGCTACTAAACATATATAATATGATAAATACAAATAAATGAGACCAAATGAATTAAAGCTGCAAGCAGCGTTGAGCGGGTCTTCGACGCTCCGCAGGCTGTTGTCCGCACGTCGAGGTGTGTGTGTAGGTGTCTCGAGGACTCGGCCGTTGGCAAATGTGGGAAGTTTCAGGCCGATCGGACAACGTACATGGGATTTACAGCAGTATCATAAACATTGTGTTTGATGGCGAGTGATCTGTCACCATGGCAACGGAATTTGATGACACCCCATAATACGCCTAGATGTGTTGAGGGCTGCATCGTTATCAAGCCTGTGAAGTTTTGTGCCGTTTGGAGCATGTTGACTGGAGTTATGAGAAAACCGTGTTTCACGACGACCATTTTGTTACCATAGCAACGACTTTTGATGAAATCTCAAAACTGACAAATATATGTCTCGAGGACTTGACGGTTAGCACACATTGAAATTTGAACACTTTTTTACCATTTACACAGGAGTTATAGCAATATGGTGGTTAATGGCGAGGGATGCAACAGCTTTTGAGGAAAACTCACTATTGTCATATTGAGGTGTTGAGGGCCGGACCATTAAACGTCATCTGAAGTCTGGTGTAGTTTGGACCATTTTCCATTGACTTAAGACAACATTGTGTTTTACGGCGAGGGATGCGTTGCCATGGAAACGGCATATAATGACATCCCATAATTGGCGTAGAGCTGTTGAGGGCTGGACCATTAGCCATCATCTGAAGTCTGGCGCAATTTGGATCATTTTCCATTGACTTAAGACAACATTGTGTTTTATGGCGAGGGATCTGTCGCCATGGCAACGGCGGATCTGTCGCCATGGCAACGCATATGAGGACATCCCATAATTTGCGTAGAGCTGTTGAGGGCCGGACCATTAACTGTCATCTGAGGTGTGGTGCCGTTTGGACGATTTTCCATTGAATTAAGACAACATCGTGTTTTATGGCGAGTGATTCGTTCCCATGGAAACGGCATATGATGAGATCTCAGATTTCACGTAGAGCTGTTGAGGGCCAGACCATTAGCCATCATCTGAAGTCTGGTGCCGTTTGGACCATTTTCCATTGACTTAAGACAACATTGTATTTTATGGCGAGGGATGCGTTGCCATGGAAACGACATATGATGACATCCCATAATTGGCGTAGAGCTGTTGAGGGCCGGACCATTAACTGTCATCTGAAGTCTGGTGCAGTTTGGAACCTTTTCCATTGACTTAAGACAACTTCGTGTTTTTTGGCGAGGGATGCATTGCTATGGTAACGGCATATGATGACATCCCATAATTGGCGTAGAGCTGTTGAGGGCCAGACCATTAGCCATCATCTGAAGTCTGGTGCCATTTGGATGATTTTCATAGGAGTAACGGAAACATCGTTTTTTTTGGCGAGGGATGTGTTGCCATGGAAACGGCATACGGTGAGATCTCAGATTTCACGTAGAGCTGTTGAGGCATGGACCGGTGATATAAAAGTGAAGATTGGGGACGATGGGACTGTGCCCATTGGATTTACAGCGACACCGTGTTTAATGGCGAGGGATGCGTTGCCATGGAAACGGCATATGATGACATCCCAGAATTGGCGTAGAGTTGTTCAGGGCTAGGGTTAAGGACAAAGGAGCCTCATTCACTTTACATTGGGGTTGTTTGCGTCAGTGTTCATTTTGGCAGCTGTTTTTGATTTAGTCTTAGTCTTAGTCTGAAGACGAAAATGGTTATTAGTTTTAGTCACATTTTAGTCATTCCTATCCTTCGTAGTTTGTCTAGTTTTAGTCGACGAAAACTCAAAACGTTTTAGTCTTCTTTTAGTCGATGATTTTAGTCGGTATTCTTGTAGGTACTTTTTGTTATTTTTTAAAGGGAAAAACTAAACAAATTGTTAACCGAATTAACATTGCTTTATTTACATGTGAAATAAATAAATAAAATATGTATAGGTTGAGGTACTTGTAGTTTACATTTAAATGTTTTGCTACTTAGTTCTTCTACTCCTCTACAGTTCAGAGGTAATGATGTACTTTTCCTCCACTACATGTATTTAATCCCTTTAGTTACTTCACAGATGTGGATGAATGATGTGAAATATAATCAAGTGTTAAATCAGACTTTAGTTCCACCTGGAGTAAATCCACAAGCTACCCTGCAGTATACAAAGTCATTCAAACTAGCTGCACCTTTACCAGCTTTGAGAACACTTTAATGATCAATAATTATAAAATATATCATATATATTATTCTGAAATGGACCAATCTGCACAATGACTACTTTTACTGTCGCTACTTTTATACTTTTACTTGAGGAACATTTTGAATGCAGGACTTTTACTGTAACCGAGTATTCATACACTATGGTATTTTTACTTAACTACAAGATCCGAGTACTTCTCCACCTCTGCGCACCTGATGTGATAACGTTACTCGTAATTGGCGCAACAGAGCTACGAGTTAAGGAAGTCGAAAATTGTGCATTTCTCCGATTGAATATGACGCCTTTTGGCCGGCTGTTTGGACAGACTACTATACTCAACGCGCTTACGCCATAACACTAATGGAAAACAAGCTTTTTCCACATCGAGCCTTGTAGAGTGTCTCTATACTTCTGAACGCTCCGTCCCCGGCAGATCTCTGCCGCTGCAGCGTGTCTGTTAGGCCCCGCCCCCGCACACAGAGAGACACAGGGAGATCGCTCTGGTGAAGAGAGCGGAAATAATGATATTGCAAGTTAGAAACGTAAGATGCATTTTGACAGACAAGACGGACACTTGGGGGGAAATATGCTGCATTTTGAATGTCCGATAGTCCACCATTAACACCTTAGTCCCGTCTCGTCTCGTCAACGAAACTAAATATACATTTCGTCATAGTTTTCGTTATCAAGAATCTATTTTTAGCTCGTTATCGTCTCGTCTTAGTCATGTAAAAAAGGTCGTTGACGAACATTTTTCGTCATAGTTTTCGTTGACGAAATTAACACTGGTTTGCGTGGTGCAGACACGTAAATGTAGCAAAGTTCGTGACTCCACCACGCACTGCGGTGTTAAGGAGTCGTGGTGGAGTCACGCATTCTGGTGAGACCAGGTTGGTCTTGCCACATGGCCTTCCCTTGCATAATCTCAAATATTTTGTATTTGTATTTAAGCTACCAACGTGTAACAGAACCATGTCATGTTTGTTGTTCTCGGACACAAAACATCATGTTGAATCAGTCAAAACAAGATCATTGCCATTGGCATGATGACTTCTGGTTTGGAACACAAAGTTCTGTAAGTAAGTTTCACTTCTTTCGGCTGCTAAACCTTAACTTGTTTTCACTTATCATCTTGTGTAATCTTTATCTTGTGTTATTTCAAGCTTTCAATTCAGATTGACATGTATGGTATGGGTGTTAGTGTCCCAACAATTCTGTATCTTGTGTAAGTGTATCTGATTATTGCAACACAGCAGCTGCAAGAGAACTATCGATTTTTAGCCGTGTGATTCCATGGATTGTTTATTTTGTTATAAGAAAGGTCAAATGTTTCTCAGCAGAAAGTTAACTATACAGTTCAGCAGTTGATATGGGAGCACCAAAAACTGAAGTTCAGGAAAGAGCCAACGCAAAATACTTCTCCGCTCATGTCTTCTGCTTTAATTCCCCACAGCTTCCAATAAATAGTTTAAAAAGTTGTTTAGAATGAGTATGATGCTTTAAACCAAAGTGTTAATGACTGAAAACCCTGGTTAACATTCAGTCATGTGATTTTTTTTTAAAACAAACAGTTATCAGAATCAGAATCAGAATATAATCATCATACCAGTATATGCACTTGGCTACCAAAACATGAATAGAGTGTGCTTAAAGTATGTGTGTGATGTCATGTCAATAACAACAGAGTGAAAAGGGTCAGGGTTGGGACAAATGTAATTTCCCCTTGTGGATTTATAATGTATTTCTTAACTTAGGCGTAGAGTTGTTGAGGGCCGGACCATTAACTGTCATCTGAAGTCTGGTGCAGTTTGGAACCTTTTCCATTGATTTAAGACAACATTGTGTTTTATGGCGAATGATGCGTTGCCATGGAACGGCATATGATGACATCCCATAATTGGCGTAGAGCTGTTCAGGGCTAGGGTTAAGGACAAAGGAGCCTCATTCACTTTACATTGGGGTTGTTTGCGTGGTGCAGACACGTAAATGTAGCAAAGTTCGTGACTCCACCACGCACTGCGGTGTTAAGGAGTCGTGGTGGAGTCACGCATTCTGGTGAGACCAGGTTGGTCTTGCCACATGGCCTTCCCTTGCATAATCTCAAATATTTTGTATTTGTATTTAAGCTACCAACGTGTAACAGAACCATGTCATGTTTGTTGTTCTCTGACACAAAACATCATGTTGAATCAGTCAAAAACAATCATTGCCATTGGCATGATGACTTCTGGTTTGGAACACAAAGTTCTGTAAGTAAGTTTCACTTCTTTCGGCTGCTAAACCTTAACTTGTTTTTCACTTATCATCTTGTGTAATCTTTATCTTGTGTTATTTCAAGCTTTTAATTCAGATTGACATGTATGGTATGGGTGTTAGTGTCCCAACAATTCTGTATCTTGTGTAAGTGTATCTGATTATTGCAACACAGCAGCTGCAAGAGAACTATCGATTTTTAGCCGTGTGATTCCATGGATTGTTTATTTTGTTATAAGAAAGGTCAAATGTTTCTCAGCAGAAAGTTAACTATCCAGTTCAGCAGTTGATATGGGAGCACCAAAAACTGAAGTTCAGGAAAGAGCCAACGCAAAATACTTCTCCGCTCATGTCTTCTGCTTTAATTCCCCACAGCTTCCAATAAATAGTTTAAAAAGTTGTTTAGAATGAGTATGATGCTTTAAACCAAAGTGTTAATGACTGAAAACCCTGGTTAACATTCAGTCATGTGATTTTTTTTTAAAAAACAGTTATCAGAATCAGAATCAGAATATAATTATCATACCAGTATATGCACTTGGCTACCAAAACATGAATAGAGTGTGCTTAAAGTATGTGTGTGATGTCATGTCAATAACAACAGAGTGAAAAGGGTCAGGGTTGGGACAAATGTAATTTCCCCTTGTGGATTTATAAAGTATTTCTTAACTTAGGCGTAGAGTTGTTGAGGGCCGGACCATTAACTGTCATCTGAAGTCTGGTGCAGTTTGGAACCTTTTCCATTGATTTAAGACAACATTGTGTTTTATGGCGAATGATGCGTTGCCATGGAAACGGCATATGATGACATCCCAGAATTGGCGTAGAGTTGTTGAGGGCCGGACCATTAACTGTCATCTGAAGTCTGGTGCAGTTTGGAACCTTTTCCATTGACTTAAGACAACATTGTGTTTTTTGGCGAGGGATGCGTTGCCATGGATACGGCATATGATGACATCCCATAATTGGCGTAGAGCTGTTGAGGGCCAGACCATTAGCCATCATCTGAAGTCTGGTACAGTTTGGATTATTTTCCATTGACTTAAGACAACATTGTGTTTTATGGCGAGGGATCTGTCGCCATGGCAACGGCATATGATGACATCCCATAATCGGCGTAGAGCTGTTGAGGGCCGGACCATTAACTGTCATCTGAAGTCTGGTGCAGTTTGGACCATTTTCCATTGACTTAAGACAACATTGTGTTTTACGGCGAGGGATGCGTTGCCATGGAAACGGCATACGGTGAGATCTCAGATTTCACGTAGAGCTGTTGAGGGCCGGACTAGTAGCCATCATCTGAAGTGTGGTGCAGTTTGGACCATTTTCCATTGACTTAAGACAACATTGTGTTTTACGGCGAGGGATGCGTTGCCATGGAAACGGCATACGGTGAGATCTCAGATTTCACGTAGAGCTGTTGAGGCATGGACCGGTGATATAAAAGTGAAGATTGGTGGACGATGGGACCGTGTCCATTGGAGTTACAGCGACACCGTGTTTTATGGCGAGGGATTCGTTGCCATGGTAACGCCATATTAAGTAACATAACATTTGACGTAGAGCTGTTCAGGGCCGCAGTGTTAACCATCATGTGAAGTTTGGTGGCGTTGTGAGCATGTCAGTTTGAGTTATGACATCATCGTGTTCCATGGCGTTTGATGGGCCTAGCATCGAGCGAACGCGAACTTTGGCGCCAAATCACGGCTGTGCCGTGCGAAAGAAAAAAACTTCCGTGATAACTTTGAATTGCCCATGTCTGGAGATGCTACCCGACGAATTTCGAGTCGTACGGATAAAGTCCCTGGGAGAAGATAGATTTTGCGCGGAGGACGAGAAACGCGATAAATCGCGTTTTTTCGACGCCAAATTCAAAATGGCCGACTTCCTGTACGTTATTTTTTACCCCTCCAAGAGGCTTTTTTGTTCGTCTCCGCACCCTAGATATGCGTAGCGAGTTTCGTTCGTTTACGTGAAAGTTAAAGTGGGGGGAGTTTACGTTAAAAACGGAAGTGGGCGTGGCCTACGCAATTTTTTACGCAAAGTTCCGGAACCAATTACATATCGCAAGTTGCACCACTTCTGACGCGCGTGCAAAATTTGGTGAGTTTTCACATGTGTTGCGGGGGTCAAAGGTTTATCGGTCGCTGCGCGACCGATTTCAATAGGGTCTTCGCCGACCTAGGTCTCAGACCCTAATTAGATCAAATATGTTGCAGTGCACTGTCACAACCTAGCAAAGCTAAATATTGTTTTTTTCGATTATGTTGTTTTCGTAATTGTGGCAGGCCAAAATCGGAATTGCGATTAAAATACGATTAATTGCACAGCCCTAGCATGAGGAATTATCAGAGAACATAAAGGAGAACCTCAACACTCACTGACACTCGGGAGGCTACAGGCAGCTCACAGTAATCTTGAGGATGATGATGGCATGAAGGATCTGATCACCAGAGTTTATGAGAAACCTGGCACAGACATGGGAGACTTCTGGATCTCATTCATGGAGATGTCTGACCCTCTTGTACAAAATATTGATGCATGTCATGCAAGAAATGGCTCAGAGTACCTGTCATCAACATACAACATGTTGCCTGGACTGATGGCCTACGACAACCATGACTATGGGAGGTGGTTGCCAGATTATTGGGCAATGCTTTCTTCGCTGACAGATGAGCAAATGGCCTTCTTCAATGATCATTTCACCCAGTCATTGACAGGGCTACCCTACTCCTGTCAGCCGATGGACCTTTGGATAGAAACAACTATGAATCTGATCTCAAAGCTAAAGCAAGGATGGCTTCAGCTTCTACAGAATGAGAAGCAACTGTTCTCAACAACAAGGAATGCAAACAATGTTGCAAGGGTAAAGGCTGCTTTGAAGCGAACCCTCAAGTGCCAGCGTCGCCATAGGAATCATGTTGAATGCCAGCCAGCGAGGATGAGGAAGGATGAGCAGGCAGTTCAGGACCTGCAGGCATGCATGAAGGATTTTGACGCCGAGCCCTTTGACATCTCCTCACCTAAACTGAGGTCACTACAGTCTGGCCTGGTTGCCTCACCGGAGTTAGTGCATGACCTCGAGACCGCACTTCCACATGGCCAAGCTCAAGCTGGAACCCTCATGCAAGAGCGAGTGTTCACCAAGATCAAGCCTCTCACTGCAATTATCCACAGGAACAAGAAGCGAATTTCGCTAGTGAAAGGATCTGTGCACCATCTGGTGATACAAAATGTTGCCCGCATTTTTGCGAGGGGCATGAGGGCTCATTTTTTTTTTAAACCCTTCATAGATGGCAAATCCACTGAGAAACTAACTTCCGCTCTCCACGGTCACGGAATTGCTGGAGATGACCCAACTAAGTTGTTATCATTATTTGCTGTGAATGCTGTGAAGAATTCCCAACACATGTTCTTCTACGGTAAACATTCTTTATTTTTATTATTCCGCTGCGTTTTTTGCTTGCATTCTCCTCCCCCATGCCACATCTATGGAGGTATTATCCTACCATACATCTACAAACTAAACATGTTTTACAAATGCCCTATGATTCACTAACAACATAGTGTGGTTTGCAAATACAAACACCATCTACAAACTAATGCATTTAGTTTTGCAACAAAAAAAACAACGTATCTATCAAACAAACACATTACACTTTCTAATAAATCATGTTTCAGAGACAAATACAGCACAAGTTTTACAAGTACACACAAATATTTTCTACAAGTACAAACACAGAAACAAATACAGCATATGTTTTACAAGTACAAAACCTTTTTTTCTACGAGTACAAAAAAATCCTACAGAGACAAAAAAAAATCACGTGACTTTTGGCAAGAATATTCCGCCGTTTGTTTGATGGGTACGTTTTCTATTAGCAAAACTTAATGCATTAGTTGTAGATGGTGTTTTTTATTTGTAAACCACACTGTGTTTGTTAGTGAATCATAGGGCATTTGTAAAACATGTTTAGTTTGTTTGTAGAGTTATGGCAGGAAATTAGCTCCATACACATCGCAGAAACTCCGTTCAAACATCAAAATGTTCAGCTCAATTAGGACATGCGCGGTAATTAATAGAGTGGCATAATTCTAGAGATATTACCCATAATTCATCATCATCTTCCCCATAGGAATGAATGGAAGACCTCTTCAGACTTGAAAAATCGTCGTGCAACGTCAAATGCTAACTGCTCCTTCATACTATAACTCATTCATACTTTAAAATGTTACACATCTTTCTGGCATTATTCATATTTACAGATTTATACTTTTTGAAGCTACCGTTTTTCAACAATAGTTAGAAATGTAAGATGTTTATCTCTCATTCAGAACAATGGAAAGGCTTTCACTGATCACTGCACATCTCCATGGAAACCTTTGATCTATGGACACAGGTGTTATGATTGGGAGTTCAGCACAAACACAAAAACAGACACACAGACTGGAGTTGAACACACTGTCTCAGCCTATACTGTCTGATGGAAAACTCCATACACACTTTAACATAAATATAAAATATTCTGCTGCTCTTCCAAGCATTTTGACATTATTACACATTCATGCCCCCTCTTATCATGAACCCTTTAAAGGAGCTAGCAACACCACCTGTGACTGTGGCTCTGTTGTAGTGTCAGTCTATCAAATAGAAGGTTGTGGGTTCGATTCCAGGTCTTGCAGTCAAGATATATATTTATTCTTAATATTATTGCAGCATAACAAGTAATTTTTCAACTATACTTAAATATTCCGAATCTTTTAAAGACATGTTGCTATTAAACTATTACATGAGCTTCAAATTATACTCATTCTCTTTTTCTACTATTTATAGAACTTTACTTTACTTCACATTAAAGCCAGCATTACAGTTCAGCAATTCAGCTTACAGCTTTCACACCGCAATTTCTTCAGGAAGTGCATTCCCTATTTAAGAATGTATCACTACTGTATAAATTGTAAAACACATTTGCACATGTTCATTGTTTCTTTATTAAAATATTATTTAATTTTGTTTTAGGGGAGAAATTATTAAACTATTTATAAACTACTTATTCTTGTATTGCACAATTGCTCTTAGAGGATAATTGTCACAGGCAAAGGTGCACTTTAAAACATCTATATTTTTAGTTGGCCTATGTGTACTTGGAAAGCTGTAAAGTGTTGCTGCACAGTTTTCTTATTTTTTGGTTTGTTAATAAAAACGTGCTACATATACAACTAGCAGCAACTGTAAACAATATTGTTCCGTTAATTAGAGAGCAGAGAGCAGAACTGAGATCAGAAAAGTGTTTGGCATAGATTTACTTTTTAACCCATATAACTTTGTCCTCGGATCAGATTTAAATTACGAACGTAGGCATAGGCATATTGTTGGTATTGCTGGTTGGATGAAGATCCGCCTAATCTTTGGTTATGGTTTCAAAACTGATATCAATCCTGCCATTGGAGCTTCTGTCACACAGCGAGGAACTCTGGATGAATTTGATAGAGACTGGTCCCCAATTGCACCGTACATCAGGCGCGCCGGATTCATTTTAGAAGTGGGGGGGCCAAAAAGTGCGTGAGTATGGCCCAATCCCAAACCACACCCTACACACTCCCCCTCCGTGACGGAGTGAACTCCGTGGTGTGACACATGAGGCTCCCTCCGTCAGATGGAGGGAGACAGCGGCAAGCTTTGGGACAAACTCCCCTCTCTCCGGCAGAAACAGGAAATGCCGTAACTGTATGTAACAACGGTTTCAAATCAGCATCTCTTTGACAAAAAATGTAAATTAATAACTCAAATAAAACTCCAAACATCTTTAATTGTGTTACTTTTTTGTAAAGCTCTTTTAGTTTTAAACCTGATGTTTATAAGCTTCTTAGTTTTTGCAACAGTCTGTAAATAATATACACAACTTTATAATAAAATGCACACATTTACCTTTTTCTAGACTAAACACAGGTAGCCTATGATCCTAAGTTAAAAACATATGAGGTTATCATGAGGTTGTTAACATCGCAGTTTATCAGTGGGTTATTGATTCTGCGTCAGTCTTAGGACAGTCATACATTCCTATTCCTATGAACTAAGTCTTCATGGACAACATAATCAGCTGATCGTACAGTCGGAGACAACTGTTCATGGAGGCTTGGGCACTTTTTCCAGTTATTAACTCCGGTATTAACAAAGCTATCATCTCCACATTTGAGAAAGTTACAAGCCGTTTGACAGCAGCAAATCTGCATATTTCACAGAAGGCCCGTTTAGTGGTTTGCAAATAATTAACCACTCTCTGTTTTTGTACCATTCTGCGTTGAAGTACCTTTCTCTTTGCCCAGACGATCTAGCGATCCTTTTTTTCGACAGTTAGCTGCACAGCTTTACCCGCCTCAATGTCGCAACAAAAACCTCCATGCAGTCGGAACCAGCCTGTTTCGGTTCAAC
The DNA here is from genome assembly GCA_012861695.1 of Trematomus loennbergii. Lineage (NCBI taxonomy): Eukaryota > Metazoa > Chordata > Actinopteri > Perciformes > Nototheniidae > Trematomus > Trematomus loennbergii. The sequence continues at coordinate 228,635 of JAAOOA010000412.1, read as the reverse complement.
GACGGCAGTGGGGGTGGCGGTGGCGGCGGTTTTGACAGTCTCTGCGGCCGCAGAGCTGCTGCTTTTGGGTTTATCTGGCTTCGCTGGTTCTTCTATAGTGCGTTCACACCGGAGTACTTTGGTGTACTTTTCCCACAATAGTTCATCAGAACTACGATATATTTGCGTTCACACCAAAAAGCCCCAGGAACTAAAGTAGCTCAACTTAGTTCGCGAGACTCGCTTTTCAGTCCCTGCTACAGAGCAGGGTCTGTCGTGGGAGAAAACAGTTCGTACGTCTGATTGGCTGTGCGGAATGCAAACCACGCCCGTTTGACTCTGATTTTTTTTTTGGAAGCGGCCATTGTATTTGCTCGTTTACCCGAAGAGATTACTTTTGTGAAAGCAGTTATTATAGCAACACTAAATAAATCATCGGAGCGGTGGAATTGATGAGGATGTCTCGGCGCTTCTGGCGATTTACTCGGAGGACGCGAAGTGCGGCATTCAAGAAGCTTCTACTGCATGCAGTTTCAGTGGATCAGCAAAGTTAGCAGACCTGGCAAAGTCATGTCGTGACGACTACGAAGGTAAAATAAAATACATGCACTGCACTGTTTTAATCTGCACAATACTGGTCTTAGATGTACTTTTATTTGCTCAGTAGATCGAGCTAGCCATGCTAGAACTTGATAACGTTAGGTCCAAGCTGGCTAACAACATCTAGCTAGCTAGCTATTCTCAGCCGTGCCCGCTATAAACACGTATTGACTTGTGAATAAGTGTGCAATGTTCTGTAATTTGCTTCACTAACTCATGGCACTCAAACACACATTCAAACTAAAGGAACCAGCCTGTTTGGAAAATGTAAGAAGTAGAAAGTACAGGTATTTGTGTTCAACATGTAAGAAGTAGAAAGTACAGGTATTTGTGTTCAAAATGTAAGAAGTAGAAAGTACAGGTATTTGTGTTCAAAATGTAAGAAGTAGAAAGTACAGGTATTTGTGTTCAAAATGTAAGAAGTAGAAGTAAAAAGTGATCAGAAAAATAAGTAGTGGAATGTACTTAAGTACAGTAACGAGGTATTTGTACTCCGCTACTTCCTACCTCTGACCAACGTGTATCTCTATATTCAGAGCACCCAGTATAAGACGGTGGAGCGGGTGGTGCAGACTCTGAAGAACCTGTGCTGTGCTCTGGACGAGACGGAGACCCAGGCCATCACTGAGGCCGTCAAAAGGCTGAAACACTCCGTCAACTTACCCCAGACACGCTCCCCCAAGGTGGGCTAACACTCTGCTTCACACGTTCATACAGAGCGTTGTTTACATGTTAGGAAGTGTTTGTAAGATCAACTTGTTTTGCTTTGCAGATGGGGTCCACATCGTCTGGTCAATCGTCAAATGGTACGTACACACAGTCACACTCCACCTCCACTTATTTAATTTAAATGTGATTGTTGCAGCTTATCATGTCAATGTGGTGCAAAGATGCATTACAGACAGAAATAACTTTTAAATAAAGTCACTGTCAAGTGTCTAAGGCTATTTAAAGACTATGTGGCTTATTCTATTACGGTATGAATCATTCAAAGCTTCATAGCATCATTAATGCTTGCATTAAAATTGTAAAACGTTTAATTTGTATCAATTTGTCCCTATCATGTCCTGAGAGCCCTCCATCCCCCAATTGCTAGTGCCTTCACCATTTAAAATGTTAATAGTCAAATCAAAGGTGTTCCCTGTGTTCCTCCTGTTGTGTGCCTGCAGAGACAGATTTGGACAATGTTGTGTCGTTGTTGCGATTAAACTGATCTTGTATCTTGCATATTTCACCTTAGGAAAGTGGGCATGCGATGACAGCTTCCTTGACACCATCATGGCGATGGCCCGCCGTGCCATGGTCAGCAAGGAGAATGAGGACCTGCGTGCCAAGGAGATGCACGACGAACGGCTGCTGCATTCACACAAGGCCCAGGAATCGAGGTGGAGCAACAAAATACCTTTCTGGCTGGGCTTCTGGCAGTGCTAAGCGAGCTGATTAAATCCAACAGGCCTTCAATACAAAAATTAAGAAAAACTTGTCGTTGATAAACTGTACAATGACTTGTTGGGAGGCGTGTGGTGCAGTGGTCTGGTGCGTTGGTGTTCGGATCAGGGGAGCACAGGTTCAAACCCCACTGCAGTCAGGATGTCGCGTTCACCCCAAATTACCTACACCTGTGACAGTTAATTTTGTATTATTGTGATTATATATATATGCCACTGTTATTAATACTGACACCTAACTTTGCACAAAGGTGTGTCTGCTGCTGAGCCTACCTATTGTTATTATATATATATATATATATATATATATATATATATATATATATATATATATGCCACTGTTATTATATTGTTTTGATACTACTGACACTTATTGATCTGCTGCTGATAAATAAAAGAGAACCTACATGCACGGCACTAGCATCATGACTGTCTTTGTTTAAACCAGCAGCAGTGCAGCGGTACACAGACTAACCTGTGTGTGTGTAACGTAGTTCTTCAGGTGTGCATGCTTAACATGTATGTTAACATGTATGTATACAAACGTTTTTAAAGAGCTTTCAACCTCATCCCATTGTCTTTAACACACATTTAACATAATATACTCATTAATATACATATACAGTATGAGTACCAGGGGCGTCGCCTGGACCTGAAAACATTCGGGGCTTAGCCCACAGTGGCGGCGGCACTACAGTGGCATTTTTTACTGCACACTCCCCACACGCACACACACAGTACACCCGCGACTGTTACAATGAAGGCTCGATAATCAGCTCACGGCATATAGGCAGGGGTAAAGTGGTATTTTTTATGAGTGGGGGCTCACCTCCTCTAGGGGGTCCGGGGGATGTTCCCCCGGGAAGATTTTTTTTAAATATTGAAGTTAAATGCATCAATCTGGTGCACTTTGAGAGCAAATTGAAGAGATCTATGGATACCTCAACACCCATATGAAGCAGAACTGTAAACAGATGTACTTTTTCTTTATGGATATTTTACTAATCACTCCCCTTTTAAACTGTATACTTTTTTTACTGCCATATAGTATTTCATAACTGTTTTTCATTTATTCTCTTTTTTTTAATAACTATAATGATCATATGAAGGTGTACCGCGGAAATAATCTTTTGAATAATTTGTGACCAAACGTTTGAGACCCACTGAGATAACTTACTAAAGTTATATCTAAACACTCAGAGTCCTTTAGCTCACCTGAGTCTCTCAGTCTGAGAGGAGAGGACTCTCCTCCAGCTTCTTGTGGAACAAACAGCTCCTTATGTCCGTTAGTGCAGCTAGCTAACCAGATGCTAACAACACGGTCCATGCTGACACCGGCCCCTCTCTCCCTCTCTCCCCTCTATCACACTAAATGCGCTATTGCCACACACACAGAGCCGAGCTTGAATGACACAAGCACACGTTTATTTCCATGCAACTCTCTGATTGGTCTGGTGTCATGCCTCTGTTGCATTCACTGAACACGGGAAATTACAGTGCTGCCGTCCTCTCTTGTGTCATGATGAGGTTCACGTAAAGCACGGTTAATGTATTATATTATTGAGGGAGAATTGTCCGGGCTACAGAAAAAACATTCGGGGCTAAAGCCCGGATGCCCAGGCCAGGCGACGCCACTGATGAGTACTGTTTTGATACTGACATTTAATCTTTGCACTAAGGTGTCTGCACTATTGTAATTGTGTCTGTTGACTGGTAAATAAAAGAGAACCAAATGCACTGTACAAAATATCAGCTTTATTGTCAATTTACAATTTCCATGCTGTTCAGATGCCTCTCCACAACGTTGCTTCCAGGCGAATACAGAGGAGTTGAAAAGAGCCCTTGGACATTCGGAAATCTTCGATCCACTGCACACGTTGGCACCACCAGGCCGACGTTCTATTGTTCACCCAGAGTTCCGTAGTATTCGCATATCTGGAACACATACAAAGACACAAATTAGCCCTACATAACTCCTAAATCCTACATTAGATAGTATTAATGTAATTTAATGAACGTACCATTGCTGTTCTTTGGGCGTGATAACGGCCATCATCCTCGGCTGTACAACGGCGAAACATGTCCATCGCGTGTGATCCGTTTTCCTTTTGTTAAGGCTTCTTAACCGCCTTCGCCTCCGACTCAGCATTTCTATTGCATTTGAATGGTCGATCTGTATTTGTATTTGTGGCTGAGTTATTGGCTTAAATAACTCCGTTACGAAGCTGTATAACACGACCATCAAAACGTCAACTCCATACCGTGTAGGTAAAAACAGAAGCATCCAGCGGAAGCGGAAGTTTTTTTCTTCTTCTCTCGGTTTTTTTGGCGGATTGCAACTTTAAGGTGCATACCGCCACCTACTGTACTCGCCGTGAAGTTGTTTGCAGCCTGCCAGGAAAAGCTAAGCAGAAGAAGAGAAGTGACGTCAGCGGCTCATTTGCCTAATCCACCCCCAGGAACTCATTTTGGTGTGAACGCGATCTGCTTTAGTTCGTCAGAACTAAAAGAACTCTCATGAACTAAAGTTCTCAGGAACTACTGTGGGAAAAGTACTTGGTGTGAACGCGCCTTATGATTGATGAAGGTCCAGGCTCCGGAGAAGGATGTCAGGGATGTGACCTTCCAGTTGTTAAATGTAAGTTTAGATTGACTATTTAGTTTTCTTCTGCGCTGGTTCTTCTGACTTGTTTGCAAGTGTATCTATTCTTTCTATCTGGTTAACGCTGACACACACAGAACAACGTAACAAATAAACTAATCTAAGCTTTTTTATTGGTTGTAATTTACATGGATACATTTGATTGGGTTAAAATTTACATATTCTTCCTGTTATGTCTGCCTGCTTTATTTTACCTAATGCAAACCTGCTCCATCGAAATCAGTCGCATTGACCCGAAGACACATTTTGAGTTGTATACACTGTTGGAAAGAGGAGATTCCTAGCTTTCTAATGATATCAGGATTGTTTTTGTACTCCAAATATTAAGCAAAATATGTCACATTATATAATGACTGTCACCGAGTCATCATTTTGAGAAAAAGGCCTTTAAAGTTTCCTCTTCTCTGGAAGCGGAGCAAATGATCAAAAACGGAGGGAAGATATTTTCGTTTGGATTACTGGTCTGGGGGAAGTCCGTGAGTGTGTGTGTATACGTGTGTGTGTTTGGTATTTTTGCATTTGTGTGTGTATTGTGTTTGTTTCCCGGGGAAAACACTCACGAGAAACACCGGCTGTTGTTATGCCTGCTGTAACGTTAAATTACTCCGTTCTCCGCTTGTAATTATGCCGTTACAAGCTTCAAAGTTGTATTTATCATCTGAATTTGCCGAAACAAGTTTAATATTCTGAAAGCCAAGACTTTGTTTATTTGAAATCAGATACAAACAAACTGTAACGGACCCTGCCGTGTTATATTGATTACTATACGCCTTACATTCATAATTTCAGCAGAGGGAGGGGAAGCGGCGCTGTGGAACAGCAGAGTGGCGAGTGAGAGCTGTCATCTTCCCTTTACAAGCTTAAAAAATGCCTGTAGCTAATGAGATTGAATATAACAATAAAATAACAAAATATACACAGCTAGATCAGATCGCGTTTTAGATGCGACTTTAGAGTAGAGGGGAATTATTGAAACGGGATTTGTACTGTGTTCCGCGGCATCCGCCGCTGCGAAAATGTAGGGCAGGGCTCAAAAGTGGGGGGGCCAATGGCCCCCCCGCTTCCGGCGCCCTTGCCGTACATGAAGGAAGAATGGTCAAAGGTTATAACTGTGGGCGTAAATATAACATGATAAGTGTGAGTGAGTACTAGGTTGCTACTACACTGTAAAAAAAGATCCTAAATTTACAGGAAATAACTGTACATTTTTTTAGTAATTATCATGTTTTTTTTAAATAACTTGCAAAATCCTGTAAAATGACAGATATTAACTATAAATTAACAACCCAAAACGTTATTTTAAGTATTTTGACAACGGACCCGCCCCCGTCGACGCTGACCAATAGGAGAAGACTACAGTTGATAACCTGTGATAGACAGGGAGAATCAATCTCTCTTCACCCTCCGCTGACCCAACGCGAACGGGACCAACAGCCTCATCATTTGTTTAATTAAATGCTGTTAACTTTTATAAGCTTCCTTGTACTCTTTTCAGTTTATCCTAGTCTCGGGGCTAAATAAATCCTAACAGTATGCATCATTAATAGGTTGTTAAATGTTAAGAAGCCTTGAGACGCTGTTTCTAGCAAGATGTTGCGTCTGCCCCTATGGTCTGCCCCGGGGAGTCTCACAATAATAAGAGCGCTGTTAGGAGAGATGACGAGTGGCATTCACAGTGGCCAATCAGAGTGGTTCTCAAACCGGATATGTCACACGGGATGAGGGTTCCCAACCAACCAGAATTGTTTAAACTAAGGAAGTAGCGTAATTCATATACCGATAGCTGCACCGTTTGTCCAGCGGCTTAACGGTATACAAATACCGTCCAATCAGGTACCGGTACTGACTTAGTACCGGTTGCTACTGTTGCTGTTTGTCTGTTTTTGTCGTTGTTGTTGTTATTGTTTTGTGGGTTTTATTATGTTTTGTTTTGTTGTCCCTAATGTTTCTTGTATTGTCTCACCTGAAAATAAAATAAAGAATATTGAAAGAGAATTAGAAGAGTTCCCCTGAAATTAGCTGTAACGATCATGGTCATACAGTCACTGAGTTACTTCATCTCTGCATCATGGACCTTATGATTTCTCAGTCTGAAACAATTACAGACATTGACCCTCTTGTTTAGTGTATGGTATCTTGCATTGACTAGTTAGGATTACACCTTTTAATGTGCATAGGCTTGTAAAATCATTCAACCCCCTCAAAACTTATCAGACTGTCTGGATAACCAATTATACATTTATATTCATTTAAAAAAGACTGAGCCTCTAAATTAGGTATTTCTAATTGACATTAGTTTTGAATTATAAGAAAAATAATACTATAATATAGGAGCTATAATCGAGGATACACTGATGGTTCCTCCGGATCCTCCGCGGATGCATTTCCGGAACAGAGATGTTTCAAAGAGTCGTGACGCACGGCCGGACTTATCTCAGCCAATGACAGCTCTGCATGCATCCCCTGGATATTATTTTATTAACTGCTTTCATCGCGACGCAATGTTTACAGTGAGAACAGCTGTGAGGTCCGTGCAGAAAGCAGAGCAGTGGTATAATATATATCACTCAGTATAACAGGCCTACTCTCTTTATTTGCTTTAGTTTAGTAGATATCTACAAACAAAGTCGATATTTTTCTAAAACCATTTAGTGCTTCACATAATAAAATACACAACGGCTGTAGCCTGATTATATGCTTTAGGAGCTGTAGTGCGTGTGTGTGGTGTAGGTGTGTGTGGTACAGTGTGTAGGTGTGTGTGTGTACAGTGTGTAGGTGTGTGTGTACAGTGTGTAGGTGTGTGTGATACAGTGTGTAGGTGTGTGTGTGGTACAGTGTGTAGGTGTGTGTGGTACAGTGTGTAGGTGTGCGTGTTGTACAGTGTGTAGGTGTGTGTGTGGCAGTGGCGTCGCCTGGCCTGGCATCCGGGCTTTACCCCCGAATGTTTTTTCTGTAGCCCCGGACAATTCTCCCTCAATAATATAATACATTACCGTGCTTTACGTGAACCTCATCATGCACGAGAGGACGGCAGCACTGTAATTTCCCGTGTTCAGTGAATGCAACAGAGGCATGACACCAGACCAATCAGAGAGTTGCATGAAATAAACGTGTGCTTGTGTCATTCAAGCTCGGCTCTGTGTGTGTGGCAATAGCGCATTTTAGTGTGATAGAGAGAGGGAGAGAGGGGGAGGGAGAGAGGGGGAGGGAGGGACCGCGGTGTCAGCACGTGGTTGTGTTAGCATCTGTTAGCTAGCTGCACTAACGGACATAAGGAGCTGTTTGTTCCACAAGAAGCTGGAGGAGAGTCCTCTCCTCTCAGACTGAGAGACTCAGGTGAGCTAAAGGACTCTCTGAGTGTTTAGATAGTTAACTTTAGTCTAAGTCAGGGTACTCAAATACAAATCTTAAAGGTCCAAAAAAATGTTTCAATAAGACAAAGGTCCGTTTATTACGGTCTTTTAAACAATTGCAACAAGATTCTTAACACGAGGTTGCAAAAACAAAAATAATCTGTATGCAGCAGTTTTCATTGTTATTGTGTCTGTGCTTGATCCCTCAGAGTCGCAGTGTAAGAGCTGCACAGTTATGAATAAAGGCAGCTGCACCCTCTTTCATTCAGCATTCCCATTATTGCTTTATAAATGTCTTGCCCCCTTGTGTGTCCACTGAGGTTCGTCAGGCCCAACACATCTTCAACAAACTCCCCCTTTGCCTCATCATAAAAACTCACAAACACCAGCAACTGAGCATTGTCAGTGGTGTCAGTGGACTCATCCACAGCTAAGGAAATGCACTGTGCATTTTTTATTCCATCACAAAGCTGATTAATCAAATCACCAGCCAGTATTTATGTTCTTCTGGTTGCTGTGGAATCTGAGAGGGGGATTTGCTTGATTTGACCTGTTATTTCCTCTTTTTGTTTGCCTTCAAACATGGTCTCCATCACTTCAGTCATGCATTCTTTTATACTTCAGTTATTATCCAGTGGAAGTCCTTACCTACTGGCCTAGTTAAATCAAAGTGGTTACTTTTTTTTGGCTGGGCAGTGTAGTTTTACACACCGTCTTATTTGACTTTCTCAGGACTTAAAACTGTTTTTGGGGGCAGACCCCCACAAAGAAAAAATATATTTACACACGTAAGGTCATCATCTTAACAGTTGTATGCTCATCCGTGAGCAGAGCATCAAGTTGACATGTCTATTACAGCTGAATGCGGCGATTACCATTTTGTTCAGCAAAACGCCTCACAAACTTATTAAGATCAACAGCTTTAGTGCGTTTTGATTCAATGCTGAGTACAGCCAAACTTGACAGTCTCTTCTCTGTCATTGTAGACCGCAAATACCTCATTCCTTCAGTACTTGGGTCCGAATGCTTCTCGTTTTGCGCCGTACCGTTCAAATGAAATCAGGGCCGGGGGGGGGTTACAAGACGTGTCTTGTGCTGCATTCACTTGCACTCGGACATTAGAGACTTTCTCTCATATGTCCGATGAGCCACAACTTTTCTTTCAAAACAAAGCTGCCAACTGGGGTGGCAGCTGGGGTGGCAAGGCCTATTTTTAGGGTGGCAGTTGCCACCCCATGCCACCCCGGTAGGTGAAACTAGGCTACTAGCTACAGTACAGATGCAACTAGATGAGCTGTTAACTCTCGCTCTGATTTTTTTTTAAACACACACGCATTTTTCCCACCCGCATTCCGCGAAGACCCGCCCTACTGTGCCTCTGATTCGCAGACTGTTGGGGGGAAAAAACGCTGACGGGATGCTGAATGTGGATGCGTTGACAGACACACACAGACAGTGGAACAGTACATGCAGAGCGCTGTTTGCAGTGGACATAGCGGAGAATTTTGACTCGTTGCGTTGTGGCGATGTCTCGCAGATAACACAGATAATACACAGATAATACAGATAATACATATGAAAAGTATAATTTGCTCAGAGTCCAGAGACAGTTGTGGTTCGGTCCGGATCCGGACCGGAGTCCGGACTTTGAGGATGCCTGGTCTAAGTTATCTCAGTGGGTCTCAAACGGTTTTGTCACAAATTATTCAAAGATTATTTCCGCGCACACTTTCATATGATCATTATAGTTATAAAAAATAAGAGAATAAAGGAAAAACAGTTATGAAATACTATATGGCAGTAAACAAGAATAGAGTTAAAAGGGGAGTGATTAGTAAAATATCCATAAAGAAAAGTACATCTGTTTACAGTTCTGCTTCATATGGGTGTTGAGAGAGGTATCCATAGATCTCTTCATTTTGCTCTCAAAGTGCACCAGATTGATGCATTTAACTTCATATTTAAAAACAATCTTCCCGGGGGAACATCCCCCCGGCCCCCCTAGAGGGGTGAGGTCCGCCCCCCACTCATAAAAAAATACCACTTTACCCCTGCCTATATGCCGTGAGCTCATTATCGAGCCTTCATTGTAACAGTCTGTGTACTGTGTGTGTGCGTGTGGGGAGTGTTGCAGTGAAAATGCCACTGTGGTGCCGCCGCCACTGTGGCTAAGCCCGAATGTTTTCAGGTCCAGGCGACGCCCCTGGTGTGTGGTACAGTTGTAGGTGTGTGTGTGGTACAGTGTGTAGGTGTGTGTGTGGTACAGTGTATAGGTGTGTGGTGGTACAGTGTGTAGGTGTGTGTGTGGTACAGTGTGTAGGTGTGTGTGTGTACAGTGTGTAGGTGTGTGTGTGGTACAGTGTGTAGGTGTGTGTGTGGTACAGTGTGTAGGTGTGTGTGTGTGGTACAGTGTGTAGGTGTGTGTGTGGTACAGTGTGTAGGTGTGTGTGTGGTACAGTGTGTAGGTGTGTGTGGTACAGTGTGTAGGTGTGTGTGTGGTACAGTGTGTAGGTGTGTGTGTGGTACAGTGTGTAGGTGTGTGTGTGGTACAGTGTGTAGGTGTGTGTGTGGTACAGTGTGTAGGTGTGTGTGTGGTACAGTTGTAGGTGTGTGTGGTACAGTGTGTAGGTGTGTGTGGTACAGTGTGTAGGTGGTGTGTGGTACAGTGTGTAGGTGTGTGTGGTACAGTGTGTAGGTGTGTGTGTGGTACAGTGTGTAGGTGGTACAGTGTGTAGGTGTGTGTGTGGTACAGTGTGTAGGTGTGTGTGTACAGTGTGTAGGTGTGTGTGTGGTACAGTGTGTAGGTGTGGTGTGGTACAGTGTGTAGGTGTGTGTGGTACAGTGTGTAGGTGTGTGTGGTACAGTGTGTAGGTGTGTGTGGTACAGTGTGTAGGTGTGTGTGTGGTACAGTGTGTAGGTGTGTGTGGTACAGTGTGTAGGTGTGTGTGTGGTACAGTGTGTAGGTGGTACAGTGTGTAGGTGTGTGTGGTGGTACAGTGTGTGGTGTGTGTGGTACAGTGTGTAGGTGTGTGGTACAGTGTGTAGTGTGTGTGGTACAGTGTGTAGGTGTGTGTGGTACAGTGTGTAGGTGTGTGTGTGTGCGTAGATGCAGCGGACAAACAGGTCTCAGTTGGTTTGGTGTCCTCTGCTTACTTTTAATACTTGTAAATACAACTTTTGGCCCGTCATTTCAATTCCCCATTTCAGCGACCAGAGGGGGGGGGATATACCAGTCTCTGATAGTGTTACGTTATTATGAGAGTGCTCTCATACTTGTTTGATTCTGAATTGTATATATTTATATAAATGATGTGTGTCTGTGTGTGTATATTGTCCGCATCTGTAACCTATTATTGTCTCATTATACCGCACTGTCAATGAATTAAAAGTAAAATATATAAGTAGTCATGAACACATCTGTCCATCAGACAGAGGGCTGCTGTGCCTCCTGTCATCATTAATGGACGTCTCTTTAAAATGACCGCTCAGAGGAGAGGAGTTCTCATTTCTCTAACCGCCTGCTGCTTCCCCTCCTCTCTCCTCGGTTCCCCTCCTCGACTCCTCCGCTCGCATCTCCTGTGGGCGGGACTAAGACGAGAGGATAGGAGTCGAGGAGGAATTAGATAATTGAGAAGCCTTCATAGACAGCAGGACTCTAAGCAGCTTATGCCTTACCCTTTAGGAGCTTGTGGCTGTTCTCTGACAGCCATACAAACAGTTTGGCAAAGTGACAGTTGCAGAGCCAGGGGTTGCCCTCCAGACGCAGCATCCTCAGGGAGGGCAGGATTCCAGAACCACTACGTCCAGAGCTGAGAGAGCGTTTCTCTGCAGCTCCAGCTCCCTCAAAGAAGTCAGCCCTGTGAAAGCATCTCTGCCCACCATGTGTAGGTATGGGTTGTTCCCCACTCGTAGTTTGATCAGACTCCTAGACTCCACAAATGTTCCAGACGAAATTTCAGTCAGGTTGTTGCTCCCCAAGTCCAAGATGACTAATCTAGAGGAGGTGCTCAGGGTGCCTGGCTCCAGCTGGGAGAGGGAGTTATTCCTTAGGTCCAGGTAGACCAGATCGCTGTAGAGGACCAAAAAGTCCTCAGGGATCCAGGAATCCAGTTGTTGGAAAGCAGGAGACGGCGAACATTCAGAGGGATGGAGTCTGGAACTCTGGTTAGCCCTTTCCAGTGCAGTCCACAGTGTGGTGGTCTGGACACAAACAGCTGGAGGGACAGTTGTGGCCCGCGTAAGCAAAATGGAAGAGATCAGGCTAGGAAAGGCTGCAGCCAGTTAATGCATGGTATCATTGTCCAGGGGGCGGCAGCATTAAACAGCAGATGGGGGGTAAGGGGGTCCCCACAGGGGAGGTCAGGGAGACGGACAAATTGACAGGTTAAGATCACAGGAGGGGGGGGCGGGGGAGAAAAGGCCAGACGATGTCAGTTCAGCGTGGCGCTGGCATCCTCAATGCTCTCTGCACTGCAAATCAAGAACACCCTGAAAAAGCATGGAGGTGCGAGCGCTGTATTCCAGGAGACCCTCTAACATTCTGGATGAAAAGCAGCCTGCTGGCAGGGGGGAAGAGAAGGGAGGAGCAGAAGAGAGAGTGAGCAAGAGAGCAGGAGGGGGGCTGTTCAGAGTGGGGAGGATTAACACTGAGGTAAATATAGGCAACCAACCAGCGGCGAGGGCGGGGTTTGTGGGTAAGCCATAGTGTGTGGTGTGTGTGGTGTGTGTGTGTGTGTGGTGTGTGTGTGTTGTGTGTGTGTGTGTGTGTGTGTGTGTGTGTGATGCAGTCTCCTGGAATCACCCCCTCTCCTCCCTGCTTCCTCCCTCAATACTCCTTCTCTTTTTATCACCTTTGCTTCACTAGCTGATGGGGATAGTAAAGAGGTGGTTTCTCACCCTATCACCATGACAACCAATCCAAATCATGTGCCAGGAGCAGGATGTGCAGACGTAGTGTGGAAGTGTTCATTTGGAGGTATGAAACACAGACATCTGTGCCACCTGATGCAATCGAGCAGAATGGCACTGCACTACGAGAAACCTTAATAAAGCGTGTCATTTCAATTCCAATAGTTTTACTTTTGTTCGACAGTTACATTCAATTTAAATTTAAATATAAAAGGCAACACTGTATCTATCAGAGAATGACCGACACAGGAGTTTGGAGGCAGATAACATTGTGCATATCTATTATATATATTTTATATATTTAAGAGAAAAAAACGAAGACACATCTGAAATGGATACGAATGATATTTGATAACGTGCTTGTATGATCACAATCACACCAAGAGATACTTCATGGGGTTTAGTTCCTTTTTCCTTTTAACAATATTTACTTCATTGTTTATTCTGTACACTTCTCTTCTTTTAACAGCATGAATGACATTGTTTTGAAGAATGAGAAAGAATGTCTGTCATGGTTCAATCTTTTTGGGTGAAATATAGAATGATAAACCTGATTTGTATATATATAGTATTGATCTTATTTTTACTCTAAATAATGAACCACAATGAGCTCACAACTCCTGAATGGTTATTCATACAATATCAAAATGATAAACTCTAGTGAATCGCTGCTCCCTGTAAGCTACCAACCACAAACATGATGTGTCCTTGTGTTGTTGGGTTGATTCAAATCAAATGTCCTGACCGTTCAATCAATCTGTTTCATCAGTTTCACACTCATCTGGTTTGAATGTTCATGTGAATGTTGTCGGTGTAAAATGAATGGATTAATAATTCTAAATCTTTCCATTTCCGGTTGCCAGTATCAAGCCAGTAACAACTAAATTGTACATAAATATCCCTAGAGTCTTACCAAATCATAGTCTCTGCGCTGAGAGAAAGAGGACAACATAAATAAATGCTCCCGCTCTGATCTCTATCGTGTGAGGAAAGTAGGTCACACCAAGCCAGCCCATAATGAAGCCGCTGTAGAGGAATCTAAAACCTGGCTCCAATTCAGGCTATGGATCAAAGTAGCATTCATCAATCTCTCCAACAAAAATAAAACAAAAAGTGTAGAAGTACCAACATATTACTCAAGTAAAAGTAGAAAAGTATTAGCATGAACATTTAGTTAAAAAAGGTGTCCTTTTGCAGGACTACTGCACAATGACTACCACCACTATTGGTCCATTTCAGAATACTATATATGATATGTTTTATAATGATTGATCATGAAAGTGTTCTCAAAGCTGGTAAAGGTGCAGCTAGTTTGAATGACTTTGTATACTGCAGGTAGCTTGTGGATTTACTCCAGGTGGAACTAAAGTCTGATTTAAGAGTAGATCCTATTGTTTATCATAAATCTATATATGCAAATACCTAAAGAAGTATAAATGTAATGGAGTATATAATATTGTTCCCTGTGTCCATACCATGTCCAGAAATATAGTGGAATTATTCATTCAATTTAAGTTTTAATACACATTTAATACACAAACTATTTAAGTAAAAATGGGTCCTACTTTTAAATTGTGTTCACTGTAATTTGGCCCATAATTGTGTTGTCAGATAGTCTTCAGATTTTTATCTTTCACGGTCAACTTGTATATATTTAACTTTTAAGTACAGTTTTGTTTTCTATATTGAGATGTTTCGATTTTATCTTTGTTTATTTTCTACTTTTTTTATTTTTCAAAATGATGTCCAATTCCTCAGTTTTAACATGCTGCAGTAATGTCCAAATGTCCAAATCCCAATGTGGGGTCATTAAAGTATATCTTAAAAACAAACCATGAAAAGTTCAGTTTGATTTGTGTAAATATGAAACCTTCAGTCTGATGCTCTACTTCCCTCTTGTGTCCAAACATTCCATCACAGCGCAAAGCGGGATCCAGGTGGATGCATGTCCCTGTTCACTGGGACTCTTTGGAGATGTTTGAACTGCCCTGAAGACAGTGAATAGTGCAGTGTTCATTTCGTCAACGAAAACTATGACGAAAAATGTTCGTCAACGACCTTTTTTACATGACTAAGACGAGACGATAACGAGCTAAAAATAGATTCTTGATAACGAAAATTTGACGAAATGTATATTTAGTTTTCGTTGACGAGACGAGACGGGACTAAGGTGTTAATGGTGGACTAGCGGACATTCAAAATGCAGCATATTTTCCCCCAATTGCCCGTCTTGTCTGTCAAAATGCATCTTACATTTCTAACTTGCAATATCATTATTTCCGCTCTCTTCACTCCAGAAGAGCGATCTCTCTGTCTCTGTGTGCGGGGGGCGGGGCCTAACAGACACGCTGCAGCGGCACACAGAGATCTGCCGGGGACGGAGCGTTCAGAAGTATAGAGACACTACAAGGCTCGATGTGGACAAAGCTCGTTTGCCATGTTTTCGCGTTAGCGCGTTGACACGAGTAGAGTAGTCTGTCCAAACAGCCGGCCAAAAGGCGTCATATTCAGTCGGAGAAATGCACAATTTTCGACTTCCTTAACTCGTAGCTCTGTTGCCCCAATTACGACATCAGGTGTGCAGAGGTGGGAGAAGTACTCAGATCTTGTCGCTAAGTAAAAAAATACCATAGTGTAGGAAGAGTTCCTCAAGTCAAAGTATGATCATCAAAATATAGTTAAAGTAGCGACAGTACAAGTAGTGATTGTGCAGATTGTTCCATTTCAGAATAATATATATGATATGTTTTATAATGATTGATCATTAAAGTGTTCTCAAAGCTGGTAAAGGTGCAGCTAGTTTGAATGATATATTATATATCTGTATACTGCAGGGTAGCTTGTGAATTTACTAAAGTCTGAGTTAACACTTGATTATATTTCACATCATTCATCCACATCTGTAAAGTAACTAAAGGTATTAAATACATGTAGTGGAGTAGAAGTACACCATTTAACTATGAACTGTAGTGGAGTAGAAGTACACAGTAGCAAAACATTTAAATACTCCAGTAAAGTACAAGTACCTCAACATTTTACTCAAGTACAGTACAATATTTTAACATAATTATATATATTTAATTTATTTCACATTTTAAATAAAGCAATTAATTCGGTTAACAATTTGTTAGTTTTTTCCTTTAAAAAATAACAAAAAGTAAATACAAGAATACCGTTAAAGTACCGGATCGATAAGCAGTATTGATAAGACTAGCAGTACCGTAGAAAACCTTAATGATACCCATCCCTAGATATTACACAAGTAAAGTGTTAAGAGAGTGAAATGTTGCTTTACGAATTTCAACACTTGATGCTGTCACCTTGATTACAATTTCAGAACCTGTATTTGCCTAACTGAATTGGTTTAAAGAGAGAAAACATTTTGACTAAAAGTTGACTAAAATGTAATTTTTCATCGACTAAAAGTAGACTAAAACGTTTTGAGTTTTCGTCGACTAAAACTAGACTAAAACTATGAAGGATAGAAATGACTAAAATGTGACTAAAACTAATTACCATTTTCGTCTAAAGACTAAGACTAAATCAAAAACAGCTGCCAAAATTAACACTGGAATAGTGTTGGATGGTGGGTTGTAGGGTTTTAAAGAACGATGAATGGGTACATTTCTGGGAGTATTGTGTCATCACAATCTGCTCACAATAAAAACAAGAAAAGAAGCAGAATGGCCGATCATGTGAATGAATCAAATGGTGTGCAGACTTCATATCACCTTTGCTTTAGCTTTTTATTGAAGACAGCAGCTACAAAACTCAGTTTGTTGTGTTTTCTTTTCTTTCTTTACTTTTCATTTTCTTGTTTTTTTTAACAAAATAAACCAATGACAGTATTACAAATAATTCAAACGGATACATCCTTCACAGGTATACTATCAAATATACATTATACAAAAAACATCACATAGAAAAACAGAAGTCCATATGAGATCACAGTGGTAAGGACGGGGAAGAGAGGAGTCGAACAGACCCCTGTGATGTGTGTGGGACCAAAAAGTGTCCAGAGAATATATTTGAACGTCCTTTTTCACAGAGAAGAGAGGTTTTTGGGCCTCTCATGGTCAGGCAGACAGGAAGAGTGCAGTACAGGGGATAGGTACTTCATAAAGCTGAAATACTGGATTCTGAAAATTAGCGATAACCATCAGTCTGTAAAATACTGTGAAACTACTGTCTTCTTTCTCTTAATGTGCTGTAGTTCGGCATAATAAATTGTATAAATAGTGGCTCCACATACACAAGCCAACATTATGAACAACACTTATTCCCTTTCTCTAGGGAAGTCAGATGAGAAGATGGCTATTAGTCCATAAAATAAAAAAAGCTATTGAACTCACTGATGGACATTTAGTGTCCTGTTTGATTGGTCTGTACGCAGAAATGTAAAAACATCAATTTCTCAAGGTGTTACATTCTGGGACTACAGGATATTTTGACGATCAACAGCATCTCTCGCATTGTCACTGTGGGGTTGCCAGGTTGGGTATTGTTTTAGGGGCCATTAACAGTGTAAAATAAGTGAAATAGCCTGACCTACTGTATGCTGTGTTGCATTCTGTTCCTAACACACAGGTATGCTGTGTAGATCCATCAGAACATATACCTCCTACAGAGTGGTCTTCTCTCATCACGCTTGTGGTCAAATTGTGTAAAATGTGAATCTTTCTAACTTTTTCGAAAGGAATAATGAAAATTAAACCTGTTGCCAGAACCAGGCACATGTCAGCTCTATGTCAGTACTGAGATCTGCACAGCTCAAACAGGGGCCAGCATGTGGATGGAGCATAGCAGCACACACACACACACACACACACCAACACACACACACACCACACACACACACACACACACACACACACACACACACACACACACACACACACACACACACACACACACACACACACACACACACACACACACACACACACACACACACACACACACACACACACACACACACACTAAACACTTACAAAAAAGGTTCTCTTAAAAACTGTACATGTAGAGGTCATATTAAAGAGAGGTGTTTCTGTGAATGACCCACACACACAGGTGAGACTCTAAACCCACTAAAAAAACAAACACAAATAGAAATCATATGAAGTGAAGGAACATTGTTATGAGTTGTATAATTAGCAGGTTTAGTTTCCAAAGCTCTTCACAGAATAATCCAGTTGTTTTTCTGTGAACATTTGACACTTCACATAATTGATTCCATATAACAATGTCAAAAACATTTTCTTTGACATCTTGATTGTTCAAAATTGAATATATATATATTTTTTAAATCATTAAGTTTTGTAATGTTGTGAAGTGCACCCCATTTATGCACATGTCGATAGTAGACATTCATCCAAGCTGAAATGAGGGTCACACAATGGATCCCTTCTTCATATTCAGGGGTTTAGTGTTTGCTTTCTCTTAGACAAAAAGAGATGCTTTGTGCCGATGGGTTTTTCTCATATTTTTCTTTCTGTCTTGTTTATTTTAAACACGGTAAATATTGTTATATGTTTGAATAGGATCATCTGAAAACACTGTAATGTTCCTAAAGCATGCCTATGTACAGTGCAGTACAGTGTCTTTGTGCGTCTGTTAAACATGAAGGGCCATTGTATGACAAAACATTGCAGACCAGTTTGAAAAAACTGACTGAACAACATTTATTAAATATCAATGTCAGTGCTTTCCTTCATCTCACTGTGCACCAGTATGTGACAATCAAAGGAGGGAGATCAAAGAGGTCAAAACACGTTAAAATGAACAATTATACAAATTCAAACCTGCATGGAATTGTTTTGTTTATTTAGCAAATCTTGAAGAACAACTAACTCCTGGAAGGTGAAGGTGTATTCCCTCCAGATTTGAGTGAAGCATTGAATCTTAACATCAACTGTGTGCTGTGAGGGAATTACGGGTTTGGAGGTTCTATTGGAAGCTATCACAAATCAGAAGTGTTGTACCTCATACAAATTGAGGACATTCTGACCATTTACGAAAAAGACCAGGTTCAGAGGGTTTTCAGGTTAGTACTTGTGTAAGGTACATAAAAAATGAGTGCTTTGTGCTCGCACAGTAGAAGAAAAAGGTTTATCATGCTCAACGTCCTGATACCAAAAAGAATCACTCAGACATCACATGACCTAAGGTGAGAATAATTTTCTCTCTGCTGTGAAGTATAAATTATTGTCGTAACCGCCTACGGTTTATAAAAAGTGCTATTATCAAAAGACTTTTTAAAAACCAACAAAATAGAGTTCTGATAGGTACTGTCTCTGTGAAGTCTACAAACAGGTTCCCTTAGGATGGTTTCAGAAAGCGTGTTGGTACAGTATCAGCATCTCACATGGCTGGATCCTTCTAACCATAAAGGGAATATGCACCTTTGGAGAATATGTACAGGACAGATGATCAGATTGAAAGGGCCATGTTTAATGGGGACAAGTGAGGACCTACTGAACACCTGAGAGGATCAACACTCATTTGGAAGGAGATCAAAATGCCTTCTTCTTCCCAAATGTAAAAGGACAGCATGAGCTGTTTGTTAAAATGCATAACCCAGCCTCTTTTTGCAGCTCTAATATAATGATGGTATTATAAGTACTGCGACAAACCCTCCCCTCAGCGGCCGGGAGTCACATGGATTGTAACAGTGATGCGTACTTGTTCTGAAAGCTTCTGACAAACAACGTTGTTGTTGTTTCAATTGAGGAAAATCATGAAAAGGCCCATATCTGTAATCTAATTTAAAATACAAAATATTTCTCTTAATCACAAGATTATTGTAATTGTGAGATCAGAAATTCAGATATTGTGAGTGGTGGTATTCCAAGTGAAGAATGGGCTTTGTGATGATTGTGATGAAGCAAGTTATTCAGCTCAGATATCTGTCCTTAAGTTCGTCTTTCATCAGAAATAAGCTGACATTAACAATATGAGCATTAGGTGGAACACAGCTCTCGTAATAACGGTAATATATGGTAATATATTATATCACCGATGCATTTGTGTACAACCTGTGTACGTTTAAAAGCACAGCACAATGAGCTGGGAGATAACTTTGGAATGTGGAGATATTTCGATATTAAAACACTCAAAAAAAGATTCACATCAGTGTTGGCGGGGTAACTGGACTGTGATAAACATCAGAAAGCTGTTTGTTGGGGTCTACGCCAAAATAAAGCAAAGTATTTTGATATGTACAAGATGATGACTGTTATTCTTCTCGAAATGCCTGAAAATAGGAAGCATAGTATCTGAAACTCCAAAACACACCTGCAGCACTGAGAAGAGTTTGATTTGAGTGAACTGTTTCCTGACTCAGACTGTACTGGCCCTACTCACTGGACATGGGAAGGTCAATCAGAGGGAATGACAGACAGATTGGGTCTAATCAACATTTGCATATGGTCCATTTCAGGGGGCTCAGGTGTATTTCAAGGTTTAAAATGTTGGTTTGGTAAAATGATTATAACCATATCAACAAAGTGGCTTTTAAATATCACTGTTCATGACATTAATGGTAATTTCAGACGAGCAGCTCAAACTACATTGAGGGAACCATTTGTAAAGTCAAACAACAAAAGTTAAACATCATATTCAACTTCAGACATTGAAATATGTGGTTTAAAGAGCCCTTTTAAAGGGCATATCTCTTCACCTCATCCCAGATGTGGAGCAAATGAAAACGAAACCCAACACAGCCCCTGCCTGAGCAGCAATGACACATGACAAGAACTGCAGACCACTGATTGATCAGAGAGATCACTAGTGTGTCAATGGACATCCTGCACCAACCAGACGTTTCTAATTAGCCAACCTACTGTCAACAGGGATCGCTTTTTTTTCAATGAAGCCAAATGTAAAACAGGCTGGTAAAACTATGCCTTAAACTACAACGTCCAATAGAGCAAGTGCAGACGTTCCTGGTGAATATGGAAGAAATGCAGTCCTGTTGACTCAGAGCTGTCAGGCAGTGTCAGCTGACCCTTCACTGAGGGCCGTATGCAGTGGAAACCTATATCGTGTGAGGGGGGGCGAGTCTAGTAGAGCTGCTGTATGCGCTGGAAATGCAGCTTCACCAGAGTGCAATAATCTGCCTTTGTGGTGCTGGATATTGTTTGGTCACAGCCATGAACCCATGTGTATTTGAACTATTGTTTGATTTATTTATACATTTAGTATTTTTAGATATCTTATAATGTTTGGAAATAGAGAATTCAACTATTGATGGCAGAGTGTGTGGAGGTGAGGAAGTAGGCCAATCAACTGTGGGTATCTGTGGGTACAGTTATTATGAATGAAGTGCTGTTGTTATGTGGCATCTGAAGTTACTACTGCTAATGACAAGTATGTTCTTCCCCACAGATCCCAGAGCTGCTTCAGAAGCAGAGCGTCTGGTAGATGTGTTCACAGTGCCGCTGCAGACTGGACCAGAGGAGAGATGACGTTTCACATCAGATACCATAACTAGTGTGTGGGCGCATCCTTTCCTGTGAATGAATGTGCGTACACTGGTTGAACCATGTGTGCATTTTTGCATTCCAGTAAAAATCACTTTAAAACAGCCAGCCATTAAGACTACTAAAAATGTGTTTGATATGATGAAACTGTTACGGAGTATACCTTCAAATGAACATCTAGGGTCCCAACACTGTGCCCAGGGGCCGCTCATAGAAAACGTTTCAGAGCCAGCAGTCAGAGCTGCTCTCAGTAAGAGCCGTAAGAAATTCTGCATCAGAAAGAAATGGGTGCTGCCAGCTATGAGCACATAAGGTAGGTTGAGTTTAGTTGTCACTGTTTTTCACTTTTGTTCATTTTAATTTCCAGCAGTGAGTCATGTAAGTGCAAGGCCAGTTTTGGAAACTGATTGCTCACTGATGGTTGAACTTGGTGTGTTATTATTAGAATAAACACAAGGAGTCATGTGAAGCACACGGAGTATTTGAAGCGGGCTGTGGGTATGGTCCTCCACAACATAAAGGCCTGCATGTTAGCTGAACATACAGCAGCTACAAGAACACTCCTAAACATCTGTGTGGTGCTGTTAGTGTGTGTGGGATAAAGTCACAGAAAGTGTCCTCGATGGTTGCAGGTAGGCTTCCTCTGCAACATCACACCTCCACTGAGGTGATCTGGTTCATCTGGGCCCTCATGGACTGGATGCTGTTGAGGATCTTCTTCTGGTGACCGGCCAGTGTCACTCCCACTCTGAAGATGTCCCTGAAGATAAACCATGTGTCAGTATGTCACCACACTCACACTGCATACTGTAATTCAAGACTACTACTACTGAATACATTCCAATTTGTATCCCTTGTTATGCCACTCAGGATACCTGCATGCTGCTTTAACCGAGGATAGGAACATATGTAGACTTTACTTTATATTATATTTCATATTTGATAACACATATTTTCTATTGCACACTAGGAGCATTAACAAACATTGCATTAGGTTTTGAAATAAGATGTAACCAACAATAATCAGGAGATTCAGTATGAGACTCATGATTATACTCATGTATGATCTCTCTTTGTGTGAGGGTTAGGGTTGGGGTTTTATTTAAGCAGTGTTGAACATACTCCATGGTCATTTGCGACACCAGTTCAAAGGTGATGAAGCTTTCGTTGGCAAAGTTCTCCTTGTACAGGCCCATCTTTATGGCCTCCAGCCACTCATCCACTGTGCTGAAAGAGGAGAAGTCTGGAATGGTGCGGTCCAGCAGAGGTAAGTGAACACTGCAGCACAGGAAGAAGTAAGATAACAAAATGAAACCCTGTGACGAGGTCATTGAGCGGTCTAGGTCATTTACAGTGACCTTTAATTTCATACCTTGATGACAGCGGTGTGGTGGCCTTCAGGCTGTTGGGGTTGCGGATCATCTTGTCCAGGGTGCTGACAATCTGGCTGAATTTGGGCCGGTTGTTGCGGTCTTTTTGCCAGCAATCTAACATCAGCTGATGCAGGGCATTAGGACAGTCCATCGGGGGGGGCAACCTGTAGTCCTGCTCTATGGCATTGATGACCTATAACGATTGATATGACAATTCATTCAGAGTCTGAGAACACGACTTGAAGCTGAAAGAATCCAGAACAACACTCAACATTTAAGACACACAATCCCTACGTCTCTCTAAAGTAATGAATGACTGGCTGAAAGTAACCGGGACAGGGGTTTCATTTGATCTCAAATGAGTCTTGGCTTTAATTATCAAACTGTCCTTGCCATATTAAGAACACAAATGCAGTGCTTTATAATATTTGTTTGATGATGAAAAAACTGTTTTTATCTTTTATGTAATGATGAGGGTTATTAAATCTCATATGGGATTTGTTATAATCACATACATGTGACTGTGTGTGCACAGTAATATGTGTCTATGTGCATGCATATACAGCTCTGGAAAAAATGAAGAGACCACTGCAGCATTATCAGTTTCTCTGGTTTTACTCTTTATAGGTATGTGTTTGAGTAAAATTAATGTTTTTTTATTGTATTCTATAAACTACTGACAACATTTCTCTGAGTTGGAATTCAACAGACACTGGAATCGAATGGCTGCCACACATGTAGAGATTGAGATTTAAGAACAATTTTGATGAAATGTTATATCGAGCTGAGTAGTATTAAGAACACACTATGTGTCCAAATGAGATTAAGTACCTGATAAGAGAGTGATTTATGACCCTCATAAACCTTAGTCCCGCCTCCAAATCCCTTTGATGTGGCACCTGTCACTCTGCATCTGACCTTTGACCCTCTTATCTTTTATGACTTGTTTGTTTATTGTTTTATTGCCCCCTCATAAAGGATGTTGCACAATAGGGGGTGATAAGGCTTTATTACCCCTTTGATGTGAAACCTGTTAGAGTGTCCTTAGTAGGTCATTATTTGTCAATGATAAAACCAGATATAGTTAATGATGATAGTATGACTTGTTTAGCTGTTTTATAGCCCCCTCATAAGGATGTTGCTCAATAAGGGGTGATAAGACCCTTTGATGTGACACCTGTTGTAGTATCCCCCTAGTAAGCTATTATAGTCAATGAGGATAGTATGACTTGTTTCGGTCACCTGTTGTGGTTGTAATGCCCTCTATAAGGTAATGTTCTTTAATAGTGGGTTAATATTACTTATTGACTCTTTTGTGGTAATATAAGGTTATATGAAATTCTATTGTTTAATTACTTTATTAACTATAAGGAAGCCCCTTTGAAGTTGTGTTTCCCTGGATGATGTAAATAGTCTTAAGTGCCATGTTAGGGGGACATTACGGAGCTCATGAGTCCGCCCTTTAAGGCTCTTGGAGCGGACAAAGAGAGGTGTATTTACTGGTGTGTTTCCCTGGATGATGTAAATAATCTAAGTGCCATGTTAGGGGGACATTACGGAGCTCAGGAGTCCGCCCTTTGAGGCTCTTGGAGCGGACAAAGAGAGGTGTATTTACTGGTCTGTTTCCCTGGAAGATGTAAATAGTCTAAGTGCCATAAAAAAGTGTCAGTGGTTTAACACATCTGAACCCATCTGAACCACTATCTGAAGCAGTCACTGGCCTAAAATGATACAAGCCTCGATACGCGGTTCACCAAAAACTTCCTGGATAACTCAAACCGTGCTCCGAAGCCTCGGCTCGTCACATCACTAGCTGTCACCCTGGCTTTGCCACAAGCTATTGTTGGTTGGCTTGGTTAAGGTGTGCCACCTTCATGTATGTTGAAAAATAATGAAAGAAAGTGATATATGTTTAGTATGTACATAATGTGTTTTAACTTTTTTTTAATATACTATGTCGAAATGAATTAATGTATAGAAGAATAGGATACAAAAAAACGGTATAGCATAAAAAAAATTAAAATGAAATAAGTCATATATTATGTCCAAAAAAAATTATATATATATATGAAAAAAAACAAAATAAAAGTATGTTGAAAATATGAAAAAAGTGTGATAAAATAAGATGTGGAAAAAATACAATCTCGTACGCCGAAAAAAGAAAAAAAAACATCAACAAGAAAACAGTAAAACATATATTTGTAATAAAAAAAGATAATATAGTAAAATGTAAGGTTAAGTATGTTGAAACATTTGCTGCTACAATGGACGCAGGTTAAAATCCAGCCTGCTACCTTTACACGTGTCATCCCCTCTAATCTGACCCAAAAATATTATTGTATGTTATGTTCGAAATACTATGAAAAAAAAGTCATATAACTATAAAATGTGTTTAACAGTATGTTGAGAATGTCTTAATAAAAGACATAGTCAAATAATATATCGAAAATAAAAAAAGGTAAATAGTAAATAACATAGTGTCCAAACGGTCATAGTATAGTGTGTTGAAAATATAGAGAAAAAGAGGTAAAAGAATAGAATATTATGAAAATATCATGAAGGAAGTCAAAATATGAAAAAGATTATTGTATACACTAGTATGTTGAACAAATCATAGTCATAGTATAGTATTTAATATATATAATTTAAAAAGAGTCACAGTGTAGAATGTCCGAACATTTATTTTAAAAGTACTAGTATAGTATGTCAAAAGTATCTTGAAAAAAGTCCAAGTATAGTATGTAGTTAAGAATTATATTATATAGTTTGTCGGCAATGTCAGTATAGGATTGTCAAGTCAAGTCAAATTGTATCAAGTGCATCAGACAACTCAAATTACTCCATTTGAACCATATTATAAATAAGAAAAGAATGGTCATAGTATATAGCAGGCTATTTAATAGTTTTTGAACGGGGGCAGTTGATGAAGTGATCCAAAATAAGGGCTCAAGAAAAATATGCCTTGAAATATGAGCAATCATGTTAATAGCTACAGATAAAGTAAATACTACAACAACATAGGTGCGCTTATATTGTATGTTGTAAAAGCATGACGCAAAAATCAGGGAGCCATATGCCCAAGGCATTCCTACATTTAGATGACATGTTCAGAACTCAGTACATGTGAACCATTAACTCATTTAACGTCAACATCAATTTAAGTGCACACACCAGTGCAAACAAACAAAACAAAAACAGGCTTGTGTGCATTATGGTTTTGAATAAACACATCAGTATTTAAAAAAAAGTCAAACTATAAAGTACATCAGACAACTTACATTACTCCATTCGAACTATATCTAGAATGTCACTATTTGTAACTAAAGTAATTTAACCTAAGTGAAGCCAACCTAAGGAGTGGGCGCTACAGTCAGGAACTAGCTTACTTTTTAACATTCTACTCAAAGGGCAGTATATATACCTCCGCCAATCGCATAGCCCTGGTATATGTCAAATAGTCCATTATAATATTTTCGAATGTATCAACAACAAAAAACAAAAAGTAATAGTATGGTATATCCAGGTATCATGACTTATTTTCTTTAAGTATTTGTGGTCGGGCATCTTGGATATGTCTGGACATATCGAACTACTTGAATCTTGGAACTGATAACTGACAGTGACCAAATGTTTTGTTTTTATGTTCTGGTGGTCACAAGTGTTTTCTAGCAACATATAACATTGGGGTCTGATAATTACGTTAGCTCTGACCTAGCTTTTATTTCTGGGTTGTTTTTATATTCACACCATACCTTTCAGTATTTAGCCAACGTTGCATAGCGTATTTAAGTTAAAAGCTTGAAAGCAATAGCTTTAAATGAGGTTGAGTTAATAATAGAGGCTAACTCTTATGGAGATTGGGTGATTTAAGTTAAATGTGGCTCTAATAATAGTATGGTATATCAGAAATCATAAAATAAATGTTTAAAAAAAAAAAGGTCACACAAACTAGCCTTACATACCCCTTTCACACCAACGCAACTCCGGTTCAAGCTCCGTGCTAGAGCTTTTCAGGTTCGGAACCGGTACTTCGGTTTAGCTCCGCTCTTTTCACACCGCTCAGAGACCGACTGGTGCTGCCGCTGCTGCGTCATGACGTCACAGTTTACGTCGCTGATTTTCTCCCCAACGGAGCTCACCTCACACAACAACGGGCCGGGGACTGCGTTGCTTTTAATCATACGAAGCCAGATTAAATTAAATAACGACTTCTCCAACCTTATACTTTTCTCCAGAGTGCCGTGGTTCATTGTTTATTATGTGTTTCAGCGCATTTACCGACCGCTGCAGTGCTGGCCGGCTGCTCTTCCACGAGTGTATTCTCCCGTTAGCTCCGGGTTAGCTCACACGGCTCTAAAGTATTCACTGTCTGACTGTCACACAACACAGCTGATACATATCCCCAGTTTCCCTTAAGTGAATGTGTGTCGTCTGATTGACGCTGTTTGGTGTCAGTCTGAATTGACGCTGTTTGGCGTCACAACGCTGTTATGAAAGTTTCTCTGGTATAACATGGGTGATGTTAGCATAGCAACCGAAGCTAAACTGACTACTTGCTAAGCCGTTTTCTGCAGGCACATTTTACCGGCGTATTTTTCATTATGATTCTACTTGTGATAGTCGGACATCACAACCTGTGCAGCCCATGTATTGATTCCATCCGATAGCTGCTATAATAACAAACAAAACGTCTGCCTGCTCTCCACAATGATCAATAACAGGCGAACGGATGGTCAAAGTAAGGTACAAATAAACAGAATCACACGAAGCCTGGTTAGTGTTGCCTGACTTTATAAAGTGTGTTTTTTTTACAAGTGTGTGGTTGCGTTCTAGTCACTTTGCTCAGCACTACTGCTTGTTACAACTTTTATTTGCCGTACTCGCCTTAACTGTTAGCTCAGGTTAATCTCGCCCCCCTCCGACGTAAGCGTGACGTATGCGGTTCTTGCTTCTACACGGACAACTTTTTGGTGCTCGAAACGAACCGGATTCCGGAGCTTAGAGGCTGCTCCGCTGCGGTGTGAACAGGAAAACCGGTGCTTTTCAAGCACCAGCACCGAACCGGCCCCGAAACACTGTTGTGTGAATGGGTATCAAGTCACAGTAATAGTGTGTTTTTTTTTTGTGTTGTGCTTGCATGTGATTGGTGTGTGTGTGTGTGTGTGTGTGTGTTTGTGTGTGTGTGTGTGTGTGTGTGTGTGTGTGTGTGTGTGTGTGTGTGTGTGCTTGCGTGTGATTGGTGTGTGTGTGTGTGTGAGTGTGTGTGTGTGTGTGTGTGTGTGTGTGTGTGTGTGTGTGTGTGTGTGTGTGTGTGTGTGGTGTGTGGTGTGTGTGGTGTGTGTGTGTGTGTGTGTGTGTGTGTGTGTGTGTGTGTGTGTGCTTGCATGTGATTGGTATGTATGTGTGTGTGTGTGTTGTGTGTGTGTGTGTGTGGGTGTGTGTGTGTGTGTGTGTGTGTTTGTGTGTGTGTGTGTGTGTGTGTGGAGACAATGGGAGACACTATTATCTCAAGAACATTGTGAGTAAAGAAACTGTGACATGTAAAGAAAGGATTTTCACTCAAACTGTGATGTACATCCCTCAGAGATGTCTATTCTTCTTCTTTTTTAAAACCCAGACTGTGAGAAAGGAACTAGATATCTGAAAGATTACTTATTTGTGTTTAAACCAACAGTGTGGGGACACCTGCCAGAGACAGAGTCACAGGGACTGACCATAAAACAGGAAAGGGATATAAAAGAAGGGGAGGGTCTGGAGGGGGAGGTGTTTTGACTCTGGACCCTAGGGTGGGGGAAAGGAAGAGGTAGATGATTCATTTGATAGATCTGATTGATTGTTGAGATGGTTGAAGGAGAGACACGGGCGAGGAAGAAGCAGAAAAATTACTTGTTTGTAAAAAGGACAGCACGTCTTTTTTTCCTCAAATGTATGTCAGTTTCAAGAAAGATGAGAGGTTTTATGCATGATGTGCAAATATCCTGCAACCCTTCAAAAAAGAAAAGAAGGTAGGTAAAGTATGTTGAAATATTTCACAAAAAGTGAGTTGTATGTTGTAATAGTTGTATGTTGATAAAATCTCTGTGTAGTTTTTCAAAATATAATGAACAAAGTCATAGAGGGAAAGAAATAGCACAGTATGTGGAAAATATGAAAACAGCACATTGAAAAAAGTAATGTTATGTTAGAATAACATGAAATAATTCATAGTAAAGCATCTAAAAAAAACATTTAAAAAAAAGTCAGGTTATTAAAGTCATCAAAACTGCATTGTTTCACCGAAACAGTTTAAAATCACAAACTTTCCATTTAGAGTTTGATTCTTTAAGAAACTCAATTCATTACAAATTAATTCATAATTGACCAAGTTGTAAAGTTTTGCATGCATTAAAGTGTAACTATAAGTATCTTTGAAGGAGAAAAAAAGAAAGAAGCAAATATCATTAAAGTTATTTCCAGAAAACTGCCTTGTTTCACCGAAACAGTGTTAAAATCACAAAACTTCCCTTTCAAAGTCACATTCTTAAAGAAAATCTTCAGAAAAGTACTTAACTTTCTACCAGTTGTAAAGTTGTCATACATAAACTGTATCCAAAAGTAAGAGAAAGACAATGAGAGAAAAAAAAGCTAAATCTGCCTAGTGTCAGTAAAGAAAAGTGTTAAAATCACAAACTTGCCTTTTAGAGTCACAGTCTTTAAGAAAATACATTTGTTACAAAATAATTGACAATCTACCAGTTGTAAAATGTCAAAAAAGTATCTTGGTAGCAGAAAATAACTAAAATATGTGAGGTTATCAGAAAAAAAAACGACATTGTTTAACTGAACAAGTGTTAAATAAAAAAACGGCCATTAAAAGAAACCTAATTCCTTACAAAGTACTTCATATTCTACCAAGAAACCGAATTCCTTACAAAGTACTTAATATTCTACCAGTTGTAAAGTGTTGCATACATCAAAGTGTATCTAAAAGTATCTTAGTAACACAAAAAAAGCAAAAAGCATTAATGTTAACAAAACCTCAAATGGCTGACTCCTGAGCTCCGTAATGTCCCCCTAACATGGCACTTAGACTATTTACATCATCCAGGGAAACACACCAGTAAATACACCTCTCTTGTCCGCTCCAAGAGCCTCAAAGGGCGGACTCCTGAGCTCCGTGATGTCCCTCTAACATGGCACTTAGACTATTTACATCATCCAGGGAACACACCAGTAAATACACCTCTCTTTGTCCGCTCCAAGAGCCTCAAAGGGCGGACTCCTGAGCTCCGTAATGTCCCCCTAACATGGCACTTAGACTATTTCATCATCCAGGGAAACACACCAGTAAATACACCTCTCTTTGTCCGCTCCAAGAGCCTCAAAGGGCGGACTCCTGAGCTCCGTAATGTCCCCCTAACATGGCACTTAGACTATTTACATCATCCAGGGAAACACACCAGTAAATACACCTCTCTTTGTCCGCTCCAAGAGCCTCAAAGGGCGGACTCCTGAGCTCCGTAATGTCCCCCTAACTGGCACTTAGACTATTTACATCATCCAGGGAAACACTAACTTCAAAGGGGCTTCCTTATAGTTAATAAAGTAATTAAACAATAGAATTTCATATAACCTTATATTACCACAAAAGAGTCAATAAGTAATATTAACCCACTATTAAAGAACATTACCTTATAGAGGGCATTACAACCACAACAGGTGACCGAAACAAGTCATACTATCCTCATTGACTATAATAGCTTACTAGGGGGATACTACAACAGGTGTCACATCAAAGGGTCTTATCACCCCTTATTGAGCAACATCCTTATGAGGGGGCTATAAAACAGCTAAACAAGTCATACTATCATCATTAACTATATCTGGTTTTTATCATTGACAAATATTGACCTACTAAGGACACTCTAACAGGTTTCACATCAAAGGGGTAATAAAGCCTTATCACCCCCTATTGTGCAACATCCTTTATGAGGGGGCAATAAAACAATAAACAAACAAGTCATAAAAGATAAGAGGGTCAAAGGTCAGACGTCAGAGTGACAGGTGCCACATCAAAGGGATTTGGAGGTGGGACTAAGGTTTATGAGGGTCATAAATCACTCTCTTATCAGGTACTTAATCTCATTTGGACACATAGTGTGTTCTTAATACTACTGAGCTGAATATCGATGCACAAGCATATGATTTGTTACTGAATTAATTTGTTTTAAATAATTTAAAATCAGTTTACACTTCTGAATATCTGCTTTCAATTATTTCCCCTAGCCTTTACGTTATTACTAAAACTAATAATAATTTGAATGTAGGCACTATTACGTACAACTATATCCAGTATATTTATATAGTGTCAGAGTTATAACCATCTGTTTAAGGGCTACCTTAATACTGATGGCATGGGACCACCCCTCGTCAAGAGGAACGAGTGCTATACAAGACGAGCAGGGGGCTAGTCAGTTAGCATGCTCATTGTTTTGCTATCTCTGCAACACATCACATAGACGACTTGGATCACCTCAACACTGTAACATCGTCACATTTTTTTTAATGTTATACATTTACATTTTAGCCAGATCTTACACATTGCAACTAGGATTGAACTGATTGATAAACATTAAATATCAGTTTAAATCCAATGACGTTTTTAGTTTAATGACATTTATAATTTCTTTCATTCATTTTCTTTTCTTTTTGGGATGTTATCTTCAATATTTTTGGAAAATGTATTATATTACAAATAATAATTTGGACCATATGAACTGTCAAACCGAGGCGGATCTGAAGAGGCAGCAGGGATACAGTTCATCAGCACTGCACACTACATTTTACAGACAGTGTTGGATATTTGAGATATCATCATGTGACCAGCTAATTACGACCTCAAAACGATTTTAGTTGACTCATTATGGTCCCAATAAGAGTCAAATAGACAATGAGCAGAGCAGCTGTTGGGTGATGCTACCTTGTGAATGTACTGTGTGGTTCAGGTTGTCAGGATATAGTCGCAGTGGTGGAGTTGTGACCTGCCCCCCCCCCAATCCTAAAATCAAACTAATGTGGCTGCTAACTGTTTGTCTCGTGCACTACACAAATCATTTAATTTTACTTTGATTACCACGTGATTTAATAATTTGAAGGTGCTATAATCATATAAAACCCTACACAGCTTCAGGAACGATGTGATTCAATAAGGGTCCATCTCTATAATACACAGCTTTCTGTTGCAGTTCTGTGATAAGTACTAAAACATGAATGCTGGCTGTTCCACAGGGCTGTCCTTACATCCTGGTTGCTCATGTCCCAGTACGGCCTCTCTCCATATGACATCACCTCCCACATGACTATGCCATAGCTCCAGCAGTCACTGGAGGAGGTGAACTTCCTGTACTGAATGGCCTCTGGAGCCGTCCACCGGATGGGAATCTTCCCTCCCTGGGGAAAAAAAAAAGGTTTATGTTAAAATGATACAGAGAGAAGGGAGGCAAAGACAGCAACTTAAAGCAATGGTTAAAATGTATTAAATATAATGAATACCTTTGATTCCTTTGTTTAATATTATCTAATCCAATCAAGTTCTTTTCATTTTCCTATGTATCGAACATTTTTGTAATAATAGAGGTAAATACATATATTTGAAATGTACACACCAATAACAGTTAACCAATCAGTGAAAATGTATTTAAAACACAATGTCCAATATAGAAACCGGATCAACATTGAAGAGGCACATCTCCCAGTGGCTTTTAGCAGCTTTGTAAATAGCCTGAAGAGAAAAAAATGAACCTGGAACAAAAAGTGTCATCTTGGGATGTAATCTAATGGTAACATAGTACAAATACTGAAGTCTCACCAGAGCACTGGTATAGGTGGGGTCTGAAGTATCGTCCTCGAGGAATCGTGACAGCCCGAAGTCGGACACTTTGCACACCAGGTTGCTGTTGACCAGGATGTTCCTCGCTGCCAGGTCTCGATGGACGTAGTTCATGTCACACAGGTACTTAATCCCTGCTGCTATGCCACGCAGCATTCCCACAGCTGGATCACCGTGAACTGCCCATCGTTTTGCTGTCAGAAAGAAGTTAATGTTTAGTTTTTTTGGCTGAACCCAAGGTGTGCTGGATAATAGGACTGTACATTTGAATTCATATAAATCCATATCTTTGCTGGCTTTGGAGCAGATTCAAATGTATATATTTCTCTCCTTTGAATCGGTAGTCATGGATACCTGCATTGACATTTGCCTTTAAATGCCAAAATAATTCTTAATGATACAAAGACAGCTGACCATGGCACAGCAGATATACAGTCTGTAGGCATGAATGGCTCCATGCCCACAGCTTTGACTGAGTGTTGTGGGACTCCTTGGCTGCTTGGATATGGAGTGAGTGACTGCAGAGTACATTTGGAGAGACTGTGGACATGTTATAAGCCTGCCAAAGTGGAAGAGTAACAATAACCAGTGGCCATGTATGAAGGTAGATATGGTGCAAAATGCGAGAGCTTGTAAAACCTGATGTGAGCACTTGCGTTTTTGTATGCTTGTGTGCATACATTTACGCTCCAACCCCCCTCCCTCCCCACATCCACAGGTGAAAATTATTTAGCGACACATTCATCGCAAGAAATGTAGCAAAAGTCAAGGCCGCAGATTCGTCGATTTATACTGCCACAGAGCAGATTCGTGAAGTTGTAATGACTGATTTGAGAGGTTGTAATAACCAAGTTGCAGTTGTAATGGAAAATATATTTAAAAATATATATTTTTCTGCAAGTGAACATTTCATCACTAAGTTCATTTTTTTTCTACAAGCTACAAAACTTATTTTTTTCTTCTGTGACTTCAAATGTTGTTCACAGATACATGGATATTTTATACAAGTGTAAATGTATGCACACAAGCTCAGATTTTTTTCTGCAAGTGCTCACATCAGGTTTTACACGCTCTCGCATTTTGCATTATATCTACCTTCATACCATATGACTGGACTTTGTCCTGAACTAAGCACTGAACCTTTTCACTAATCAGCGGAGGTGGAAGAAGTACTCAAATCTTGTTCTCAAGAAAAAGTGGAAATAATAATGTGTAGGAATACTCTGTAAAAAGTTAAATTTGTACATTCAAATATGACTCAAGTAAAAGTAGAAAAGCATCAAAATACTTAAAGTACCAAAAGTAAAAGCACTGATTATGATGATTGGCCGATTTCAGAATGTTATATCTTTTTGTTTTTTTAGATTATATTATTGAGGTATTGACGTGTTTTTAAAGCTTGTAAAGGTAAAGTTAACTAATTGTGAATGTAATCCAAGTGCATCTAAAGTTTAGCTGTTGATCATATTGTTTATCATTACATTACATGTCACTTGTTAGATGCTTTTATCCAAAGCGACTTACATACTCAATACTGTGGACAATCCCCATAGGAGCAATTTGGGGTGAAGGGTCTCAGGGACACAACGACATGCTGACTGCAGTGGGGTTTGAACCTGTGACCCCCTGATCCGAACACCAACGCTCAACCCACTGCACCACACGCCTCCGCAGATAATCTATATCTGCAAAGTAACTAAAGGTACTACATAAATATTCTTTAGTGGAGTACACTATTTACCTCAAAATTGTAGTGGAGTAAAGTACAATGTAGCATAAAATGGAAATACGCAAGTAAAGTACATTTACCTCAAAATGTTAATTAAAGGTGGGGTAGGTCATTTTGGAGAAACCAGCTGGGATGCGCTAGAATTTGAAAATACACAGCCGGAAAAAATCTGCCACTTCCTCACAGAGCCCCTCCTCCAACACACACGAACGCGCACATGACCAATGAGGGCACGAGATAAGTTTGTGCACAGATGGAAGGCTGACAGGCAGGTAGGCCATCCAATTTTTTAGCCGGCCGGCTAAAATGATTGGTCGTGCTTTTTACAGTATACTACAGCTTCCACAGATGACATTTTTATGGATTTTTTGTCAAAGCACTTCAGATATTCATTGCTATCGGGATGTTAAGAGCATTCCATGGAATATAACAAAAAGTGTATCTCGAGCCGGTTTCTCAAACTTACCTACCCCACCTTTAAGTACAGTATTTTGGTAAATGTACACCACTGCTTATCAGTGTGTCGTTTTTACCCTGAGGAAGGAGTCGAGGGATCCGTTCTCCATGAACTCAGTGACGATCATCACAGGGGTGCTTTTGGTAACCACCCCCTCCAGATGGATGATGTTGGGGTGGTCGAACTGGCCCATGATGGAGGCCTCGCTCAGAAAGTCCCGCCTCTGGCGCTCAGTGTAGCCTGCCTTCAGCGCCTTGATGGCTACCAGGATCTCTCTCTTCCCAGGCTGTCGGAGGTTCCCACTGCACACCTCCCCAAACTCACCTGAGAGGAAGTCAGAGGAATGTCAAGTATATTTTAAATAGCAGAGGTAAACTCATCACGCTGAATTCAAAATGGTCTTTAGTTACTCTTGTCTTTAAAAGCCGTAATGAAAATCAAAGTAAATGAATTATAAATAACTATAATTTTCTATGACATCATTTTCATAGCAATGGTACATAAACTGTGTTTTTATCTTGTTGGACATTAATATGGTATGTTTCAGGGAGGAAAGCCATGATGTATAGAGTGCTCAGGACCCTCAGAGCCCTGAAGAGTTCCAATAAGTTCTGTAAAATGTTAAAAACTGTTCAGTCCTCAGCTGCTTCTCTGACTTCATTTCTTTTTTCATGATCTGTTTCTATTTACCTGCACCAATAACTTGTTCAATCTTGACACAGGACATGTCAATCTCCTTGGCAAACTCCCTGACTGCTTCATTAGGGTCTTCATATGTGAAGGGGTCGATGTAGATTTTCATTCCAGGTGACACTTCAACAGAGAGATAGAAGAGAGACAGCAACGGCTATACACATACAAAACGGAAGCATCACAGCACAGATTAAAAAGATCCTGGAATTTTGATGTGCTCTTCCAAACCCAAACCAGCCACAAAGAACATCCTATTTGATAACGACGCAGTAAAAGATGCTACTTACTGTGACCACTGGTGTAATGTTGTTGGAGTTTGTCTGTGTACTCTGATTCTGGTCTTTCCGTACTTCTCCTGCTGTAGACAAAAACATAGAGGCTTGCATTTGAAGAGATCCATCTCCATGAACTATGCCACTGATTACACTAAGAAGTGTGATAGGGAGGAATCTCTGGAAAAACCCTCTCTCTATGGATCTGTTTTGACCTCAATCTGAATGTCACTGTGGTATTACGAGAATGATAGTTCTCCTTCTGTCAGGCCTTTCAAAACGGCTATGGCTTATCCTCTTTGTCTTTCTTGCTTCAGAGACCAGTTGCAGGTAGGATACAGATATACTGTTCTTCACATGTCCTTGTTCATTTTGCTGGGAGAGAACAATGCTACGTGGTAGTGTTAACCATTGCATTAGCCAGAAGCTAATTTACTAGCATGCCTGTTTGGCTCCAAAGTGTTTGTGTTTCTTTCAGGTTATTCTCACAGGTGACACAACGTGAAATATTCTGATGTTTGTTTTCTGTATTTTTGATATAGCATGGTTGTTCTCCACAAGAAAAATGGGGCCCGTTTCCACATAGCGCCTTTCTCTGCAGAAAGTGAAAGCATACTCCCAGCTTTTCATAAAAAAACGCTCCCAGCTCTTTTACTATTTCTATGACATAGTTAAGTCAACAACGTACTAGCGCCGCTGTATGACGACCGAGCATGGATTTTATCATCTGTTTGTGCTACTATAATTGTTTTGACTATAAGCCCCAACCAGAAGATTCTTGCTCTCACACTTTGTATGAATGAGCTTGTCACTGCTCAGGCTGAGAGACGAGGACGATAAAAGTCACACACCGGCAGAAACATCCGGTGTCCACCCGGTCCATCTGCTCCAACTAACAGGCTTTTAGGTCTTTATTGTTTCTGTCTGACTAACCAAAACCAAGCTTTTCATGCAATGTCTACAGTGCCGTCACTGGCGCTTTTCTGAAAAGTTGAAATATTTTCAACTCGTGGCAGCCTCCGACTGAATGCACTCTGTTCTCATTGGAATCAATCATTATTACTATGTGGACACGGACCCTAAGGAAAGCAATTTGTGCCTGAAACCTGTTATATCTCTCACAGGCTCCGCCCTCTACTGGACTCTATGGGTACTACCTCTCAACCATACTATGCAGCATTCATCAACTGAGATATCTATAACCGTAGCCGGCCCCGGGGCGGGCCTACCTGAATGTGTGCACAAGTCCACCGTATATAAGGCGGCCACGCCTCCCGTTCCCGTCATCCTTTTCTCTTCAGCAAGCGAGCAACAACTGAAGTAGAGAAAGTAAAACGTTTGAAAGAAGAAGAAAGAGTTATCATACCTCCATGGAGTAGCCACTTCTACAGACCCGAGCCTGTCCTTCGTGCCCTGGCTTAAATAGCGGGCGCCGATCTCCACCACCTCTGCTTCGAGTGTTTGGGGGACCAGGATATGGCCGAGGCGGTGCCATTCACGTTCGCCATTCCAGCGGGGCGGATGGCTCCGTTTGCCGTTGTCGGGCACTTCCGGGTACTTCCCCCTAGATGATGACCATGGCGGCGGAGCGCAGCTGCTCCCAGCGGGCAGCAGGCAGAGAGCTGAAAAGAGCTCTGCCCCTGCCGCGTGACAGGGCGGCTGCAAATAAACACGGGTGTGTTGGGCATCTCGCTCATTGCTAGAGATGCCCCCACCTCACCAGATCAGAGCGATTATTTGGCCGCAAAGCCGAATTAGTAGCTTGGTCTACGGTGGCCGCCGCCGCCGCTGCCTGCCGTGTGATGTCCCTGGGGGGTCACGCCGCATGGCACTTTCCAAAAGGACCGTGTTGATCTCCTGGGAGCCCCCGTGTTTACGGAAGGGCTCTTTGGATCGATCTCCTTGGTCACGTGGGTGAGGAGTAGTCGCAGCGTGGCTGCTTCTTGCTCATCCCCAGAGGAAAGAACACTGTCCCACACTCCCCGCCCCCGCTGTAAACTCCAGTATAGGAGCCAGCAGGTGGGCGCGCGCACATAAGTGAAATAAACCGAAGTGCTGTCAAAGCACTGTGCGGGTTCAAGAGACGCTATTGCCAGAAAACAGACCTTGCCTGGTATAATAGCTCGATTAATGCGTTTCACCGTGGGTGAAATACAGCATTAATACGAGGGCGCGCGGCCCCCCGTGCGAGTGGCCGCGGTGTGTTCAGGGACCTCCGCAGAAGAACGGTGGGTTACGCGTTGTAACCTAGTTCTAGTGTGATGTGTGTGTGAAAAATGCATTAGGTAAAAATGATTGCATTTATCCCAGAGTAAGAGTCATCTCTCTCCACAATGCCACATTTCGGGGAGAGCCTTCCCCACGGGGGATCCGTGCACACTCTACACGGGATGTGGCTGTCAACAGCCTTATTTAACGGCGTGAGTGTGGAGGACAAATGCACGGCGGCGTCTTGGTCAATGCCAGGCCCCTTCATAAAGTTTCATCTCTTGGACATGTCTGGCTCCTTTTCATCGTCTGTGCTTGCTGGGGCAACACAGGACTGCTGAGGAGGGAGGGGGGCTGTGGGTCAGTGGGCATCTGATCCCGGGGGACGTGGCACGCACTAGGCCCATACGGGGCTGGAGGACTCTTTCCCCCTGCTTAGGGCAGGAGGGGAGAGCCCTCCACATTATAGTCCATACACACTCTTCACGGGGTGAGCATGTCTGGGTGTGGGGGACATGGGGCACTTGCGCTCTCCCCGTGCTCCTTAGGGACTCGGGAGAGGTGGTGCACAGTGAGCCCATACGGGGCTGAGGACTCTCTCCGTCCGCCTATGGGCGGAGGGTGGGAGCCCTCAGCGCTGTTTTCCGAGCACACTTTTCGCGAGGTCAGAGTGTGCTCTGTCAGCCGCGGCCCAGTCTTCTCCACGGTCACAACCGAGGTAGAGGAGGGTGCGGCTGCTATCCAGAAAGCCGGTCAGGGGCAGTGGAGTGGAACAATGTTGTTGGGCGACAGCGCGTGTATACATCGGGGCTCCGCCCACTGTACCCATAGAGTCCAGTAGAGGGCGGAGCCTGTGAGATATATAACGAGGGGTTACATATGGTAACCCATGTTATATAAGCACAGACGGAGCCCTCTATTCGGGGCCCTGTCTGTCCTATGCTGCTCACTGAAGAGAAGTGTAGGATGACGCGAACGGGAGGCGTGGCCGCCTTATATACGGTGGGCTTGTGCACGCATTCAGGTAGGCCCGCCCCGGGGGCCGGCTACGGTTATAGATATCTCAGTTGATGAATGCTTGCATAGTATGGTTGAGAGGGTAGTACCCATAGAGTCCAGTAGAGGGCTCCGCCTGTGCTTATAAAACAAGGGTTACCATACGTAACCCCTCGTTTTTGATAATATTTTGTTTTAAGACCAGATGTTAGTCACCTTGCAGGCTTCAGTTTTTCAGCATTATCTTCCTGAGGTGGCTCATATAGCAATAACTCACTGACTAGATGTAATGTGACAAGGGTTGCTGGCAGTCATGAACCAACAGAGAATATTCACCATTTCTTCAGCTTTCAGAGATTTTACTATATTTTAGCTAATTGTTTTGGTTTGAGGACATTTATAAACAGATGCATCCATTAGGGCAGCGTTTCTCAAAGTGTGGGGCGCGCCCCACTGGTTTTGTGAAAGTCCACGGCCCACCTATGCCAGAGCCAGCGGCCCACCGAAGGCAGCAGCCCACCAACGGCAGCGGCCCACTGGGAAAAGTCCCGAATCTCCCGATGGCCAATCCGAGCCTGCTCACACACACACAACTGAAACCAAAATAATTTACAGACATATGTAAAAATTAGGGCTGTCAGTCGATTAAAATATTTAATCGCGATTAATCGCATGATTGTCCATAGTTAATCGCGATTAATCGCAAATGAATCGCACCTTTTTTATCTGTTCTAAATGTACCTTAGAGGGATATCTTTCAAGTTTTTAATAATCTTATCAACATATGAGTGGACAAATATGCTTTATATGTTTGTTTATTATCATTTGAACAATGACAAATATCCTCATGAATATTAAACACAACAACCTCTGAACATTACAAATATTCACCTCAATTCAACCTGGAACCTCTCTCATACAATAATACATACTCTGTGTGTGTGTGTGTGTGTGTGTGTGTGTGTGTGTGTGTGTGTGTGTGTGTGTGTGTGTGTGTGTGTGTGTGTGTGTGTGTGTGTGTGTGTGTGTGTGTGTGTGTGTGTGTGTGTGTGTGTGTGTGTGTGTGTGGAGACACTGTGATGGATCGTTGGAGCTATGTGCAGCTCAAGGCATATATGCTCGAACGGGAGCTGCCTGGACGCTGCAATCATGTTGCGCGCACTATCCGTGCTGAGTGTGCTGACTTTTCGTACAATGTCCCACTGTCTGGCTACTGTTAGAAATTAAAATCAATATTCAATGATGTAATTTAACGTAAACACATAGTAAGCTTTAAAAACTGTTTTATTCTGAAAACAGTTCAGAGTAAAGTTTATTTTTAAAAGCTATATCTAAAGACGTTGACAACAATGACGACTTCCTGTGCTACAGTACTAGCTGTCTCAGCCGTTAAATAATGACCATTTCCGGTATTACGAGAGTAACGATTACAGCCGTTATAATGCATTAAATAAAAAGTAATGAAAGAGAGTAGGAGGAGAAAAGGCATGTGGAAGTGAGCAATGAATACAACATGTCAAAATCCTCTGTTATGCGCGATCTCGGATATTGAAGATCGAGGTGGGCGGCCCCCTACGTCACAGCCCCCAGAGAGGAGGAGCGAAGGAGAGATGCAAGCGGGAGAATCAACGTGTGTTCGCTCTCTTGCCTTGGTACCAGCTGCGGGACAACATCTGCTTTTGTCTCCCCAACTACCCTTTGTTTGTTTCACTACCACACTGCTTAAATTAAAGTAACCAATTTGAACCCTTACAGAGACTCATTTGTCTCTTAATCTTTAAACTTCTTCCTGGACGCGAGAGAATCAGCACACATCAATACTACCTGCATAAAGTCAAGTGCTCGGCGCCAGTGGCGTCGCCTGGCCTGGGCATCCGGGGCTTTAGCCCCGAATGTTTTTTCTGTAGCCCCGGACAATTCTCCCTCAATAATATAATACATTAACCGTGCTTTACGTGAACCTCATCATGACACAAGAGAGGACGGCAGCACTGTAATTTCCCGTGTTCAGTGAATGCAACAGAGGCATGACACCAGACCAATCAGAGAGTTGCATGGAAATAAACGTGTGCTTGTGTCATTCAAGCTCGGCTCTGTGTGTGTGTGGCAATAGCGCATTTAGGGCCCAATCCCAAACCACGCCCTACACCCTACCCCTACACACTACCCCTCCGTTTGCGCGTTCGCGCGGAGGGTCCGCCACATTAAGTGCTGTTCCAAACCAACGAGTGTGGAGAGGTGTGGAGGGGGAGTGGGCTATCAAGCCCTCAAACAGCGAGTCTGCATCGGTGCTGACTTGAGACCGGTCTCTACCTGACCGGAGTCACGCTGTGTGTGTCCGTCAGGAAACACGCTGTTTACAAGTAGTTCCAGCAAACATCCACTGATAAATTGCGATGTTAACAACCTCATGATAACCTCATATTTTTTTAACTTAGGATCATACCTGTGTTTAGTCTAGAAAAAGGTAAATGTGTGCATTTTATTATAAAGTTGTGTATATTTACAGACTGTTGCAAAAACTAAGAAGCTTATAAACATCAGGTTTAAAACTAAAAGAGCTTTACAAAAAAGTAACACAATGAAAGATGTTTGGAGTTTTATTTGAGTTCTTAATTTACATTTTTTGTCTAAGAGATGCTGATTTGAAACCGTTGTTACATACAGTTACGGCATTTCCTGTTTCTGCCGGAGAGAGGGGAGTTTGTCCCAAAGCTTGCCGCTGTATTTACTCCCTCCATCTGACAGTTGAGCTGCGAGTGTGGCTACAGACGGAGTTCACTCCGCCACGGAGGGGTAGGGTCGAGGGAGTGGTTTGGGATTGGGCCTTAGAGGGGGAGGGACCGGTGCCAGCATGGACTGTGTTGTTAGCATCTGGTTAGCTAGCTGCACTAACGGACATAAAGGAGCTGTTTGTTCCACAAGAAGCTGGAGGAGAGTCCTCTCCTCTCAGACTGAGAGACTCAGGTGAGCTAAAGGACTCTCTGAGTGTTTAGATAGTTAACTTTAGTCTAAG
The DNA here is from genome assembly GCA_012861695.1 of Trematomus loennbergii. Classification (NCBI taxonomy): domain Eukaryota; kingdom Metazoa; phylum Chordata; class Actinopteri; order Perciformes; family Nototheniidae; genus Trematomus; species Trematomus loennbergii. Next base: position 186,593 of record JAAOOA010000412.1, on the reverse strand, counting down.
TTATCTCAGTGGGTCTCAAACGGTTTGGTCACAAATTATTCAAAAGATTATTTCCGCGGCACACCTTCATATGATCATTATAGTTATAAAAAAAAGAGAATAAAGGAAAAACAGTTATGAAATACTATATGGCAGTAAAACAAGAATAGAGTTTAAAAGGGGAGTGATTAGTAAAATATCCATAAAGAAAAAGTACATCTGTTTACAGTTCTGCTTCATATGGGTGTTGAGAGAGGTATCCATAGATCTCTTCATTTTGCTCTCAAAGTGCACCAGATTGATGCATATAACTTCAATATTTAAAAAAAAATCTTCCCGGGGGAGCATCCCCGGACCCCCTAGAGGAGGTGAGCCCCCCACTCATAAATACCACTTTACCCCTGCCTATATGCCGTGAGCTGATTATCGAGCCTTCATTGTAACAGTCGCGGGTGTACTGTGTGTGTGCGTGTGGGGAGTGTTGCAGTGAAAAATGCCACTGTAGTGCCGCCGCCACTGTGGGCTAAGCCCCGAATGTTTTCAGGTCCAGGCGACGCCCCTGCTCGGCGCAGTTGTCGGCGAAATGTCGCTCCTCTGTTTTCATTGAAACAGCTCCTTCTATCCGTTAGCGCAGCTAGCTAGCACCAGATGCTAACAACAACAACAACACGTAAGGTGTGCCTCGCTCGCCCACACATACACACACCCTCCCGGTCCTCCCGATGGCCAGTCCGGGCCTGCCGGTGAGCGTGGAAGTGTGGTCTGCCACAAGCGGGCGGCAGGAGCGGGGCTGTCAGCATCAGCTTGTAGATGGTATTTTAAACTCGATGTGTTCTGAAACTACGGGGCGGCCGAGGACAAAAAATACACATGCGTTAATCGCGTTAAAATAATTTGTGGCGTTAATTTTTTTTTGCGTTAACGCGTTATTAACGCGTTATCTTGACAGCCCTAGTCAAAATCTCTCATACACACATGTGAAACGCTCTCACACACACACACAACAGCGTTGCAGTCGGGAAGAAAAGCAATTTGGAGCGGCACCTCACCACTTCATAAGGAGTTTAACCATGACACTTTTCGAAAGAAGAGAGAATGCTATAGGTAACATAAGATAAGAATAAACCAGTTTAAATGATTTGTTATTGGTTGTGATCATATTCTAAAGATGTTTGGATTATTGAAAAGTATACAGCTCCTTTCATCTGAGTGTTGAGAGCTGTATCCATAAATTCATGTTGTGCTCAAAGTGCACCAGATTGATGCATTTAACTTCAACATTAAAACATAATCTTCCCGGGGGTCCCACAGACCCAAACAGCACACTAAGGTGTATAATAATGTTAAATGCTAAATATATACACTGCAAAAAACAAAAAAGGAGTAAAAGTAGCTCACGACTTGTTTTATTTTTTGAAAGTAGCTCTCATCCTAAAAAAGGTTGGAGACCCCTGTTATAGAACGATACATTTGACATTTTAAGCTTGGCCTACCATTTTATTGGAGCGATGAGGAACAGGTGGGGCTTGAAAAGGCCCACCTGTTCAAAGTGGGGAATGGCAGAACAAGTTTGAGAACCACTGCTTTAGGGGATACTCCTTTTACACTACATGGTGTTTGGTTACACAAATGAAAATAATGTTATTTTTTACTGTTATAATGGTCTGTAACATTATTGGCTTACCTGCGGCAGACAATTATGAAGACAGTGATGGCAATGATGAAGACGACCCCTGCAGCAGCAGAACCGATGATGAGGGGGAGCTTCTCCTGGATACTGGTGTTATATTCCTCTACAGGTTAAAAATATGGATGTTATCCATGGCTGCATTACCTATTTGGACGCACAAGATGTAATCATACAGTATTTACAGAATCTAGTTATTCAGTGGATTTAACTGTCATTCCTACCTTCAGTCATGGTTTGGAAGTACATTTTGCCACTAAAACTACCAAATCCAGCGACAGTCCGGGCCCTAACCTGAAACACGTAGATAGTTCCAGCTTTCAAGCTCCGTACGACTGCAGTGTTGGTCTGACTCCTCGTCAGAGAGGAGTTCAACTCTGCCTGGTTCTGAAACACATCATCAGAAATTCAAAAATGTAGATTATAAACAGAAATATGCTGTATAATTACTATGATTAAATTACTACAGCAGTAAGATTGTCTCTGTCATGATGTCATTCATGATGTCTGAATGAGCCATTTTGGGAAAGACTGATGTAGCCTGTCTATTTTATTTTGTAACTAACTCATCATCAGCAGCATTGATGCACCTTCTCATAGTGCTGCAGTTCATAGTCCAGGATCACTCCGTTGGGCTGGTCCGGCTGGGACCAGGACAGGGTGATGCTGTCCGGGGCTCTGCTGACCTGGTGGATGATGGACACTGCCGATGGGGCTGAGACAGGAACAACGTTAGCTTAAGAAAGAGGCTGTAATGAAACAGAAAGTCTACAAAGACTGCTGACCGATTCATGAACGCCAGAGGTGGGAAGTAACTAAGTACATTTACTAGTAAAATGTTGGGCTCCCTGTACTTTACTTGAGTATTACCATTTTATGCTACTTTATACTTCTACTCCACTATATTTCAGAGGGAAATCAAGTAATTGTACTGCACTACATTTATTTAACAGCTTTAGATACTTAAATTGCATCTCTAAAAACGTCTAAACTAGTGGATTAACTCTTGAAGTCACAAAAGAGTCAAATTATTAAAATATAAATGTCAATCTGAACTGTGTTTGTCTACAACAGTAAAAATGCTACGTGATGCTACAATATTATCTAGAAATGTCACATATATAAATGTAATTATAAACACACATAAAGGAATTTTATGCCCAATTATTATTTTTACTTTGTATACTTTAATTATATTTTGCTGATGATACTTCTGAAAACTTCTTCCACCACTGATGAACGCCCGTAGTGATTGAAAATGTCGTCATGTAACCCTGTTTGGCTCACCAGCCTGGTTGGTGGTGATGTTGACGGACGTGTGCTGGGGGAGTACGGGCTCTGGTCGGACACGCCGTTCACAGTCTGTATTTCGAAGGTGTACTGGGTGTGGGCCAGGAGGTCGCTGATGTGGACGCGGCTGTCCGTCAGACCCAGCTGACGTGGGACAAACTGCACATTGTCTCCACAGCGGGTGCAGCCCCCCGCCCACTGCCACAACTCTTACATATTATGTTGTAGACAACATCTTCTCGGCCACCGCCCTCCTGGGGGGGGCTCCACTCCAGCCTCAGAGAGGTCTCATTCACTATGGATATCACGTTTTGTGGAGCTGATGGAACAGCTGAAAGAAAATGGGAGAGCAGAGAATATAATAATACAACTGAACTTGAAAACGTTTTTTTTGTAACTTCTAAAAAATTGTTTAAGTTTCTGCATGTTGCTATTACAGTATAGACCAGAGAGATGATCATGCCAATGTTTCTGCAGAACATTGAAAGAGTGGACGAGGCCTTTCCCTAAGAGCTAACTTAGACTAACAGCCTATTGTGTATTATTGTTGCTTCCCTGTGTTTAAATGACATTCAGCGATTTGAGCTGCTGGGTGCAACACTGCTATGAATGTTCTGTCATGACAGTTCGTACTTGTGCAGGGCATCTGTTGAGGGTCGGAGTCGGTGCGGTAGTATCCGCTGCGACACACACAGTTAGTTGCTCCTTCGCTGGTGGTCCGGCTGTTGATGGGGCACTGCAGACATGAGAGGTCTCCCTGTGCAGCCTTGAAGAAGCCTGATATACAAGCTGTAAGGGAAATATATAGCTGTTAAAGACAAATAGAATGGACAGAAAAAAATGAAATGAGAACAGAAGGTTCAGAACAATTTGCATGGTCAAACGCACAAGAGAGAAAAAAGTGGACTAAATTGTTGATTCTTTATCACATTGACTATTTGCTGCTTAGTATCAGAACTATAGTATTAGTTTTAGTCAGATCCTAAAATAATATGTCTGAGCATTTTATTCCCTGCATACATAACTCTACTACATTACATTGCATTTAGCTGACGCTTTTATCCAAAGCGACTTACAATAAGTGCATTCGACCAAGAAGATACAAACTTGAAGAAAACAGAATCATATAAGTACATCAGGTTTCATAGAGCCAAAACATTTCAAGTGCTACTCAACTAGCTTTAGATAAGCCAGTCCTTTGTTAGTATATAAGTGCTTTGTTAGTAATTCTATTGCTCAAAGTGGAGTCGAAAGAGATTAGTTTTTAGTCTGCGCCAGAAGATGTGTAAGCTTTCTGCTGTCCTGATGTCAATGGGGAGCTCATTCCACCATGTTGGAGCCAGGATAGCAAACCGACGTGTTTTTGCTGATGGGAACTTGGGTCCCCCTCGCAGTGTGGTGCAGCGAAGCCGTTTGGCCATGCAGAGCGGAGTGCACGTGCTGGGGTGTATGGTTTAACTATGTCCTGGCAGTGTTGGTCAGGTTACTTCCAAAATGTAATACATTACATATGACTTATGTCTTTTTTAAGAAATAAGTTACATTACAATATGTAAAAGTAAAAGTAATATAAAAGTAGTGTAACTCATTACATTTCAGAGACAGTAGTCTTTAAAGGTAGGGTAGGTAAGTTTGAGAAACCGGCTCGAGATACACTTTTTGTTATATTCCATGGAATGCTCTTAACATCCCGATAGCAATGAATATCTTAAAGGGGACCTATCATGCAAAATGCACTTGTGTACGTCTTTTCTACATGAATATGTGTCCCCGGTGTTCCAGGGAACTCACCAAGTGTCAGAAAACACAACCCTCTCTATTTTCCTCCATACCCAAATCTCTAAAAAAGGGGCTGCAACGGATCTGATAAAAACTGATCCAGATTTTAACACTGTCCTGACGTCAGGACAGTGGCGCTACGGCTATTGGGCCAACTCCCAATCAGGAGGAGACAGCCACGGCCATTGCCGTTCGAAAGCGCTGGAGACGCTGTAGTACATATGCCAGGCCAGTAGATGGTGCTGTTCTCGCAGAATCTGCCCTTGCAGAGCAGAGCTAAAAAAAAGTGCAAATTGAGCGAAATGAGGCATGGCTAAAATGCATGATCTGTTTGGTATTTTGAAAACAGAAACGTATAAATATACCTTATATAGGTATGGCCCTACAATATATCATTTAAATATACCATGATAGGTCCACTTTAAGTGCTTTGACAAAAAATCTGTGGAAGCCGTAATACTGTAAAAAGCACGACCAATCATTTTCGCCGGCCCAGCTAAAATAACTGGATGGCCTACCTGCCTGTCAGCTTTCCATCTGTGCACAAACTTATCTCGTGCCCTCATTGGTCATGTGCACGTTCGTGTGTGTTGGAGGAGGGGCTCTATAAGGAAGTGGCAGATTTTCTCCGGTTGTGTATTTTCAAATTCTAGCGATATCGAGCCGGTTTCTCAAACTTACCTACCCTACCTTTAAGACTTGTTAGTGGATCAGAAACTGTGAACAGAGTTGGACAGTGCTGCCGTAAAGTTGTTGTTCTCGCAGTTCCAGCCGTTGGTGCGCTGTGGAACGGAGTTTTTTTTTTTTTAAGAGACAGTAGTCTCTGAAATGTAATGAGCAGAGGTGGGGACTCGAGTCACATGACTTGACTCGAGTCAGACTCGAGTCGCATATTTTTGGACTTGAGACTTGCTTGACTAACATTGATAAAAGACTTGACTTGACTTTGACTTGGTATTCATGACTTGAGACTTGACTTAAGCTTGAGACAGATGACTTGAAAGGACTTGACTGTTTAAAATTAAATATTTGCGTTTGTTTTTGTATTGAGATATTACGTTTAGTTTTTTCGAAAAACGTGATTGGGTGATTATAGCGCCATGCGCGCAAACCTGGCAACCCACTAGACGGCAGGTACAGTAGGAGCGTCAGTTAACATGGCAGCGGCTTGCGTTACTCCACAAATAGTGAAGTTTGGATTCAAGGATTATGTTGTCGATGACGCTAATAAGAAGAGAACAGCGGTATGCAGGGTCTGCAGCATAAAGATCAGTGACACGACCACCACAACATCCAACTTCATTCGTCACTACAAAAAAACCCACAGAGAAAGGTGCGTGCATGTGTTGTGTTAGCTAGAAAGCTAACGTTAAGTTTAAGCTACGTTAGACTTGGTTTCAAATCGATGAAGCATTGCAAAGAGAAGACAAAACGGTAAATGAACACTAGAACCGCCAAGGGATTCATTTGTACTAACCCTGATACTGACGGGCTGTCAGGAGAGGAGAGAGAGAGAGAGAGGAAAGAGATGCCTCGTTTATTTCCCCTGTGTTATTATCAGAAGTTACTGTAAACTGTTGAATAATGTAGTTCATCTACTTTTAGTAGTTTGTTTAAATGTTTTAATGATGTTGTTTTTGTTTGTAGAAGTGCATCATTCCTTGATTTATTGTAAAAATGAATCTGAACTTTTTGATCTGTTATGATGATAAACTGAAGCAATTTCAAATTAACCAATTAAGTGAGTTTTAAATCGTCCTACTTAGTTTATAAGGAAATTATGAAGAGGAACAAATTAAATGATTTGAAAATGATATCTATGTAGGTGCTGATGCTTTGGCGGTTCTAGTGTTAACAGACATTTAAATTAAATATGTGTAATGGCAAATATGATTTTCTTACCTGGAATTCTGCCTTTTTGAACAGACTTTTTGACTGAGTCCTAGCTATATTGTCTGCTGTTCTAGGGTTAATATGAATCTAATATGATTGTCATCGGTCTAAATTAGATTTCAAATGATTAACTGTGTATGTAATGAAGATCATAGTGTGGGTTGAATCCATTTTCATAACCACTGTCTTTTAACTGATTTAAATGCAGAAACTGGGCTTATTCATCAGAATTTCGTATGACTTGACTTGACTTGCTTGACCTGAGCAATGACTTGACTTGACTTGCTTGACTCTCACCACAGTGACTTGGGACTTGCTTGATACTTGTAGGTCAAGACTTGAGACTTGCTCATGACTTGCACATGTAGGACTTACTCCCACCTCTGGTAATGAGTTACACTACTTTTATAGTACTTTTGAGTTACTTTCACCAAAATAGCCGCAAAATAATGGCTAGGTATTTTAAATGCTAAAATGTAGTTTAGTGCAGCAACTGTGTAGGCCCTTAACCTGTTAAGCCCTGAGCCTGTTTTTCAGGTCTCAGGCTCGAAAATGACATTCCCAGAACAAATGACCATATATTCCCTTCTAAAAGGGTTAAATTAATAATCTTTTTTCTCAAAGTAATGATAAACCTGTGAGTTGGATTTAGAAAAGTCAGAACAATATAGATGTTTTTTATTTTAAAGAAAATTCAGATTTTACATAGTAAAAAACTGTAAATTATAGTGTCCGTCCAATTCTTTTTTTACTTATAGTGAAAACTACCCTTGGATGATGGGTTAGTAGACTAAAAGCTTTAGGAATCCAAAGTACAACATATAATAAGTACCCTGTATCAAGATTGATGCAAAACAAGTGACATTTGAGCTTTTTAGAGAGGTTTAGCAAAAAACACTCCACCTCTGAGGTGATTTGGGTGGAAATGTTTTTTTTTCCATATCTCTGGCCCCCCTTTGTCGATTTTGATGGTTGACACCTCTTTCTGACCGTTAGAGCCAATAGAATCGAAGGGGGATTCCCCCACACACACGTTGTAAAACAAAAAGGTGGGGGCTTTGCGCATGTAGTTTTGCATGAGAGTGAAACTATCTCTCGCTCTGACATCTAGAAACGGAAAAGCATGGATTATCCGTTTTATTGCTCATGGATTATCAAAAATAATTTCAAAGGGACACAGACACATTGGATTAACCTATGGATTAACTTCAGCAGCGTTTTTATCGTTTTAATGCCATTGAAGACCACTTTGGAGCAGACTACAGAGACAAGGTAACCATGTTAGCATTTTTAGCTACCTAGCGCCACATGTTTTGATGTCTGTTTTTGTTTATAATGTCGCAATTTCGTATAATTGAGTGATAATGAGGGTACCCTTCGATTCTGTGTCACCTCACGATGTGAAACGATGTCATGGATGTAGAGAAATGATAAATAATAAGGTTTTGTGAGTGATTTTCGGTGCAGTAATCTGTTAGCATTTTTCGCTCGTTGCTAATTCAGAGGCTCATCGTTAGCATTGTGGGTTTTTAAAAAAAAAAACAGGTTAAGGCTACTAACAACTTTTATTATAAGGCTTAGTTGAATACTCAATTCTGATTGGTCAATTCTGTTGCTAAGGAGGATCAAGAAAGAGAAAGTAAAAGAGGGTTAAAGACGGAGCGCTGGACGTCAGATAAATGAACAGAAGAAGACAGACAAGAAGTAAACACTAACAGGAACACGGTATGGGCTCTGCAGAGTTTAAGGACTTGTTAGTGGATCAGAAACTGTGAACAGAGTTGGACAGTGCTGCCGTAAAGTTGTTGTTCTCGCAGTTCCAGCCGTTGGTGCGCCGTGGAACGGAGTTTTTTTTTTGGGTTCTTGGTAGCCGAAAGCTCTAGCACCTGACCTTTTTTTGTGGACTCTGGGAACCACCAACAGACCTGCACTCTGGGATCTTAATGCCCTAGAGGGGCAATAGGAGATTAAAAGATCTTGTAGGTAGGATGGTCCCTGACCATTGAGCGCTTTGTATGTGAGTAAAAGTATTTTAAAATCAATCCTGGACTTAACTGGTAGCCAGTGCAATGCTGCTAAAACAGGAGTGATGTGGTCCATCTTCTTTGTTCCTGTTAAAACCTGTGCTGCAGCGTTTTGTATGAATTGAAGGGTCTTTAATGATGAGTTTGGACAGCCTGATAAAAGGGAATTGCAATAATTCAGCCTGGAGGTGATAAAAGCATGGATTAGTGTTTCTGCATTGTTGCGATTTAGAATGTGCCTGATTTTTGCAATATTCCGTAGATGGAAGTAGGCAGTCTTTGAAATTTGCTTTATATGGGATTTAAAAGACAAATCCTCGTCAAAAATAACACCAAGATTTTTTACCGTGGTGCTGGAGGTCATGGTAATACAATTCGAAGAAATTATGTTGTTGCTGGGGGCCTAGTATAATGACTTCTGTTTTGTCAGAGTTTAATAATAGAAAGTTGCTGTCATCCATGTCTTTATGTCTGTGAGGCATTCTTGCAGTTTAGCTAATGGAAATTGTAATAATAATAATAATAATAATAGCTTTATTTTATATAGCGCCTTTCAAGGGACCCAAGGTCGCTTTACAACTAATATAGGAAAAACAAACATAACAAAACAAAAGTCAGACAGACAAAACAACAGATCGATTAGGGGCCGAAAGCCTTGGCAAACAGATGGGACTTGAGGGCCCTTTTGAAGGCGTTGAGTGTGGGGATGTTGCGAATCTCCGCAGGAGAGCGTTCCAGAGGGTGGAACATAAGTTATTCCTTATGATATTGCCCAATGGTAGCATATATATGATGAACAGGATGGGTCCAAGTACAGACCCTTGCGGTACTCCATGACTGACTGTAGTTTGTAATGAGGATTAATCGTTGACAGATACAAACTGAGACCGTTTTGATAGATAAGACCTGAACCAGCTCAGTGCAGTTCCCCTTATACCTATCAAAAGCTCTAATCTTTGGAGTAGTATGTTATGGTCAATAGTGTCAAAGGCAGCACTCAGATCTAACAGAACCAGGATAGAGGCAAGTCCATTATCAGATGCACAAAGCAGGTCATTTGTGACTTTAACCAGTGCTGTCTCTGTGCTATGATGTTTTCTAAAACCTGACTGGAATTTCTCAAATAAACAATTTGTATTTAAAAATGCACACAATTGTGAGGCCACTGCTTTCTCGAGGATTTTTGAGAGGAAGGGAATGTTTGATATTGGCCTGTAGTTGGCCATAACCTCAGGATCAAGTTTTTTTTTTTTATAATAGGTTTAATTACAGCTACTTTAAATGACTGTGGAACGTAGCCTGACAGTAAAGATATATTCATCATATTTAATACAGGTGTATTAATTAGGGGTGCAATTTCCTTGAACAGCTTAGATGGAACAGGGTCTAAGATACAGGTAGATGCTTTTAGACGATGAAATAATTGAATTTAGTTGGTTTTGGTCTATAGGAGAGAAACACTCTAAGTATATGTCCGGTGTTAAGGGTGATTCAGTGCTGGCTAAGGGTAGGTGGTGGTTTATTTTGTCCCTGAGAGTTATAATTGTATCATTAAAGAAGTTCATAAAGTCATTACTACTGATGGATGTAGGAATAGAAGACTCAATGGAGCTGTGACTCTCGGTCAGCCTGGCTACTGTACTAAAAAGAAACCTGGCATTGTTTTTATTTTCTTCTATTAGGGAGGAATAATAAGCTGCTCTGGCAGTGCGTAGTGCCTTCTTATATTTGTTAGGGTTATCAAGCCAGAGTAACCGAAATTCTTCATGCTTGGTGGAGCGCCATTTCCTTTCAAGTTGCCTTGTCCTCGCTTTATTATGCGTGTTTCATTGTTATGCCATGGAGCTAGTCTTCTTAGTTTAATTTTCTTAATTTAAAAGGGCAATAGAGTCCAGTGTTATTTTTAGCGCCCCTGTAACACTATCAATCATATGATCTATTTGGGGGGCGTAAGGTTAGTAAAGGAGTCCTCCCTTGGACTGTGAGATGTTAAAGAGCTAAGCACTGATGGAATTTTTTCCATAAATGTTGCTACAGCAGAATCTGATAGATTTCTTTTGTAGGCATTCTTATGCAGTGGCTTATAGTCTAATAACAGAACACCAAATGTTAATAAGTATGATCAGATAAAACAGGGTTATGAGCACTGACTGATAGATGCTCAATTTGAATACCATATGTTAGAACAAGGTAGGGTGTGGTTGAAACAGTGGGTTGGTTGATGTACATTCTGTATGAATGTTACGGTTTTGAATTTATGTTTTCATTTTCCACCTTTGTTTTGAAATGTTTTCCTCCTTGTGTCTTCTCTGATCCTTCTTCCTGTGTTTGCCTTCCTGTCGTTAGTTTCCCTGGTGTGTCTGATTGTCTGATTGTGTTCACCTGTTGCCCTTGTGTTTCTGCCTCCCTTACCCCAGCTGTGTCTTGTCTTGTGATTACCCCTCTCTGTATTTAGTCTTGTCTTCCCCTGTGTGCCTGGTCGGTTCATTGTTGGTTTTTCCTGTTCCCCTCCTGTTGGCTTTCATTCCTAGTGCTACCCATGTTATCCATGCCATGCTTTTTGCTCATCAGCTTTGTAAATAAAGCTCGTTTTTGTTTCTAGACCTGTTACCTCTTTTGTAGTCTGCATTTGGGTCCTACCCTTTCCACGTTACCTAACAGAAGCCCCCCGTGTTATGTCAGTGGTTCGGCCCCACTCCAGCCCCTCGTGTCCTGTCGGTGGTCCGGCCCACTCCAGCTCCCCGTGTCCTGTCGACGTCCGGCCGACTCCAGCACCTCGTCTCCTGTGGCTCTGCGGCCGACGCCACTCCCCGTGTCCTCTCGGCGTACCGGCCGACGCCAGCCCCCGTGTCCTGTTGGCTCTACGGCCGACGCCAACCCTATGTCCTGTGCCGTTGGAGGTCCCACCGACTACTCTTCTGCCGGGGGTCTTGCCAACTCCATGTCCTGTCCCATTGGGGGTCCGCCGACTACTCTTCTGCCGGGGGTCCTGCCAACCCTATGTCCTGTGCCTTGGAGGTCCCGCCGACTACTCTTCTGCCGGGGGACTTGCCAATCCTATGTCCTGTGCCGTTGGGGGTCCCGCCGACTGCTCTTCTGCCGGGGTCCTGCCAATCCTATGTCCTGTGCCGTTGAAGGTCCGCGACTACTCTTCTGCCGGGGGTTCTTGCCAATCCTATGTCCTGTGCCGTTGGAGGTCCGCCGACTGCTCTTCTGCCGGGGGTCTTGCCAACCCTATGTCCTGTCCCGTTGGGGGTCCCGCCGACTGTTCTTACTGCCGGGGGTCCTGCCAATCCTATGTCCTGTGCCGTTGAAGGTCCCGCCGACTACTCTTCTGCCGGGGTCCTGCCAACCCTATGTCCTGTGCCGTTGGAGGTCCCGCCGACTACTCTCTGCCGGGGGTCTTGCCAATCCTATGTCCTGTCCGTTGGAGGTCCCGCCGACTGCTCTTCTGCCGGGGGTCTTGCCACCTATGTCCTGTCCCGTTGGGGGTCCCGCCGACTGCTCTTCTGCCGGGGTCCTGCCAATCCTATGTCCTGTGCCGTTGAAGGTCCCGCCGACTACTCTTCTGCCGGGGGTCTTGCCAATCCATGTCCTGTCCCGTTTGGGGTCCTGCCGACTACTCTTCTGCGGGGGTCCTGCCAACCCTATGTCCTGTGCCGTTGGGGTTCCGCTGAGGTCCTGCCAACTCCACGTCCAGTATCGTTGGGGGTCCTGCCGACACCTGTTCCGCTGAGGGTCCTGCCAACCCCATGTCCTGTCCCGTTGGGGGTCCCGCCGACTACTGCTCCGCCGGAGTTCCTGCCAACACCAGATCCTGTCCTGTTGGGGGTTCCGCCGACCCTGCTCCGCCGGGTTTCCTGCCAACACCATATCCTGTCCTGTTGGGGGTCCCGCCGACACCTGCTCCGCTGGATTTCCTGCCACACCAGATCCTGTCCTGTTGGGGTCCCGCCGACACCTGCTCCGCGGGTTTCCTGCCTACACCATATCCTGTCCTGTTGGGGGTCCCGCCAACACCTGTCCCGTCGGGGTCCTGCCAGCTCCATGTTCTGTTCCGTTGGGGGTCCCGCCGACACCTGTCCCACCGGGGGTCCTGCCAACTCTGTGTCCTGTCCTGTTGGAGTGTCCCGCCGACACCTGTTCACCGGGGTCCTGCCAACTCTGTGTCCTGTTCCGTTGGGGGTCCAGTCGCACCAGCCCTTGCTCCATCCGGGGTCCCATTGACACCAGCCCATGTCATGTTCAGGATCCCGTCTACGCCTGACCCTCGGCTCCGGTTCCTGTCCGGCCGATTCTGGATCCTGCCCGGCCTCCGGAGCTGTCCCGTCAGTGCCTTCCTGCTCGTCCTCCGGAGCTGTCCCGTCGCCTTCTTGTTCGTCCTCGAGCCCGACCCCCTAGTGCCGCGGTCTTCGCCCTCGAGCCCGGCCCCCTGAGTGCCGCGTCTTCGCCCTCGAGCCCGGCCCCCTGAGTGCCGCGGTCCTTCGCCCTCGACCCGCCCCCTTGAGTTCCCGCCGCGCCTTCACCCTCGAGCCCGGCCTCCTGACTCTTCCAGCCGCTGCCTTCGCTCTCTTGCCCGGGCCCCTGAGTTCGCCGCGTGGCCTCTAGAGGTTTTGGACTTTTTAGGTTTTTTTTGGGACGTCTGGAATCCGTCCCTTGAGGGGGGGGGTCTGTTACGGTTTTGAATTTTATGTTTTTCATTTTCCACCTTTGTTTTGAATGTTTTTCCTTGTGTCTTCTCTGATCCTTCTTCCTGTGTTTGCCTTCCTGTCTTAGTTTCCCTGGTGTGTCTGATTGTCTGATTGTGTTCACCTGTTGCCCTTGTTGTTTCTGCCTCCCTTCCCCAGCTGTGTCTTGTCTTGTGATTCCCCTCTCTGTATTTAGTCTTGTCTTCCCCTGTTGGCCTGGTCGTTTCATTGTTGGTTTTTCCTGTCCCCTCCTGTTGGCTTTCATTCCTAGTGCTACCCATGTTATCCATGCCATGCTTTTTGCTCATCAGCTTTGTAAATAAGCTCGTTTTTGTTTCTAGACCCGTTACCTCTTTTTGTAGTCTGCATTTGCGTCCTACCCTTTCCATGCTACCTAACAATGAATCCAATTGAATCTATAATGAGGTAAAAACAATATTGAGGCTATTATTCTCAACGTCAACATGAATGTTAAAGTCACCCACAATAATGACTTTATCGGTTTTAAGGACTAAACTTGATAACAATTCTGAAAATTCAGATATGAATTCAGAATAAGGACCTGGGGCCCGATACACTGTGACAATTAATATTGGCTGAATTGTTTTCCAAGTTGGGTGCAAAAGACTAAGAGTCAGGCTTTCGAAAGAGTTATAGTTTTGTTTTGATTTTGTATTTATGAGAAGACTTGAGTCGTAGATGGCTGCGACTCCTCCTCGACCAGTGACTCTAGCAACATGAGTATTTATATGACTGGGTGGAGTGGCTTCATTTAGTGTCACATATTCTTCATGTCGCAACCAGGTTTCAGTGAGGCAACATAAGTCAATCTGATTGTCTGTTATTAAGTCATTAACTAATGCAGCCTTAGATGACAAAGATCTGATGTTTAACAGTCCACAATTTATTGTCTTGTTTTGTTGCATTAATGTTCTTTTGGTGTTCACTTTTATGAGGTTTTTGTGTAGAATCATCTTCTTTGTATTTGCCTCGTTGGCCACTGGGTAGAGCTGGCGAGCAGGATTGGGAGTGTCTGTGGCGGAAAAGTAGAGATAATGCGTTCAGGGTCAGTGACCGTTGTTGTGACTAGCGCTGGCGTGGCTGTAGGGGAGAGCGGACGATGGCAGGGGGCGCCAATCCCAGGTCAGCAGACTGTCCCGATACCCCAGAAGAAGATGGGTTTGATGTTAATAGTCAGGCACGAGGATAGGACAGCACTGTGTGTTGGATGTTAGCGGACAACTTGTGAAAATCTTTACTTATATTTATATTTATACTAATGGTTCAAGTCATATGGTTTATCAAACTTTATAAATGCTAACAGTTTCAATTGGTTTCTGTTATTCAATCATACAATTCGAAGAAATCTGTGAATTATTTTCCAATTCCCCCCGGCCTCCTCCACTGTAGCTGTGACACTGCACCCTGCAGCAGCTGCCCCATTGTGTCACTGCTCGCAAGTAAATAAATAATCATTTCAAGAGCCTGCTTCACAAGCACCACACTGACTTCCCTCTGCTCAGCCCGTGTCTGTCTCACAGTCCCGGGGATGTGAGGACAGACACGGGAGGCTTGCATAGAGGACAAGTTAGTCACTATAAAGAACACACAAGTTGAAACAATGAATTACATTCATTCCTTATTAGAGAAGACACAGATGATTAGGTTGAGGAAGATGACTGGTGTTGTGTAGCAGTGTCTGTCACTCGGTACACTGCTCTTATAACACCAATCAGCTGTTGGGGAGCAGGAAGGAACAGGCCTTCTGTACTCGCAACTTTGATTAATCTCCTCATAATGCTGGTACTAAAGAAAAAAACCCTATTTGTAAATGTGGTTGGGACCACAAATATACACTCATGTTTTACTGTCACATGCAATATTTGCTGAGATGCATTCTAGTCTAGACCCCGTGGTGTCTTACCTCTGCAGACCGTTCCATTCTCCACTGACTCGTACCCGGCCTTGCACATGCAGCGCCCGATGGGGACCATCCACTCCCCTCCCCGTTGCAGTACAGCTTGATGGGAACATCCACCTCCTCCCCGTTGGGAACACACACCCCTCTGGCCGCCACCAGAGACGTGCTCTCTGCTCCAGAAAGAGTTTCCGGGAAGATGGCACCATTCTGGGTCACACAGGGACATTTCCTGTAGAAGACTCGAACAGCGATGATTGACATGCATGCGCCATAATCCTGAAAAGCAAGGTAGAAGCCGCTGCGCGAAACAGGTCCAAAACTCCGGACTTCAATGTTAATCTTCATGATGCGTCCACCAAGATCCACCTGAGAGAAACTCTCATCGGCTGCTATAGTGTCCACCTTCACCCAGGGGTTCTCCATCCAGGGGGGCGACGATTTAGTGGCTGTGTCAGAGTCAGACTCATAGTAGTACAGATTGAAGGTCTCCTTGCAGGAGCCAGGGACGTTGGGTATAGAACTGCAGTCTCGCACTGAGAACTTCATCTGGACGTGGATGCGCTGAGCCCCGCGGCGCCGGATGTACTTGGTGCGGACCCAGTTGTTCTGGCTGCTATCGAAGACGTTGCACACTTGGTATGTTCGAATAGTGTTCATGTTTTCATCATAGCCACTCACTTCTTCCCACTACAAAACACACAAGCAACAACAGTGTATTCAGTGACACATATTTAATTAACAAGAACTACAAAAACGTACAATTATAGGTTTTATGAAGTGGTACGGCCCAAAATAAATACCTGGTTTGTCATACACCAACATCATCACTCATTTCACATTTAGTCTGAACACACCTTAGAAGGTTTTGCAGTGCTTTAACATTGTGACTAGTTCCACCTCTATTTATCAGGGTCAACATCTCCATGACTTCCAGGAGGTTGTTTGTCAGGAGGGTGTAAACCAAGACAGATTTAAACATGCTACACTACTCTGGAACTATTTTAGGCAGTTAATATAAAATAATTGTAAACACTGTATTCCAACAAGAAGGCTATGGTTTAAACTGAATATAGCTTGACAACAAATTCATAATGAAAAAGTTTAAAGTTGTAACAGTCAAAAAGTATATATTTTTACCTTCTTATGTTATTCTTTACCCAGCTGTACTGGGGTTACATTTGGATTAGAACGTCAACAACAGGCATTAGCTAGCAATTATGAAATTATCAGATTTACTCTCTGTAGATTACATTTTCTGAAATTATGAGCAACTTGTACTTTACTTAAAGGGTCCTATCATGCAAAATGCACTTTGTACGTCTTTTCTACATGAATATGTGTCCCCGGTGTTCCAGGGAACTCACCAAGTGTCAGAAAACACAACCCTCTCTATTTTCCTCCATACCCAAATCTCTAAAAAGGGGCTGCAACGGATCTGATAAAAAACTGATCCAGATTTGAACACTGTCCTGACGTCAGGACGGTGGCGCTACGGCTATTGGGCCAACTCCACCAATCAGGAGGAGACAGCCACGGCCATTGCCGTTCGAAAGCGCTGGAGAAGCTGTAGTACATATGCCAGGCCAGTAGTGGTGCTGTTCTCACTGAATCAGCCCTTGCAAAAACAGAGCTAAACATTTTCAAATTGAGCAAAATGAGGCATGGCTAAAATGCATGATCTGTTTGGTATTTTGAAAAAAAAAAAGTATAAATATGCCTTATATAGGTATGGTCCTACACTATATTATTCAAATATAGCATGATAGGTCCACTTTAAGTGTTTACATTTCATTGCATTTATTTTATCAATTTCACTACATTTAAGAGTAAAATATTGTTATTTTTTCTTACCTACATTTATCCAATCCAATCCAATCCACTTTATTTATATAGCACATATTAAAAACAGAGGGTTTACAGAAGTGCTTCACAGCAAACATAACATTATAATAAAATATAATATTGCAATAATAGATAAAAGGCACACATAAGAATAGATAAAAGGCACATAAAGGCTATGAAATTGTTGCTTAAATTATATGTTAAAACTTTATGTATAGAGGCTTTCATCATCATCCGTTAGCACTGAAACAAGGCCCTCCCTAATTCCAGAGCTTTAAACAAGTGTTTTTTATTGACACTGAGGGAGTCCTCTCATTGGTGCATTTCAACCTGAAAAGCTACTGTGAATGCATCACTACGGCGACTGTCACATTGCAACAGAACATCAGAAGGTCAGCTGCATACTGCAGGCGGTTCCTTGTGTATTGGTTTGTTCCACTCACCCCCTGTGATGGGTAGATGGTCCAGCCCAGTTCTGCTGTTGCTGTGGTTGAGTCCATTAGTACTTCTGCAGGTGACAAAATCAAATATGAAAATCAAATATTATATTATATATTCAGTCATAGATATTGAGTTTATTACAGGAAATGTAATTCAGTCATTTTACATACTGCACTGGCAAACATTTCTTCATTTCTGTAATTGTAATTTATTTTTAGCTCACATTCATCCTGACCACTTGCATAAGGGTGAAAATAAATGTGTAATTTATTTGTAATTTATTTATTTGAAATGAATTTATATTTAAGATATGTGTCGAATTACTGTAATTGGTCATTAAACAATTGGGATGTTTGTGAAACATGTGTCTAGCTGGATAAAAGCACAATGTGGACATCAGGGTTGGGAGGATTACTTTAAAAAAATGTAATCCGTTACAATTACTGGTTACCTGTAATCAGTAATAACTTGAGTATCAAAATATAAAAGAAACCTGATTACTTTCTGATGGATGACCTCAACATCAAACGCAATTAGGAGAAATTAAATATCAGGTGTTTTTACTTAAAGGTCACCTATTATGCAAAATCCACTTTTTCATGTCTTTTCTACATAAACATGAGATTCTGAAAGTTTCAGGAAAAAAGATTTCTCACTTTTTGTCCTGATCCATATAAAAACCTGCCAGATTTTGGCCACTTTATGATGTCATAACAATTTTTTGACTTGTGTAACCAATTAGCCAATAACCAACCAAGGTAACACCCGCCTACCTTATCA
Organism: Trematomus loennbergii; assembly: GCA_012861695.1. Taxonomy (NCBI): domain Eukaryota; kingdom Metazoa; phylum Chordata; class Actinopteri; order Perciformes; family Nototheniidae; genus Trematomus; species Trematomus loennbergii. The sequence continues at coordinate 168,269 of JAAOOA010000412.1, read as the reverse complement.
CCTGAATCTCCTCCTAGAGCACCATTGTGTTATTTTTAACCAAATATCGTCACAGATCGCTTGCCTGGTACAGACTGCTATGAAAATTATGGGGTCAAAAAACATCCACCTCTCCAAAACATATATGAGCAGTCCATTATTAGACAGGCACAACAAATCGTGTCTGATCCCCCCCACATTCTCCACCCAGAATTCCAGCTCCTTCCTTCTGGTAGAAGATGCAGGGTTCCCAAGAGTAGGCTGAACCTCTATAAGCAGTCATTCCTGCCTCTGTCTATTAAGCTGCTCAACACTCACATGTGATGTAATACTCTTGTTGGCCATGAGGGTTGAGCAATAGGTCGCCTGCGTCAGTATGTGCGTCTGTGTATTGTGTATGTGCAAACGGTGTATGAGTGATGATATGTGTATGTATTTGAATGTTTACTATGTTTGTATATGTACATGTATGTGGAACTACAGGACGGAGTCCAGAACACATTTCCTTACGGGGACAATGAAGTATATCGTATCGTATTGATGAAAAACAGTATAATAGGGGACCTTTAAGTGTATTATGTAAGAGAATAGAACAATGTGACCATAGAAAAGAAGAAACCAAGATATTCAGGATCATAAATGTGTCTTATTAAATTTAGGCTAGACCTACAGAATAGTAGCACTTACAAAAAGTGTTTTAGTTTAATATATGAATTAAAAGAAAACTGTATTTTTGTTTTAATGAATCAGGTGTCCACCTACTGCATTCAAAATATCTATTTAAATAAAGAATGAAAGTAGCGAAAAGAAAAACCAAAAAGAAAATCCAGGCAGTAAGTCTACCTTTTAATATATCCATATTTATTGATACATTGTTATCCTGCAAGCAGTCCTCGGTTTAAAAAGATGTAACGGTAATCTGATTATGTTTTTTCTTTCTGTAACTGTAAGGGAATGCAGTTACTTTTTTTGTATCTTGATTTAGTAATCCCCTTAGATGTATCCGTTACTCGGAACAGGGGAGTGTGTGCAGCTGCATGTGTGTGACAGACAATGAGAAAGTAAAAATGATAAGAAAGAGGAGACACTTTCTGTCAGGGCCGTGATTTTACAGTAAATGGTGGAGCAAAAAAACAATAATTATAGTCTCAAATAATTCATCATTTTCATCTGTGTCTGAATATTTTACGTTTCTTACAGTAACTAGGACTGTGTTCAAACAGACATGAGAAACTGATTTCAAATCACTCTTTGCAAAACATGCTCAACTCAAGGTGTAACAACACTGTTTTGGGAAACTTGTACATGAAAGTGCAAGTTGCTGGTAGATCACTTTGTAATGTGAACAATGCTGATTAACTTATAATAATACTGACTTCCTAGATAGCATTTTATCATCTCACAGGTTCTTGAAACAACACGCTCACACCAAAACTGCCCTTTGCATATTTAAACACAGTGCTAATAATAGCCACACACATCCACAGCCACAGCTCCCTGACAGCTCCTCTCCTGCCCCAGGCATCTGCTCTCTACATCCATAAGCCTCTGAGTGAGGTCTATCATCTGTGTGCCATCCCCCCACCACATGTCAGGTGAAACCATGCTGCTAGCTCTGGGTATCCAACACATCCTCAATTATTCACATCACCCTGAGAGTCCGGGTGCTGAGTAAAGCCTCTCCCTTCAGGGGCTTTGAGACGAGAGGGATGACAGCCGGACTTCATGTTCATGTTCCGTCACAAAAGACGTTTAAGTGACAGTTGTTTCATTCTGGTGCTTTTATTGTCTGCCTTTATGATCTAATAAGTACACACACAACTGCACAAACTAACACACAAGTTGCCCACTTGAATGAGTCTTTGCATAAAAGTAGCTATTAGCCTACAAACAGAGCGGAAGTAATTCACTGAACGCCCTCAAACATGCTGCTCTCAGCTTCACGTGTCTTCAGCAGCAGAGGAGCAGCACAGAGATCACTGCGACACTAGAGGTGTGCCCACATTTAACTCTAATAACAAACCACACGGTTCATTAAACAGCAATTACTAGAAGTTGATACAATATATAAAAATTGGCTATTTTCTATAATCATTTTAACAACAAAAAAATCTCAGATTTACCTCCAAGGGAAATGATCGACGGTTCATGGTTAATTGCAGGCAGCCAAATTATGTGTAAATATTGTAATACTGTCATAATTTTCAGACAGAGCACAGCTTGATTTATTATTCTACTTCTATCAAATTAGGACTCGTAAGAGTAAGACAAAAACAGATTGGTTAAATTTAAAGCAGCAGAAGGATATACCGTCAGTTTTAGTCCCTGGTACACCCCAAAACAGTGGATCCTACATTTCCCATACTGCCACAGAAAAAGATCTTTCAGTTTGATGCTTTGAGCCAGGCAGATACCTCAGTCTGATTTAACACAAAGTGCTGGCTGGATTCATAAGATTCTGAAACATCATGTCTCCCTGGTCGTCCAGGTGTCACTCATTTTCTCATTGTTCACACAACTACATCCGTCACCGGCATCATTAAGGCTCATCACATGATGCTTCTAAGGATGCCTTCATTTTAGTTTGGTCAGCACCTAGACTCACCAGGCTAGACCATTTCACAGGGGTGTGCAACAGGAGTCAGTGGAAAACATGTGCATATGTTCTGGTTGGTGGACAGGCGACAGCAGGTCATCATTAACATAAATGTTTACAAATGTTTTCCTATGAAAGTGGGAACATTTACAATTGTTTTAACTTTTTGAAGTTACAGTTTTATCAGACATAACAATATACAAAAACAATTATAGTATTTGTGTTTATTATTGACTGACTATTATGTCTGTCAGGAAGGCAGCAGGAGGCTCAGAGACTGAATATGTGAATGTGTGTGTGCAGAGACACAGCTTCATCTGTCACACACTCATCACTCAGAGTTATATTGCCAATTTGCTAGAGGAGCAAAGTTATTTATCGGGGTGTTGAGCTTCACTTTTATTGTATTTTGTATAAATTGATTCCATTGATTTTTTTAAATTTTAAGAAAAATACACGCTAGAATCTTCTGAGCCAACCCGTGAGTGGGTCCTACTGACTCTATTTTTCCCTTTGGGATTTACATGGGCATATTTCCAATAAATGTTGATACTTAAATACCCACATCCTTTACGAAATATGAATTGACTGATATTAACGTGCACAAAAATAACTAGTGTAAATTGCTGAATTTACCAGCTGACTGCATGTATGCACATTGAGACATCCGTCATCATGTGTTCAGAACAGCGGGATTGAAATCCGTCATGATCAGAGAGAGAGGAGTTATATTTGTTAAAAATGGAGCGCTGTGCTGCAGTTGAGCATTTCAAATGCAGCTGGGCTGTCATTGGCTGGAGCGGTGAATGGGGACAGCGTGGGCTGGCAAGGGCGGGGGTGCATTAGTATATGTTGCCCTCCTTTCGTGACTAGACATTTGTCATGGCAGCTCTCTGCAGTTTGATCACAACTGACTGGACACAACATGCTGCTAAAAATTAAAATGACATGAAGCGACTATGAAAAGAAAGACAGGTGACATCATGACCAAGGAACACGAACACAGTCATTAAGGAATAATACTTATATTATTATATTATATATCAGCTGTGAGCTCACTGTCTCTTTCTCTGTTAAATAATGGCACCCTCCCTTTCCCACTGCTCCATCTGTCCCTGCATTCCTGCACTATATATATATAAATATATATTTATATATGGAGAGAGAGCAGAGAGCTCTTGTTCTGCCTTTCTCTGCAGGATTCAATGGAAAGTAGGGCAAAGAGGAGGAGAGAGTGGGCCAAGTCCAGCACGCATAATCCTCGTAGACTGTGCCACGCTCTGTATGCCACGCTGGATTAAACCCACAGGGACACATCAGCGAAAATCACTTTGTTTTATGTCACAGTGCCCACCATGCTGCTCTCAGCGCTCATATTCACACACACGGTATTCTGAGGGTTTTTGGTTATATCTTGGTATCACACATCATGGAACTTAATTTGCAATGTTTGAAGTGGAGTTTTTATTTTATATTGTGGTGGAACATTACGGGACATAATTCACTGTGGTATATAGTGTGTGTTGCACCACGGACCTGTTAGAGAGTGTACCTTGTTGTTGTTATCATTCTAGCTTGACAGTAGCAGGTAGCAAGTTATTATTTCCTCTGTAAACCTAATGGAAAATAAAGTGTGGAGTTCCATACTTAACACGCCGCCTCCGACTCCCATTCATCAGCTCTACACTGGTGACCCTGACGTTTTCGAGATAGTTTCCGAAGACTTAGTCATGAAAGAGAGTATGAGGAGAAGAGGCGTGTGGAGTTATGCAATGAATATACAACGTCTAAATCCTCTGTTATGCGCGATATCGGACACAGAAGACCGAGGAGGGAGGTCCCCTACGTCACCACAGCCGCCATTGAAGAGGAGGAGCAAACGGAGGATATACAGAGAGCAGACGACGTTGTCAGTTGCCACAGCTGTGTTATCTCCTCTTACCTTCTGCTTGTTTCAACCCACGCCATTTAATTAAAGTACCCATTTGAACCTTTTCGGAGACTCCATTAGTCTCTTTATTTTAAGTTTCTCTCCTGGACGCGAGAACATCAATATCTACAGAAGTTACCTTACAAAATAAGAGCGCAGATGAGGTCAGAATCTGTGTATCTACTACGGTCCATTTGTTTTTCTTTATTAAACAAGTAAACGGAAGAGCGTCTGCAAGGCGTTTTTGCTTTTTGCTTTCACCTTACTAAATGGTGCGAAACTCACGGACATAGACATGTTTTTTATATATCTGAGACCTATAATATATGCCTAAAAATAGTATAATAGGAGACCTTTAACCTATCGTTTTGTTGTGATCACAAGGGGGTATTCTTTAATAACGTTGTGTTTTACTCCATCAAACTAATTGACCAAAGCACCAGGATACAGGCACCAAGGCTGAATTCAAGACCTAATGTCGAGTCACTGAGAAGTCCAAGTCAGATCCATTATTGGAGAGACCAAGTTAAGCTCGAGACACATACCAGCAGCGCCCATTCAATCTTCCTCGTCCTGTTCATAAGCTGTTAATAGTGAGAATAAAATATTATATAGCTGAAAACAATATTGAAAGTGATCACTGTACAAGCAACAATTAAGACCCCCTTTACACGAGAACGAAACGGCTTGTATCTGCATAGTTTCTCGTGCGTATAGCCCTATTATTTACACGAGGCCGTAACAAATGATAGAAACGGACCCCACAAACGATAACGGGTCCCAAGGTGGATAGATTTGCAAACAAACGCTCTGGGGGTCAAACGGCTCCGTGTAATCGCCTCTATACGATAATTTCCTGAAAAAATAACGATAGCCCCACCTCTCCCCACCTCTGCTGCTCACTGCTGTAGCATGGCCAGTAGCTACTGTCAGTAGCTACTGCTAGTGCTACTGCTACTGACCATGCTACAGATGTTAGTGCAAAATCTACAGCTCCTCTACCACAACCATCAGCAACAAGTGGACATGGAGAATTACATGAACTACATGTTGCTAATCCACCGCGGAGCACAAACAGAAGGGCAATCATGGCAACCATGCTCGGGGGTCTTCTTCGCTGCTTTTGGTGTATTTTGTGGCGGAAGTTACAGCGCCACTTACAGTCCCGGCATATGTACTACAGTGTTTCCAGCGGTCTCGTGTGAACAGAGACGTTAAATGAAACGAATGCATATGAACGGAAGACTTTTTTGAAAACGCATACTGTGCATAAACGCAAACGTTCCCGTGTAAAGGCAGCCTAAATCATGATATCTTTACACATTTGTGTCGGACTCGAGTTTCCGTTATTCGGGACTCGGGACTGGACTCGAACTCGGACTTGTGAATTCTCGCGCGAGAGGACTTGGACTCCGACTCGCGCACTGATGGAATCGGACTCTAACTCGGACTCGCACATTGACGATCGGACTTGGACCTGACTCAGACTCTTCTTTGGCGACTAAGACTTGGACTCTGTATCATAATGAAGATACACTGTGGGAAATAATAATCACCTGCACTTGTAAGTGACTAGAGCAGTGCTGTTTTAAAGACGTGTGAGTGCAGAGGTGGGGGGGTGTCCTGAAGGCCCGGTTCTGCATGTCATCCCTCTCACCTCGCCCATCCTGTCTATCTTTAGCTGTTCTTATTTTTCCCTGTATTATATACAGGGAAAATGCCTGAAAAATATCATATATAAATAAGTAATGTTTGTAGTGTAAGTAAAGTTACTGCTTGGATAGATGTGCAACGAAACTCACCGGTTCGGAAAATATCATGTTTTGGTTCAAATAAGTACGTTTTTAACTTAACTAATTTACATAGAGTTAACATTGACTTCTACTGTAGTATGATTAGTTTAACCTCCTGCGCATATTTTTCAGCTTCTCATACAACGTCACTTCACTTCCTCCTTAAGTCCCCTCAAAATGATAGGCCCACTACAGGCAGCCCTGCATGAACAAAACTGACGCAGTGCATGTAGCATCATAGTTTGACTCTTAAAGCCACTGACCTACAGTTTTGAAAGTAAGTTTTGTTAATATTGAAACTTTAAAGTCTGTTTCCAGGATATCTGACTTCTTCTTCAGCAGAGGGTAACCACCACCAAGGGAGCTTGAATATTAGATTGATGGAATGTACTGTAAAAACCACTGGTATGTGAGAGTCTCACCTTCAGTGTTCAGTGTGTACTGTATGTGTGTGAGCTCATGCTTATTATGAGCGGCCTTCCTGCCCCTATGGATTTGTTAGTTGTCTGAATGCCTCTTGTCCCTGACTGTAAGCCTGCTCATTTTACATTGGTTAAGTAAAATCCTTTTTCTATGACCCACTTTCCCTCAGTGTCTGCATGCTGTCTGGATGCCGGATGCTAATGCTCCTACACATCCATGACATGTAATGTGATGAAGAGAGATGATGATCTGAGGCCCAGAGGTAATGGCTGTTACACAAATTCAGTTCAGAGTGGTCCCAGGTTGCTGTCAATGGAGTGTACCTAATTAGTGTGAATGCTGTTTACAGCATTCCACTATAGTTCTTCTGTTTCTTTAATCTTCTTTTCTTATTTCACCAAATAGTTTGGCTCTCAATAACTTCAGCATATTTTCAGCTACAGAAACGATTCAAATATCAAAGATATTCAGCCTTTTCAGCACATGATGGGGAAACTTTCAACTTTTTCAAAATATGTTATACTTTTTGAAATATTCAGCTTTTTAAACTCTTTTTTAACATGTAACTCAATGGGAGGAACCTTCAAATCCTCTTTCACCTACACCATGCGCCAAATGCTACTCCTTCCACAGCTAGAGACTTCATTCTAACTTTAAAGCGGTCACAAGACATTCAGCTATTAAAATTGTATTCAGATTTTTGATATTTTACACTTATTGAGATATTTAACTTAGGCCTAGGCTCCACGGAACGAAAACGGGTTGTATCCGCATATTTCTCTTGCGTATAGCCCTTTAAGCCACACGACGCCGTAACGGAACGGTAAACGGACCCTGCAAACGACAACGGGTCAAAGGTGGATAGATCTGGGAACGGAGTGCTCTGGGGGGTCCAACGGGGCCGTGTGGTAGCCGGTCATCCTTTTCTGATAATGATGACGCAATAGCCCGCCTCTCCCCACCTCTGCTGCTCACCCCCGCAAAAGTACACTGCATACTGAATTCAGATTATTTATCTTTATCTCGATATGGACATAAACGCGAGTGAAGTCTAATCTGACAGGACGGAGACACGCAGCTCCTCCGCTGTGATGCAGCGGGAGCAAAACACACACTTCAAGTCAGATCATCACCCTTAGCTATTTTAATTACCTCTCAAACTACCTAAACTAGTTATAAATATGTTTATTTTTACTGTCGGGTTTACTTACTGGATCAGCTGCTGCATGAGACAGACACTGACGCTGTGAGAAGAGAGGAAAAAGAGACAGGCTCCGTGTATTTTATTATTATATATAGTCGTTATTCATTTGTTTTAAAGCTCAATAAATAACAAAGAAGACCTTTGACCGGCACTTTTATCATTTTGTCCGGAAGATTTAAACTTTAACACACGTTGACCGGCGAAAAACTCTGCCCGGTTCCCTCGGCCCCCACCGCGGAGAATAAACAGAAGTGCAGCCATGACAACCATTCTTCTTCGCTGCTTTTGTGGAGGAAGTTGCTGCTTTTGTGGAGGAAGTTACAGCGCCACGTACAGGCTCGGCATATGTACTGCAGCTTTTCCAGCGGTTGGATCTAAACGGAGCTGTCTCGTGTGGCAAGACACTATCCGGTGTATATTGCGTGTGGACGGAAGCTTTTTGGCGATTGCGTTTGCGTTAATCCTATGCGTTTTGCCGTATGCGTTCCCGTGGAGCCTGGGCCTTAGTTTGGAGCTTGGTAAAGAGGCCTTCTTCAGATTTTAACATTAGTGTGTATTGCGCAGCTCGTTAAAAGGCTTAGAGTGGAGCAGAGCTTGAAATTCGCCTTACATTTTATTTTTTTCAAACCTGCCATAATTCCCAAACCCTACACTCCTTGGAAATCATTTTTCATGAAAGATGTAGGAAAACCTCTCCTATGTTAAAAAAAACTAAAAACTAAGCAAAATAATTAAACAAAATGCCTCTTGAAGGCATGAAGTGACAAAAACGTTCAACATGTCTCCATTAAGGCCCATTGTAAATTCAGCCTGATCTTTCCTCAGAGCAGCAGCCGCACACCTTTAGTAAATCTGCCAAAAATGCCACATTATTGACCCGAAAGTACACAAAAAGCAGACTCCTCAGGTTCCTGACATGCTCCACGCGTTGACATTTTACCGATAGCTGCTACCGTTTTTAAACTATAGTTAGAAATGTAAGAGGTTTATCTCTCATTCAGATCAATGGAAAGGCTCTCCTTTCACTCCAAATCTCCATGGTAACGTTTGATCTCTGGGCTCACACACAGGTGTTTGATAACGTCGTCACCTCAAACACAAACACACAGACTGGAGTTTAACAGACTTTCTCAGCCTATTCTTTTCTGTCTGATGGAGACTTCATACTGAATTCAACACGTTCCACATATTTGATACATTATTGGTGACGTATGGTTTTAGTTCAAAGTTTGCAGTTAAAATATTCTGCTGCTTTTCAAAGTGTTTTTACTTTCTTTTCTCCTTAATACACATTCATTCACTACTACTTACATTTAATATCTAACTCCTTCAGCCTACTTTCAGCTACAGAAACCATTCAACTATTAACTTATTCAGCTATTTCAGGACATTGAGGCTATACATGTTGTTGTTTATACCTTTTTAAACATTTTCTTTGAAATATTAAGCTTCTTCACTATTTTTCCTACTCTTCCAGTTTAAGTTTTCAACAAAGTCATTGGAATGCATTTGAGCTGTAATAATTTTGATTCAAATCATTTCACTTTTCTGCATTTCTCCACTAAGTTCAGCAACACACTTACTTGGTTTTTGTAGCTAAAAGCAGCTACAGAGACCATTCAACTAATAACATATTCAGCTTTTTCTGTATTTTCAGCTAGATTCAGCCACAAATGTACACAGTTTACAGCATTCACACACATTTTCAGCGAAATGCATTTTCTAGTTAGTACATATAACCCTGACATAACCAGCTTAAAATGATTTAATACAAAAGCCTGCTGGTTAAAGAATTGTAAGACAACTACTGTTTGGTAAATGTTAAGAAGAATGCACAGTCACTGAACATTTAAACTGTATTGAAAAGATACATTTCTTTGCTTTTTTTCCATGATGATTTCTCTAGAGTGATTGAGAAGGTCTGATGTTTAGTGTCTATGAGGGCATGGAGTCATTTCTACTCCTGCACATTCAAACTGTTCTGCACCGCCACGCTGCAGTATGGCTCAATCATTAATCAAATTTAAACTGACATCTGAATAGCTGGGATAACATGCTCTAGGAGGTGTGCACTGGACCATAATATATATATATAAATGGAAACCAGTTTCCCATGTGGACAAATAAAGAATCTATTTATCACACTTTAACATTGTAAAGAGATGTTTCCCATGTTAATCACCTTTCTCTTTTTTTTTTCATTCTATGTTAAAACAATTGTAATAAAGTAGTCTGCAGGGATTTGACTGTGAGAGGTCACTTTGCTCACATGATAAAATGTTTTATATGTTTTTATAAATGCTTTTAGTTTAAAACACATACAATGTAATAAGAAATGCTTCAGAAAACTCAGATCATAGTGAGGATATTCTGATTCTGAGTTTTCTCTGCGATGCACAGCCAGACCAGAGGCTGACCGGAGCACCATAGAGAGCATCCTGACCTTCTACAGGTGCACCATAGAGAGCATCCTGACCTTCTACAGGTGCACCATAGAGAGCATCCTGACCTTCTACAGGTGCACCATAGAGAGCATCCTGACCTTCTACAGGTGCACTATAGAGAGCATCCTGACCTTCTACAGGTGCATCATAGAGAGCATCCTGACCTTCTACAGGTGCACCATAGAGAGCATCCTGACCTTCTACAGGTGCACCATAGAGAGCATCCTGACCTTCTACAGGTGCACCATAGAGAGCATCCTGACCTTCTACAGGTGCACCATAGAGAGCATCCTGACCTTCTACAGGTGCACCATAGAGAGGATCCTGACCTTCTACAGGTGCACCATAGAGAGCATCCTGACCTTCTACAGGTGCACCATAGAGAGGAGCCTGACCTTCTACAGGTGCACCATAGAGAGCATCCTGACCTTCTACAGGTGCACCATAGAGAGGATCCTGACCTTCTACAGGTGCACCATAGAGAGCATCCTGACCTTCTACAGGTGCACCATATAGAGCATCCTGACCTTCTACAGGTGCACCATAGAGAGGAGCCTGACCTTCTACAGGTGCACCATAGAGAGCATCGTGACCTTCTACAGGTGCACCGTAGAGAGCATCCTGACCTTCTACAGGTGCACCATAGAGAGCATCCTGACCTTCTACAGGTGCACCATAGAGAGGAGCCTGACCTTCTACAGGTGCACCATAGAGAGCATCCTGACCTTCTACAGGTGCACCATAGAGAGGATCCTGACCTTCTACAGGTGCACCATAGAGAGCATCCTGACCTTCTACAGGTGCACCATATAGAGCATCCTGACCTTCTACAGGTGCACCATAGAGAGAGCTGACCTTCTACAGGTGCACCATAGAGAGCATCGTGACCTTCTACAGGTGCACCGTAGAGAGCATCCTGACCTTCTACAGGTGCACCATAGAGAGGATCCTGACCTTCTACAGGTGCACCATAGAGAGCATCCTGACCTTCTACAGGTGCACCATAGAGAGGATCCTGACCTTCTACAGGTGCACCATAGAGAGGATCCTGACCTTCTACAGGTGCACCATAGAGAGTATCCTGACCTTCTACAGGTGCACCATAGAGAGCATCCTGACCTTCTACAGGTGCACCATAGAGAGCATCCTGACCTTCTACAGGTGCACCATAGAGAGGATCCTGACCTTCTACAGGTGCACCATAGAGAGGGTCCTGACCTTCTACAGGTGCACCATAGAGAGCATCCTGACCTTCTACAGGTGCTCCATAGAGAGGGTCCTGACCTTCTACAGGTGCACCATAGAGAGGAGCCTGACCTTCTACAGGTGCACCATAGAGAGGGTCCTGACCTTCTACAGGTGCACCATAGAGAGCATCCTGACCTTCTACAGGTGCACCAAGAGAGTATCCTGACCTTCTACAGGTGCACCACAGAGAGCATCCTGACCTTCTATAGGTGCACCATAGAGAGATCCTGACTTCTACAGGTGCACCATAGAGAGCATCTGACCTTTACAGGTGCACCATAGAGAGGATCCTGACCTTCTATAGGTGCACCATAGAGAGCATCCTGACCTTCTACAGGTGCACCATAGAGAGGATCCTGACCTTCTATAGGTGCACATAGAGAGCATCCTGACCTTCTACAGGTGCACCATAGAGAGCATCCTGACCTTCTACAGGTGCACCATAGAGAGCATCCTGACCTTCTACAGGTGCACCACAGAGAGCATCCTGACCTTCTATAGGTGCACCATAGAGAGCATCCTGACCTTCTACAGGTGCACCATAGAGAGCATCCTGACCTTCTACAGGTGCACCATAGAGAGGATCTGACCTTATATAGGTGCACCATAGAGAGCATCCTGACCTTCTACAGGGTCCATAGAGGGTCCTGACCTTCTACAGGTGCACCAAGAGAGGAGCCTGACTTCTACAGGTGCACCATAGAGAGGGTCCTGACCTTCTACAGGTGCACCATAGAGAGCATCCTGACCTTCTACAGGTGCACCATAGAGAGATCCTGACCTTCTATAGGTGCACCACAGAGAGCACTGACCTTCTATAGGTGCACCATAGAGAGCATCCTGACCTTCTACAGGTGCACCATAGAGAGGATCCTGACTGGCTGCATCACGGCCTGGTACGGCAGCTGCACCACCCTAAAACCGTAAGCTTTACAGAGGGTGGGAAAACTGCACAGAACATCACCAGGACGGAGCTGCCATCCATGGAGGACCTTTACTCCCAGCGGCTCAGGAAGAAAGCCCTCAGGATTATAAAAGACCCCATCACCCCAGCCACAAACTGTTCAGTCTCTGTCGTCTGGCAGGCGTTACCACAGCATCCGGACTAAAACCACCAGACTCAGGGACAGTTTCATCCCACAGGCCAGAAGACTATTAACACCTGAGCTCTGTAAATAGCCTCAATAAAGCTAAGCTATTTGTCATTACAATGTATGTATCTAAATAGTTATCACTGTAATAAACAGTATTTAATTACATTTTACGGTACAGTATTGCATTTTAAATTATGTTCTTGTATAAATTATTCTATTTACATGTGTATAGAGTCCTGCATTCAATTGGTCACTTACAACTCTCTCTGCGTATTTGCAGTAATTTGTCATTATGTACTTCCCTGACATGTAGTTAACTCAGCTTATCTGCATTACTTACAGATTGGTCTGCAACATGCACTGTTCTATTCTACTCTTCTTCTTTTTATTTTTATTTTTTTGATTTGTTTTATTGTTTTAGTCTTATATGTGCATTGTTGGAGGAGCTCGGGATTTAAGATTTCCATTGCCATCCCTACACTGTAGGTTGTGTGCACATGACTTTAACTTTGAATCTTTTGATTGAGCAGATGTCACATGGACCGGCTCTTCTGATCTCCTGGGGAAAGAGAAACATGCTTCAGTGGATTCATGCTTACTAAAAGTTTGCTTCATGGGACTCCCAGTGTCAGTGTCTTGTTGGAGAAATGCTCTGAAGTACTTGATCCTTTTACCTCTGGGAAATGAATGTCTGCCAGAAGTGTGACTTAAATGTTGTCTTTGTCTATTTTGTCCCCCAAATTCAGTCCGCCTGTGACAACACATTTACAGATGAATATTACTCTGAAATGCTGAAGTGAAAATCAATATTATTGTTCTTGCAAATGAACTTAAACACAACAGGAAAGACGCTTAATGAATCATGAGATATGTCCTGTCAGTACTTTAATGTTACTTTAACTGTTTGTACTCTGTACTCAGGACATGAATACAACATGAAAACACTGGGCTCTACAAGCCATTAAAGGGCCCATGTCATGCTTTTCCGGTTATTACCCGTCCCCTTGTGCACTGTAAAAACGAAAACTTAAAATTGTTGGCTGAAAATAATTTGTTTGTAAAGTGAACAAAAATATTGAATTGAGTTGATTACTACATTAAAGTAGTTCTCTCGACTATCTTTATTATGTTGCTTGTGTAAAGTGTGTGTCATTTAATAAATTCAGTTGGCAAAACTTAAAAATCCAAGGTTAGAGTTCAAAACTAAGTTCTTTGTGCATGCTTCGAGCTAGAACGGGGTCTCCAACAGAAATCTGCAGGGGGTTTTCTACAGTATTTCGCCTTTACATGTTCGGCACTCTCTGCTGTTCTCAACGGGACTGATCATCCTCAAGGTGAGCACTTTGTTTGAATATTGTATTGAAATTATTAATATAGAAAATGTCTGATTTGTGTAACATTAATTGATTGCAAATTATTTAGTTGATTGTTAGTGAATTATCAGTTAATGTGGCACTAGATATTTGTTTGTGGTACATTAGCCGAGTTTAACATTAGCTAGCTAACGCTTCTCTGAAAGAGGACAAATGTTTTAGAAACGTTTATCATATCTGGCGACTGGCCCTAGACTTCTAAGGTATGCTACGATGGACAAGTGTAGCCAGAAACGTGGTCGGCTGTTAGCTTAGCACATATAAGATGAATATCAGTGGCAGAAAAATATAACTATGAATGGGGGTTTTAGCAATATTCTGGCAACCCGTCTGTCGGCCAGCATTAAGGACATGCAGGTTCTTATTATACATCCATGCATGCGGGTCTGTCAGGTCGAGCCTGGGAGGAAACACAACGTTAAACTGTTTTATGGCCAGAATATATGGTAAAAGACGGACTGCATAATTAAGGGAGGATTACCGTGCGTTAACGATCAACTAGAATGTAATGTGTGCGAGTGAATCAACCGTTTAAGAGCACGATGTCAACATCAGCAAAAATGTTTTCACCGTAGCTCCAACGATATTATTTTCGGTAATTAAGTACGTTAAACAACATTTAAGATTAAACGTGTTACAGCTTCATAGATCGACATGTCTGGACATGTCTGATAGGTGGTAACAGTAATTTCTCTGTCAGTGCTGCAGACCGACGGAGACGAGACGACGGAGTGTGTTGAAGCGGCCTATGAACAACTACAATCCCCGGTTCAGGTGGCGACTGGCGCGCTAACGGAGCTCCAGGAGGGAAAACCTTTGCGACGCTGAGGTTCGGCGGATTTGCAAATGTATGTTAACATGGACATGTGTTGTCAGCAACATGGTCGGCTTTTAGCTTGAAAAATATACGATGGTGCATATTAGGGAGAGAATGATTAATCGAATATACGAAATGATTCACGTATTCGAAAATGAGTTATGAATATGTTTTTTTATTTTTTTATTGAGTGGTTTGCGAGTTCAAGGAGGCTTTTGCAACCTCGCTGAGAACACGCATAATCCGAGAATCATACGACACCTCAGCTGATGCATATAATTCATGTTTAACAATTAATAAGAATATTTAATTGAATCGAAAATATAAGCCTGAATAATAAATGTCACCCGCTCCATGAGATAATCGTGAATGTATATCAAAAACTGGTTGTATTTAAACAAACAAAGTTGGCTTTCAGAATATGTAACTTTTATCACCATATTCAGAAAATAAATACGGCGATGAAGCTTGTAAAGTTACGCTGAAAGGCGTCGGGCGGAGCAATTTACGTGTGTGTGTTACGTGTATGTTACTTATTGTAAATCACCTCCGCACCAGCCTCTCCCCTGGGCATGTAGACATGCCTATTTTCTTAAAATAGCTGCTTCCTGTCACATATTGTGATCTCTGTACCTTTGTAATAATCTATCCTATACAACATCAATATAAATGGCTTCTACAGTCAAAAACTGTCATTCATTGTATTAATGCTTTTGTCTTTATGCTGCTTTTGTGTACCACAGATTTGCTATGAGTTCCTCGAATCACCACCAAGGACCTGTTTGGGACATTTACAGCAGCCTTGGATAAATACTGTCCTCGACTGATAAAACTGTATCGAGCCAGGAAAGGAGCCTTCGGACAAGGGATGGAAAACCTCTTGGATTCTCTTGATGAACAAGTAGCTTTTGTCTTTAATGTCGTAATGATAATTTACAATCTTCTTATAGAGAACAAACAGGTGCATCTCAATAAATTAGAATATCGTGGAAAAGTTGAATAATTTCAGTAATTCTATTTGAAGAGTGAAACTTATATTTTATGTAGGTGCATTAGACACAAAATGAATTATTTAAAGCGTTTATTTGTTTAATCTGGATGACTACAGTTTACACCTTTTTATAACCCAAAATTCAGTATCACATAATTAACATTTCACTAGACAAATTACTAGAAAAATCTTTGATTTTGAATGTCAAATGTGAAGTTTTCTGTTGCCTCAAAAATGCACTTCTCGTAACTCAAGAATAGATGTGAAAGTTATTAAAAAGGTTCAAATCCATTTATATCTAAAAGGGGTGTCCTATCTTGTAAAAGCATCATATTTTGGTACTTACTTCACTTTTACCTCATCTCATCAACAAAGTCCTGTTTAATAATTAATAATTCAATCTCTCTTCCATCAGGTTCAAACAACTATTGCAAAGTTGTTTTGTTCAGAGAAGATTTGCCGTTTTAAATAAATCACAAATGGATCCTGACTTCTGAGATTCTGAAATTACCCTTTAATCACTCATTTTAACCATAAATCCTAATGCTCTTTTTTTCTGATTTACAGACATCTGATATTGCACAGCAACGAATGAGAATGTGTCTGGAAGGTCTGCCCTTATTTATCCGTGACAGTGCACAGAAGTTTTTCCTGAAATGCCTGGTGTGTACAGTATGGTTGTCCATTAATCATAAGTCTACATTTAATGTCATACAAGTGCAGTTATTAAGTTTTCCTATAATCATAGATAAAACAGTTTTGAAGATGAAGGCCGATTTTCAGGATAAATACTAGACCTGCTACATAACTACTAGGGAACTAGTTGTAGAACAGAACAGTTAACATTTTCACAGTAATTATTGTGTCATTGCTGAGCAATCAAACCAGTGTTTTATTTGCAGTTATATATTATCCTTATTTGGTAAATAATAATTGCTTATCTGCTTTCTACATGCAGGACACTGATCCGGAAGAAAAGCAGACTGCTGGTGTCAAGATGGGAGTCCTCACTGTTCTCGTAGATGATGGTGGACCTACCCCGTCTCAAATGGTCCACAGTATTGCTGTTGTTTGGAAGAGACAATTGTACTCTCGGATCTACCAGACATCCCAACTGCATTTGTATACCTTTTTGGTCTACTCTATGCCCTGAACATTGAGTTTCCAAAAGAACACAAGTACACTTTTGAGACTGTTCAGCACATCTTCATGGGACTTTCCACCAGTTGCTCACAGCGGGTCAGGAGTTTGAAAACAAAGCTCTTAATCGATTTACAAGATATCCCTATTTAATTTGCCTGCCTTCACCGCTGTTTGTGACTTGAACATTGAGTTCCCAAAACCACAAGTACTCTTTTGAAGCTGATACAAAATATTACAGAAACTTGAAAACCAAGTTCTCTCTAAGTCACAAGCTAATATTTTCTTTATTTTTATTTCTTAAGCTGGCTGGCTTACTTTGCGCATGTAACATTTCAAGGACTAAGTACTTTATCATATCCACTTTCTAGGCTGTGACCTTTGTTATTACACGATATATTGAAAACAAGGGAAATTTGAAAGGAGAATGCTCCATCAAATTCCCCCTAAAACATGTTGTTTGACTTAGAACAAAGACGGTTTACTTTGGAAACTGCTGAAAAGCTTTACAGTTAAAATGTTATCTAGTGACATGAACATCTTGCAACATTTTGAAAGACATGTTCTCACTCTTAGGGCACAAGCACATTTTTTCTCTAATTTTTTTGCCCCCGGGACGTCCGCCCGAGTCCCCTTCTCGGCTTCTGCTTTGCCCCCGGCCGTCCGCCCGAGTCCCCCTTCTCGGCTTCTGCTTTGCCCCCGGGCCGTCCGCCCGAGTCCCCCTTCTCGGCTTCTGCTTTTCCCCGGGATGTCTGTCTGATTGTTGACTGTGTTCACGGCGGAGAGCTCTGTATGATTACTTAGCCTTGAAATAAAGGTATTTTTCCTGTAAAACCTGCATTTGGGTCCTGCCTGCTTCGCTCTACCCTGACATACATTTTCTAGACCAAAAATAATAACTTGGCACAACTTTAACTTATTGGAATTCTTTGTATGTGGAACTCAAAGTTAGAAGTTTTTAAACATATGAAAGATACATTTTCCAAACCAAAGATAATAGTTAGCACAACCTTTACTTATTTAAAATGTTTAGTATGCAGAACTCCAAACTTGAAGTTGTACAAAATTTGAATGAGTTATCTCGACAAAATATAATTAGTTGACTCAATTGAAAACAGAAACTTACACATTTTAGTTGGCCTCAAAACTTAAAAATCTTGTGCAGCCTGTTGCCTTGAAAGTTTGAGTTGTCCTAACTTTTATTTTTTTACAGTGTGTGTTATGAAGGTTTTTGTGCATGTAAATGGTCTGCAGAGTAAAAAACCCTCAAAGTACACCCTGTAGCGAGTAAAACTCTAACACAGAAAAGACCTGTCTATGCTGCCCCAGAACGCCTCGTTGGAGATTTCTCTTTTTCCATTGTTTGCTTCCTGGGTTCTGTGACGTGTGAACACCCAATCAACAACAAATGACCGGATTGGCCCAAATGGACCAATCCGTGGAGCACCTCACACACCAGGATCCCTTGGCTAACTAACAGGGAGTCCCCATTGACTTGCATAGAGCTCCCTGAACGCTGGTAATAGACGAGTTGGGATCGCAGAGAAATGCTCTCCGCAGACCCATTCTCACAGCGTTATAAACCTTTTTCTTACTCAATATCAAGCCACACTTATTGTTTTTACTTCGGCTGTGAGTGTTTGTGTGTGCTCAGGATGAGTTTAGCTGTGTCTCTCTGTATCGCCGACCCGGAAACCTGTCCACTCCTCGCAGCGAGCCTCGCAACGTCCCGACCAATCAGAGCACACTGGGCTCACAGGAAGGGGTGGGGCAGGAGCTCCAATAAGCCGTTTAGGACAGAGAGTGAATACCTGGTGAATACACATACTTTACAGAGATGCTGTATGAGAAACCAATGTGATTTTGGAAAATTGCACAATATAAATCATTCTAGTAACCTCAACAATGGAAATATGATCAGTAGAAATGGCCATGACATGGGACCTTTAAGAAATGTGTGTATTTACTGTTAGCATAAAGATATATAAGGCCTCATTTGTTACAGCAATCAAATAAGAAAATCACTGGAATTTTATTAAAATGTGCACATGGTATCAAGTGATGGTGAAAGACAGACAAATTATGCGGTCATTAAATGCATCTGCTCAAAATCCTGTTTAGGAGAGATCCTTCTCCACTGCCGGGTACACAGAGCAGGACAGGGACATGTCCACACTCCTCCAAGTTTGATACTGTATGAATTACATTTCCTCAGTTACACAGTCTATGCTGTAATATTTTGTGTCAAATTATTGATTTATTTAGGGTAGCCGGCCATTATCCCTCTCACAGTAGATTGCATGTGGTTATTAGCGTATGAACTGAACAGAAAGCTAACCAGAGGAGAAATGACAGCCTAGATACCTACCCAAGTTAAAAGTTAAATGTTATACATTCCTGCACCGTGGACCCAGTCTGGCCAGTGATGTCCCACTGTGGTGTCTCTCTATCATGCTCAGTTATCAAGTTCAAGTTCCATAGTTTGGTGAAGCGTCAATAGGCCAGTGAAGAACTGGGTCATGAGCCGCTTTAATGCTTCGATGTTTTCTTTCACTGCTCCCAGAGGCGAAAGAGCACGTTGCTGCTCCTAACACCGACTATTGATTGGCTTAGATAACTGATTTCCACTGAGGAATGGCAGCAAAGGGCACTGAGGCCAGGCTGGCTTCTCTCCAACTTCAACAACCGGAAGTGCTCTGAGGAACCAGGACAAATGTTGGTTGAATATGGCTTAAGGTTCAACTAAGATTTAGAGTCTTTTCACTTTTGTGAAAGCAAATATCATTATAACAACATGAAATCAATAATCATTAAACCTTTGATAGGGAATTACATCAGATGACTTACAACTAGGAGGACCTGTAGCTAGGATACACTTTGTTAACGTTAATGTTGCACGGCTGACAGGAGAATGGGTGGGGTCTGTGTTTTTCCTTCAAAAAATGTAAACAGCTAACCTAGAACTGATATACAAGCTGATATTATAAGTCACACACACACAAACGTGTTCACAGTGCTCTCTCTCACCACTATCTCCTCCAGACGGCCTATATTTGTTTTTTAGAATGATCAGATGAAGAGGAAAACCTTAGTGTAATTGTGTGTATATGGGGGGCGGCTGTGGATCAGGGGCTAAACATATCAATTGGAGAGTCGGTGGTTCAGGCCACAGCACCTGCAGTCAACATGTCAAAGTGTCCTTGAGCAAGACACTGAGCCCTAAATTGCCCCTGTAGGCCTGGCTAACGGTGTAAAGGTGCTTTGTAAGTGGCTTGATAAAAGCTTCATGTAATGTAATGTAACATACTGTAATGAAATGTAATGCACTGTAATATATTGTTATGTAATATACTATTATGTAACGTAATGTAATGTACTATAATATAATTTAAATATACTGTAATATAATGTAATGTAGTGTAATATAATGTACTGCAATGTAATGTAATGTATTGTACTGTGCTGTAATCTAATGTAATGTCATGTCATTTACTGTAATGTAATGTGTGGTTTTCCTCACCTTGTTTCTTGTTAGGGCTGCATTTGCAGGTATTTGAGTATTACACACTTTTTTCTTTTGTCTCATTTGTGCAACCCTATTGACAATTTGACCTCCAGTGTATTAACTGCCTATCTTCTGTGATTTAATATTCCAGGTGTTAGAACTTCCCGTTTCTCCAATTTGCTCTTTAAAGGGGACCTATTATTCAAAATGCACTTTTGTGTCTTTTATACATAAATATGTGTCCCCGGTGTGTCAGGGAACTCACGCAGCGTCAGAAAAAAAACCCTCTCTCTTTTCCTCCGTACCCAAATCTCTAAAAACCGGGGTACAACGGAGCTGATCCAGATTTGCGTCCGATATGACGCAATATCAGCAATGCGGACCCACAGCCCTATCAGAAAGTTGCTATCAGAAACAATGCCATACTGTTTTCGACGTAATATGGTCTTTGATTACATTAGCAAGCATGCTAACACTCAGAGCTAACGCAGTACTGGAGAGAGCATATGTGTAAAACAGCAGGAAATAAAAAAGGAACTCCCCTTGTGGTAAACCCGCAAGAGAAAAAGCATGTGAGCTCCATACTGTTTCAGAAATAATCCTTGATGTGGTTTGGAACATGATATGACATTTAGTCACGGCCTCTTTTTTATTTTCAAGCTAAGGACCCCGAATCCGCAGTTCTCTAACAGGGCTAAAACAGAGCGATATGAGGGATGTCTCAAATGCATGATCTGTTTGGTATTTTGAGCAAAACACATCATATACATGTTTTTATATATTTGTATATATCTCTGAGACCCATAATATATGCCTAAAAATAGCATAATAGGAGATCTTTAATGTTTCCTTTTTCAACAGCAACATTGTCAGTGGTTGTTGTACTTGGTTATCTTGATAATGTTTTGCAGTAAATTGTAAATGAAGGCTTTGACTGTACATACAGGCTGTTTATGTAGCTATTTAATTTAAACGAGGAACAGACAGTCTCACTGACACTTCTAAGTAGTTGTCCTTTATCAGAAACAGACCAGCCAATCAGAATCAAATATTCCCCAAGACCATGGTAATGATAACAAATGTTTAGAGTACTGACTACACTGACAGTGCTGTGACCATCACAACAATTCTCAGAAATGAACAGATGCAAAGGAGATTGTGTTTTGCAAAATTAAGATTGGTGGAATAATATAAAATACTGTATAGTGTTATAAATTGTTACTGTTTTCTCTAAGCCGCTTGTAATGTATTGAATCACAACTCGTCCTGTGGGGAAGGTAAAAATGATCGTGCCGCCTCAGCACCTGCTCTGAGATCGTTGGGAGAGACTGTCTGTCGATGGCAGCACAGATGAAGATGCTTCAGGTCTCTGCAGCAGCTGCTGAGAGGCAGCTAGCAGGACGAGCTCTGCCTGAGGAGCATGGGGAACATCTGTGCTTAGCTGCTGCAAATGTGCCCTGCCAGGTAAAAATAGCCAGTGTGTGAACTGTGAATGGAAGCAGAGTGAAGCGCAGCAGAGAAAGGCAGAGAACAAAGGCCGGCTGAGTGTGGTGTGGCTGTCAGCTCTGAGGGGTTACATAAAGCAGAGCCAGAGTCCAACACTTCCTGCTGTTTTTATAGGTAAGCAGTCAGCAGACTGATCTGTAATCTGCTTTTGTATCTGGAATAAAGGCAATTTATATTGTCCAGTTTGTTAGTTATTTAGTGGGAATGCTGATACAGCATTCCAACTATATGTTATTCTACGGACAAAATTATTATTATTCCGCCGGAATTTTGCACCTCTTCTCCTCCTGCATCAAAACGTTCAGCTCGGTCGGGAATCGATGGCTATCATTTGGATTATTCATAACTTTCATAATTCCAGAGATACATCCCATAATTCATCACATTTTTAACCATCGAAGTCAATGGAGAAAATCTTCAGACTTGAACAATCTTCATGCGACTTCAACTGCTAACTGTTCATTCATACTTTCACTCAGAAACCTCATTCCAACTTTAAAATGTTACACATCTTTCTGACATTATTCATGTAACACAACTTTTAAATCTGATTCTTACTTTTAGAGATATTAAACATTGTTCCGACCTTGGTAAAGAGGCTTTCTTCAGATTTTAACATTAACTAGAGTGCGTGATGTCACAGCTAGAGGGTAGGAAATCTTGAAATTTGCCTTCATCTACTACTGTCTTTCTTACAGTGCAGACGCTTTTCTGCTTGCTCTTGCCTCTGCTTACTTTTTATGCTGATTTTCCTATTCTTATTCTCTGAAAACTTCGAGCAGCGGCTCCTGGACATTAACTTATCACTGGGACAGTTATTCATCGTAAATAGACGGAGGGTTTCAGCCATATTTCAACATTTTTACGACGACCTCAGTCTTACAGTAGCGTGGCCTAGCAACAGCTAAAGCCTGGTAGGCTACTGCATGCTATTTAGCTTAAGCTAGTTGGTAGCAAAATGCCTCCGTTCTCTACAGATGACTTCCACAAACTTCACAGAAGATGGCTGTGTTGGAAATGAAAATGCAACGGTTGGAAGTTAACGTGGAAGTGAATGGACTATGTTGTGGGAATAACACCACTTTACCAGTGTTGCAAAATAATGGAAAAGGGTATGCTAACTCACAGCTAGTTAGCAGCTACAAGGTTTCCAAGGAACAGGAGGGCTGTGTACTGGGTAATAAATCTACAAGTGGTAGTCCTCCCTGGAACTCTCTGGGTGCAAAGCCTAAGAGTAAATCATTTCCATGGGATTTGGGAGGACGAATAACAGGCAGAGCCCAGCGCTCTGAAATCTGTGATGCGACCGGCTGGCCTGCATTGTTATCACCCAGGAAGAGTGCCTCTTCAACCCCTATTCATACTAGGAAACAGCCGTGGACAGCTGCTAAAGGGAGAACTACAAACAATCCTCCTAAACCACCAAGTGTGCCAATCCAGAACAGATACGCTCCGCTGACCGAGAACCGGAGATCTCTTTCTGATGACCTGGATAACCTGTCCTCTTCACACAGCAGGGTAAGGACCAATAGCTACTCCAAAAGTAAAAGGCTAGAGGGAAAGCTAACGACTGGGCCTGAAACTCTGATTGTGGGTGACTCTGCTGTAAGAGATGTAAAAGGTCTGTGTAGTAAGAACAACACCAAAGTACTCTGTTTTCCCAAGGATATGGTCTCCGACTTGGCTGAGAAGATCCTGCATATTGGGGCTGAACATCCGACTGTGAAGAATGTGGTACTACATATTGGAACAAATGATGTTGTGAAACAACAGTCAGAAGCGCTGAAAGAAGACTTTAAATGTCTGTTGGAAACTGTCAGCTCTCTAAATGCGGAGGTGTTCATCAGTGGCCCTCTACCGCCAGTCAGAAGAGGAGTGGAGAGATTCAGCAGACTGTTTGCACTGAACACGTGGCTTTCAGCTGCCTGTACTGACCATTCTGTCCATTTTATTGACAATTTTAACTTTTTCTGGGATCGCAGACATCTTTTTAAGGCAGATGGAGTTTGCCTGAACAAGTCAGGAGTGAAATTGTTTATCTCTAACATATTCAACTGCCTGCGTCAGCAATCTGTTCCCTCTGCCAAGGACAAGCGGCAAGAGGAATCAAAACAGGAGAAAGACACAACACATTGCGCAGAAAACCCTGAAGAAGTATCACTGCACCCGCCTGAGGAATGTTCTGATTATGGGAGACCTATGACACAAATGGAGGAGTCTCCACTGCCCGTCACCCCCCCTGTCAACGCCTTTGAGGATACTCTTCATTCATCCCCCAGCTCTCTCTACTCTCCGCTCACCCTTTCACCCTCGCCCTCCCCCCTGGAGTTCGATGACCGCATGAAGGCGATATGCAGGGTTGGCAGCATGTCCTTTACCCCCGCCCCTCAACGACGCCCCTCCCCCCCCGGCAATGTCCACCCTCCCCCCCTGGCAGCATCCTTTACCCCCGCCCTTCCACAACGCCCACCAAAATCACCGAAGCAGAGACGCGCACCATCTCCCCCGTCTTCATCACCGTGCCTACGTCAACCACCTCCCATCCCTTCAAGAAAGCATCTGCAGTCTCCGAAGCCTGATAAGGATGTGTGTGTACAAAACGCAACAAACTTTTACTGATATGTGCTGGGTCCAGGCTCAAGGGCATATGGCACTCTCAACTCTTTCCAGCACATGCCGGGGCCCTGCCTGCCAGTAGCTTTGCCGATATCTGTGTTGATAGGTAATAGATTAAGAGCGGTAAATCAGCTTAGAAACAGGAAGTGCTCAAACGTTTGTGTGAGGTTATCAAATTTAGCAGTGATTCCATGTCAG
This sequence comes from Trematomus loennbergii, assembly GCA_012861695.1. Classification (NCBI taxonomy): domain Eukaryota; kingdom Metazoa; phylum Chordata; class Actinopteri; order Perciformes; family Nototheniidae; genus Trematomus; species Trematomus loennbergii. The sequence goes on along the minus strand of JAAOOA010000412.1, from coordinate 143,412 downwards.
CCACAGCTTGTCACAACATTTTTTACTGATAGTGTATTTAACAAACTTAAACTAGCTTTATTAAATGTCAGGTCTTTGGCAGGAAAAACATTTTTAATCAATGATTTTATCACTGAGCACAATCTCGATTTTATGTTTTTAACGGAAACTTGGATTGAACAAAATAACAGTGCAGCTGTTCTTATCGAATCAACCCCCCAACTTTAGTTTTATGAGTCAGGAAAGAATGCATAAGAAAGGGGGTGGAGTTGCTATTTTGTTCAATGATTCCATTCAATGCAGGAAGACATCTTATGGGGACTTTGCTTCTTTTGAATATGTGGCCCTTCAGCTGAAATGCTCCTCTCGAGCTCTGTTCCTAAATATCTATAGACCACCCAAATACTGTGCAAGCTTTTTTGATGATTTTACTGAACTGCTGTCTATAGTGTGTATTGACTTTGACCGTTTAGTCATTGTTGGTGATTTTAACATCCATGTTGACAACCCCCAGGACAGAGGGGCTAAAGAACTGTTTTGTGTTCTTGATAACTATGGACTGACTCAGCATGTGGCGGAGCCCACGCACAATAAGGGGCACACTCTGGACTTAATTATCTCAAAGGGTCTGAATATCTCAAAGGTTGTGGTGACTGATGTTGCACTCTCTGATCATTCCTGTGTTTTCTTTGAGAGCTCTATTTCTGTTCACAAAAATGTTCAGAAAGAGGTAACCACAAAGCGATATTTAACAGAAAATACTAGGGAAATGTTTACTCATAATTTTTCATCCACACTTGCCCCTGCTAACATCTCAGTAAATGAGCTAGTAGATCATTTTAATTCAAAAATTAAAAATGTTATAGATACCATTGCTCCAACTAAGGTAAAGGAAGTGATTAGCAAGAAAATATCTCCATGGAGAAAGGCCATGACCGTGAGAACAGAAAAAAGAGAGTGTCGAAAAGCTGAACGTAGGTGGCGAAAAACAAATCTCCAGGTTCACTTTGAAATCTATAAAGAGAGACTTGGCCTTTATAATTTGGAATTGAAAAACGCACGACAGTCTTTCTTCTCTGACATCATTACCAAAAACAAAAACAACGCACGTGCCTTGTTTGCTACCGTCGACAGACTAACTAACCCCCCAGTGTCAGTAGCCTCTGAATTTCTATCCACCAGGGCGTGCAATGATTTTGCCTCCTTCTTCACTGACAAAATTCAGAAAATTAGACAAGCAGTCAGTGCCTCTGCATCAGGTACAGCAAATGTTTTGTCCCTATGTCCACCTAATATCAATTCAAACACCATGACACAATTCCATCAGATTAATGGTAAAAACTTAGAGGACATTATTCAACTTCTGAAATCCTCCTCCTGCTGCCTTGATATTATTCCAACAGGATTTTTCAAAGATGTTTTTCCTTGCATGGCCTCAGATCTACTTCATATAGTAAACACATCTCTTCACTCAGGTATTTTTCCAGAGGCCCTGAAAACTGCAGTCATTAAACCGCTCTTAAAAAAGAATAATCTAGATGCCTCAGTAATGAACAATTACAGGCCAATATCAAACCTGCCATTTCTAGGTAAAATCATTGAAAAAGTTGTATTTCAACAGTTGAGTAACTTCTTGCATTTAAATAACTGTTTGGATGTGTTCCAGTCAGGATTTCGTCCAAACCACAGCACTGAGACTGCTCTTGTAAAGGTCTTCAATGACATCCACTTAAACACAGACAGTGGCAGAACTTCAGTGTTAGTATTATTAGATCTCAGTGCTGCGTTTGACACTGTTGACCACAACATATTACTAGACCGACTAGAAAACTGGGTGGGACTTTCGGCAACAGTTCTAAATTGGTTTGAGTCCTACTTAAAGGACAGAAAAAACTTTGTTTCTATAGGTAAATACACATCTGAGTTGACAAATATGACATGTGGGGTACCTCAAGGCTCCATCTTGGGGCCTCTTCTCTTTAACATCTACATGCTACCACTGGCTCAGATAATGAAAAACAACAAAATAAGTTACCATAGCTATGCGGATGACACACAAATTTACGTAACAATTTCACCAGGAGATTATGCTCCAATTCAAACACTGAGTAAGTGCATTGAACAAATCAATGACTGGATGTGTCAGAACTTTCTCCAATTAAACAAAGATAAAACTGAGGTAATGGTTTTTGGAGCCAAGGCAGAACGTATAAAAGTTAGCGCTGAGCTTCAGTCTGCAATGTTCAAAACAACAGATAAAGCCAGAAATCTAGGTGTAGTCATGGACTCTGACCTGAGTTTCAACAGTCACATTAAAACAGTTACTAAATCAGCCTACTATCACCTAAAGAACATATCTAGGATTAAAGGACTAATGTCACAGCAGGATTTGGAAAAACTTGTCCATGCTTTTATCTTCAGTAGACTCGACTACTACAATGGTGTCTTTACAGGCCTCACTAAAAAATCTATTAGAAAGCTGCAGCTAATTCAGAACGCTGCTGCTCGAGTCCTCACTAACACTAAGAAAGTGGATCACATCACTCCTGTTCTGAAGTCCTTACACTGGCTTCCTGTGTGTCAAAGAATAGATTTCAAAATATTGTTGCTGGTTTATAAGCTTTGAATGGTTTAGGCCCAAAATAAATGTCTGACCTACTGCTAAATTATGAACCATCCAGAACTCTCAGGTCTTCAGGGACTGGTCAGCTTTCTGTCCCCAGAGTCAGAACTAAACATGGTAAAGAAGCGCTCAGTTATTATGCTCCAAATATCTGGAACAAACTCCCAGAAACCTGCAGGTCCGCTGCAACTCTTACTACTTTTAAATCCAGGCTGAAGACTTTTCTTTTTGCCGCTGCTTTTAATTGAACTATTCACATCTTAAACTGCACTGTAACTTTGAACTTTTATCCATGTATTTTTCTTTTAATGTTTTTTTATTATCTTTTCTTTTTAATGACTGATTTTAAATGCCATTTTCATAATGTCTTCCATTTTGTAAAGCACTTTGAATTGCCTTGTGTTGAAAGGTGCTATATAAATAAACTTGCCTTGCCTTGCCTTGCCTTCATATATTTTTTTTAAACTGCCATAATTCCCAAACCCTACATTCCTGAGACATATTTTTTCATGACAAACGTAGGAAAACATCTCGTAGCTTGAAAAATTACAAATAATTAAGCAAAAATAAAAACAAAATGCCTCTTGAGGGCATGAAGTGACAAAAACTTTCAACATGTCTCCATTAAAGCCCATTGTAATTTCAGGCTGATATTTGCTCACAGCAGCAGCCGCACACCTTTAGTTAAACTAATTAACCCGAAAGTACACAAAAATTACACTTCAGATACTCAACTTCCTTGACATGCTTCACGTTTTGAAATTTCACAGATATCTCTTATGGTTCTTCCACAAAACGTTCACATGTAAGAGGTTTATATCTCATTCAGAACAATGCAAACCTTTGATCTCTACAGAGCTCGTTAGCTCAACTATAAACACCTGTGTAATTGAACACGATGATGTCATCACTCCAACTGACAGCAGTCAGTTCTAACTGTTCATTTCATTCTCTCTCCTGAAGTGTGTTCTGTCGGTTGTTGTGCATGTAAATGGTCTGCAAAGGCTACAATCCCCTGGAGATTCTCATACAAATCTGACAACTCAGACTTACTACTTTAAATGTCAATGCACAGCATCACAACACCAAAGAGAAGAATTAGCAAAAGTAGGGCTTATACAAATAGATAGCAAGACTCCTACACAGTGGTCAGTGGACACAGAGTACTCAATTTGAAACTATAAATCAAACACATCTTTAGGTTCTCCTTGCATTATGTAAGGGCCATTTCCTCCCCAAGAAACTATAAAAATAAAAAGAAGCATTGTCGCAGGAACACACAAACAGTCTCTCTCTCTCTCTCTCTCTCTCTCTCTCTCTCTCTCTCTCTCTCTTCTCTCTCTCTCTCTCTCTCTCTCTCTCTCTCTCTTCTCTCTCTCTCTCTCTCTCTCCTCTCTCTCTCTCTCTCTCTCTCTCTCTCTCACACACACAATGTTCCAAACGGCCCAAAACTTCACAGGTTTGGTAACGATGCAGCCATCAACGCATCTAAGCGTATTATGGGGTGTCATCAAATGCCGTTGCCATGGCGAATGCCTTGCCAATGCAAACCTTTGATCTCTACAGAGCTCGTTAGCTCAACTATAAACACCTGTGTAATGGAACACGATGATGTCATCACTCCAACTGACAGCAGTCAGTTCTAACTGTTCATTTCATACTCACACACACACACACACACACTCTCTCTCTCAGGCTGGATTCCTTTTTGTCAGGCCCATATTCTTCTGCTCTATTTCCTCACAGAGCTCTCTCTCACACACACAGACACACACACACACACACACACTCTCTCTCTCTCTCTCTCACACACAATGTTCCAAACGGCCCAAAACTTCACAGGTTTGGTAACGATGCAGCCATCAACACATCTAAGCGTATTATGGGGTGTCATCAAATGCCGTTGCCATGGCGACAGACCACTCGCCATGAAGCACGATGTCGCTGTAAGTCCAATGGAAACGGTCCGATCGTCCCCCAAACTTCGCTTGTATATCATCGGTCCAGCCCTCAACAGCTCTACGTCAATTATGGGGTTTCTTCAAATGCCGTTGCCATGGCAACACAATGCTCGCCATGAAACACGGTTTTCTCATAACTTCAGTGAAAATGTTCCAAACGGCCCAAAACTTCACAGGTTTGGTAACGATGCAGCCATCAACGCATCTAAGCGTATTATGGGGTGTCATCAAATGCCGTTGCCATGGCGACAGATCATTCACCATCAAGTTAGTTCAAAAGTTTGCAGTTCAAATATTCTGCTGCTTTTCCAAGCCTTTTTACTTTATTTTTCACTCATCACACATTCAAGCCCCCAGTGTTCATGTATCATTTCAATCTAAATTCTTCACTTTCTTCTTACACATTACATTTCAGCATAGCAGTTTAGCGTCAGCTTTTCAGCATAAAGCATTCCCACTAGCAATTTCTTCAGGAATTGCATTCTCTAGTTTGATTTATTCTTCAGTAGACTTTTAGTGGCTGTCACTAGTGCTCCACAACATGCATACATGCACAGGATATAGGATTTTCATTTTATTGATTTTTTCATAGTTTTGTCCATCATTTCTTATTAGCCATAGCTGTAAGCATGGTGATATCATCAAAAAGAAGTCTGGCAGTCAAACGCTCAGACATATTCCTCTCCCAACTTTATTTGGCAGAGGAAATGAAGGCAAGCGGTTAAACTGTGAGCTACTGTTCTTACTGTAGCTGTTCTACAGTGTTTCTGTGCAGTGGGGTTTATTAGCCATATTTCAGTTTGGTTTACAAGTGGTTTAAAAAATCCAGATCAACATTTGGCTTATTGTTATTAATGTAACCATTTTGGCTTTTAAAACTTAGCTTTCAAAACAGTATTCAAACAGAATATTATATTTAATGGCCAGTAGATTTGGTTTGCAGTAAAAAGTCAAAGTATCCAATCGTGACACAAATCAATTTGAACTTGCTTACAAAGAATAATCATGTCTCTATAAAAGGGAGCATCTGACATCTGACTTCAACAAGTCCATCCAAGTGGTTGTCCCATTAGTTTCAAGCATGTCCCTGTCTGTCATATTATTCCTTCAAATGGAGCACAGACTCCTCTGTCCAGTCTTCTGTCGGTGCTTTCTCTGTCATTAAACGGTTATGATCCACAGAGCCCAGTGGGAATGACGTCCCTGACCCATAGCAAAAGACACTGTTGTATCCCACCTGGGCAGGAGGCATATTGGTGATAGTGTCTTTGAGAGGGAGACATTCATTTTATCCCGTATAAAATTGGTACCTGCATCAGGTATATCTGAGTTTTTGCACTGCTTCAGAGATAGTATTGGTGGTAGAGACCACTTTTGCCACAGGTGGATGTACACTATTATAAAAAGTTGCAGAAACTTGCCAGGCAGATATAAGAGACGCAACAACACCGATTACTAGGGATGTCCCGATCCGATCACGTGATCGGGGATCGGAGCCGATCACGTGATTTTCACGTGATCGGCGATCGGGAGAAAAAAATCGGGGATCGGAATTTTTTTTTTTTTTTTTTTTATAAAATATTTTTATACATTTTATTTAATGTTACAAAACAAAAATGACCATGTTCACGTCTTAAAGTCATCCTGAGGCCTTAGTTTTGGGTTAAAATTACACAACATCATGTATGTGTTGCTTCTTTTGGGCTTGTTTTCATAGACCTGGTTGCTTATTTCTCTCAAATCTGGCAACAGAGTGGGCAGGGCGCAGTGTCTAATAGTAGCAGTAAGCTAACGAGAGGCTACGTTCAGCTGGTGACTCGGGAGTCGGGACAGAGAAAATGTCAGGAGTTTGGAAGTATTATAAAATTGAAAGCGAAGGCAGTGTAACAGCCAGATGCAATGTTTGCAAGGCAGAGGTTCCGCGTGGTGGAAAGAACAGAGCTACATTCAACATGACCAATCTAATACAAACACCACCAACAACAACACGACGAGTACACAGCGGCCACTCAGGTAACGGCACTGAAACAACCGACACTTTCAGAGACTTTTAAAAGGAAAGAGAAACTACCCCAGAACAGCCAAGATAGCTGAATTCATCGCGTTGGATGACCAGCCGTTATCTGTTACCTTTTTTTTCCTCTTAATGCATTGCATAAAGATCGGATCGGGAAAAATCGGTATCGGCAGATTGTCAAAATCAAATGATCGGAATCGGATCGGCAGCAAAAAAAGGTGATCGGGACATCCCTACCGATTACTGTTTGAAATGTTGTGCAAATGTGCAAAGGAGTTTTCTGACAGTTACAGAGCTTGTGTATCGTTTGTTGAAATAAAAACGTACCCCGCCACCCTGAGCTTTTATCATCACGCCAGCGTTTGATTCCAAACCAAAAGAAGCTGCAATAATATATAAATCCCTAAATAAACAGGCCCATGTCCTGCTGCCTTTAGTGAGCCATGCAGCCTTTGAAGCACTTCTGAAGACCAACACTTCCCTGGAGTACCTCCACTTTGTTCCTGAAGGATAGAGGGCAGAAGATCTGTTCCATCAGGCGCCGTCTGACACCGCCTCTTTAAGGCAAAGTCATGTTGGCCCTTAAAACACACTGACTAATGCCACCAGATGTAAACTGGCTGCTGGGCCTTCAGTTGTTGTTCCACTATACTTTAAAGAACACTTTTATTCAAAATATCCCTGTATGCTGTAAGATTATGATTTTACTCTAACTAGAACTAGACCCAGCTCTAAAGTGTAGGATGCTTCCAGAGAACTGGCTCCTGGCAGAGAATGGAGATCAAGTTTGAGGGTGATGAGATGCTACAAGAGCTTACAAGCATATGAGCACATTAAACTGCTGCTACACTATTAGCATCACTACGAAATAACACTCATTGGCTGTGAAAGATTGAGAAAACGTTCCAGCCCCGCAGCGGTTCATCATCACTGGAGCAGCCTGTCCTCGCGTGATGGCAAACAAACAATTTGGCTCCCAGCCTGAGAGAAGCTGTGAAGCCTCACATTATCACATCAAAGCCCTGACTGCTGATTCAAGTCCGCCAATGTCTCGAGCGCAGTCATAGACATTTCTTTTAATAAGGTTAGAAGCTGTTTTTATTTTTAAGAAAAGGTGAATAAATTAAGTTGAGTTCAATATAAAACCAGCACTACCAGGAGTAGTGTTTTGTTTTTTATTGGATATACAGTAGATCACTACTCCCTATGTTACTTAAGACCTAAGTCCTAATAGAGTACTCTATTTATTACTAATTAACAATGCAGCATTACTTTTTCATAGGCAAGAATAAAGGAAGACATTTTAACAGCAGAGCATGCAGAGATTGTAGACATAATTTGATAGTGGGTCAATTATTAAAAAAGCTGTTTGTCCTACATCTCCCTTAATGCAAATCCAAATGACACAATGTTTCTGTTACATGTTTCAAGACTAAAGATCCCATTTTGCTATGCTCCGATGACATCAGTGAGACAGGTCACTGACTACAGAGATCCTTGTCAGCCACAGAGAACGTTATGCAGTGTTTCACAGGCTCAGGTCTATTAAAAATAGTAAGGACAAAATAATCATTTATTATATTCAAAATGTATTTTAGTCAAACATAAATCCAAGCAGACTTTGATATACTGTATATTAGGGCTGTGTGACATTACCAAAATAGTTAAAACCATTATTCTGGTCAAAAGGAGTTAAATATTATTCATTTATTTTAGTGCAACCCTTTTTATGGTAATATTTAATATATTATTGCATTTTCCTACCAGGGATTGCTTTTCCATGTTGTGCTAAACTCCTGGTAATATAAAACACTTTAAACCAGTTTGTGCTTCTGATGTACTGCATTAGTTTTTAGCCCTCCTTACTCTCGCTCTCTGCATGTCCGAAGGGAGCATGCATTTTAAATGTTAACCCTGTTTATCATGTTTATTTAATTGTGTTAAGACCAAATTATACTCATTCTGAATGAACAAATCTCCATGTGAAACACTTTTGAGTTCAGTTTGAGAGATCTTTAAACAATATTCAAATTCAATCCAATCAGCACGGAGGACAATCCTGCATTTACTTTGACATGTACAATGTGAATAAAGGACAATATATAATTATTTCAGTCAGCCAATAAATACAGAAGTGTTATAGTTATGCTTGCCGTTCTCAGGCATCTCATCCCTAGCCCCTTAACAAGCAGTATTTCTTTAACCGTTTAAAAAAGCTTCAGGGCTGTTAAGAACATTTCAATTCACTGTCCAACAGTATCACACTTATTTGTCCCACATTGCCCAATTTTTTCATTGAAGCTATGTTACTTTTACAATGAATCACATGTATAGAAATATAGCAGAGATACAGTGTATCGTTATATAAGCATCTTGCCAAACTCATTCAGACATGTGATATCTTTGAGCTTTGGAATCGCCACAAGAATTGGAGATCAGGGGACTTCTACTTCGTGGAGGTAGAGAGAATAGTAAAGAGGCTTGTGACTAATATTGATATTTTAATTTCTATTTGACTTTTATGGGCTACTTTGCTATCTGAGGCCTGTACTACGAAGCTGGATTTTCGCTTAGCGAGCTAACTTCAGGGAAAACTCTGGGTTTCCGGTCCTACGACGCTGGTTCACTTTTTAGCGGGCTAGATCTCCATGGTAACTTATGCTGAACGGCTAGCCTGGTCCGGAGTAGGTTAGGTGGCAGGCTAAGAGATCAACTCAGTGAAAGCACCGCCTGCTGACCAGTCAGAGCTCAGTGTGCGGAGTTTAAAGCTATCAAGTTATATTACAGGAGAAAGAAAATACAGTTTAAACTGCCGTTGCAGGAAAGACGGCCGGCAAAAATCACTGACTGTGTGAACGTGAAAATTAATAGAATATCCCCTCCCATCTTCAGAGCAATCTGACTATTATAACATTAGCGTTAAGAAAGCTTACTTAAATATCTGCCACAACATAAGTAACCGGATCAGAGTAACATTACGTACAGTCCGCGGCACTGTGAGTGCAGACGTCGATGTGTCCCATTATCATTCATATCATATCACATCATAATGTATCATATATTTCCTTATCTGAGTCAGCTGAGCCGTATCTGGCCGTGCAACACTCACAGTGTCACATACTGTATGCAGAAGTATTATTTTAAGCAACACATTAAGTTGACGAAACACTGGAGTCAAATGTAATTAAAGTCAGATCCACTCGTGTCTTGGACGGCAGTGGTATCATAAACCTGTTATGTACGCATTCAAACGCTTTTTCTTTTACCAGCTGTATTCACCTTGCAGGTGCAGCTATGTGGCTTTTATCCTGGATAAAGTGTTTAAGTCATGGATGTTTAAAGTTTAACTTCTTCATATTTGACTAATATTAAAGTTCACTTTTCATTCAGGAAGTATGACGCTGCGCTGTCAGTACGCTTGTCCGTGTTTGTGATTGGTCGAATGCTCCAAATACCACCCCTTTCATGTGAACGCGCACCTAACTAGATAGGACACGGCTGGCTTGAGCGATCCACTTGATAACCAGCGTCGTAGGACCGCTTAGCGAGAGCGCGTATGTTTTGGATTAGGCCAACCGGCTAACCAAACATATCCAGGTTATGTTGAACCGGCTTCGTAGTACAGGCCTCTGCTCTCAAGGTCTTAAGCAAGCCCATCACATAGGGCCATGCTTCTTCTCAGTTATTAGAAGCCTCTAGGTACACACTGAGGGAGTATTATTTTTTCTCACTTTAGTTTTTATTATATAAAAACATTACAACAACAGCTGTGCACGTACATAACAACCCAGACTAAATAAACAATACAGCAATAGATACAAATACAGAGATAATATAAAATAAAATAAAAATGCATTCTTATTTGACCATTTGTCAGAACAGTTCCTCTTACTCAATCAGTCAGTATTCCTTGTCGCTGATTTGAATCTTAAACATTGACCATTTCTCCCATTTCTCTTCATATTGTGTTTCTTGCAGTCTCAGTCGATATGTCATTTTTTCCATTAAATGAATTTCCTCCACAATCTCCATCCACTGTTCCACAGTAGGAGGCTCCACCTTGCACCATTTCCTAGTTAGTACAGTATTTGTACAAGATATATATCTATGTAGTGAACATTTCCCTCTGTAAAATTGCCCAGATAGAGTACCATGTAGTCCATAGGAACCTCATATCTCAGTATCTTTTGCAAAACCTTGTGTACCAATTCCCAGAACTTAAGTATGTTTTGGCATTTCCAAAATATGTGTCAATGGTTGGCCTCTGATTCTCCACATTCTCTCCAGCACAGAGGATTTGTATTTAAGTATTTACTCTGAATCTTAGGTGTGATAAAAAATCTGTATTCCCTCCATATCCGTGAATTGGTGGATGATTGATGTATCTTCCACATGTTTTGCCAATCATCATCTGAAATGGTTGTGTTCAATTCTGTTTCCCATTTCTCTTTTATGTATTTAGTTGAATGTTTATTTGTGGACAATACTTTGTACAGAGCAGTTATGATTCTGATTTTGGTTTCTTTGTATGAATTAGTTATGATTTGAATCACACCATTCACTTCAGCAGAGGGGGCTTTTTGTAGTCGGCTCTTATTTGTAAGTACCTGTAGAAGTCATGTTTATCCAGATCATGTTTATCCTTCAAATTCTGGAAACTCTCCAGCTCCCCATCCTTCCCTAAAGTGCACCATGCTGTAATCCCCTTGGTTACCCATAGTTTGAATCCCTTATCGTATCCAGCCGGTTTAAAACTATTATCAAATGCTACCCATATATTTTCCTATCCCGTGCTTTTTAATTATTTGAAACCATAATTTCAGAGTGAAGGATGTAATTAAATCTAGTTGGTTCTGTATTATCTTGTATATTTCGCCAATAATATTCTGGATTGGATATTCAACACATTCTTTTTCTATTTCCTTCCACTTTGATGTGTAATCTGGTTTGCACCAGCATACAACATATCTTAATTGGTCAGCATTATAGTATTCCTTTAGTTTTGGATGGCCCATGCCCCCTTTCTTTTAGGAGTATTCCTTTTTAAAAGAAGAAACAAGAGTGGTAGGAACTCTTAGCTGCTGGCTTCAGATGAAGGCATCAATAAATCCATCAGTCAGAACAAACTTCTCCAAGGCCGTGTGGAGAACCTGCTCTCAGTTTGGTGAAGGTACTGAAGACCAGGGAGGCTGGACAGAACTCAGAGCTGGGAAGAAACTAAGTATGTCTACTCAAGTACTGTACTTAATTACAATTGTAGGTACTTTACTTAGGTATTTCCATTTTATGCTACTTTATACTTCTACTCAGAAGCCAATCTTTTACTTTTACTCCACCTCCAAATTTATCTGACAGCTTAAATTACTTTACAGATTCAGATTATAGCTAATATGAAATAAATCTATTATTAAATATACATTACATATAATTATAGGTTAAGATATCCAGCAGTAGTATAAAAATACCTTTAGCTGTTATATACATATTAATGCATAATAATAATAATCCAGTAATTTAATATATGATTAGAAAATTAGCCATTAAGCATATCGAGTACTTTTATTAATAAGTATATTTTAAAGGTCTCCTATTATACAATTTTTAGGCATATTTATGGGTCTCAGATAGGGCTGCCCCCTATTAGGCGACTAATCAGTAGTCGACTAATAAAGTCTTAATCGAGCAATTTTTCATTATTCGATTAGTTGAACACAAACGATTATATAAAAAATAACTAAATAAATAAAAGCTCTATCCGTGCGCTGCATGTGCTATGACGCGTCAGCCGGAAACCCCCTCAGACTTCATTCAGAGCGGAGCAGGGGCCTCATTTATAAAGGGATACGCTCAAAATATGGCGTACGCCAGTTTCTACTTAATGTTTGCGATTTATAAAATACTAACTTGACGGGAAAATGTGCGGTCCTCCACGCAAACTCTGACCCATGCGTACGCACTAAGCACACAAACGGGAGAGACGAGAAACTGCGACACCGTTGGCAGAAGGAAGAATGGAGAGAAATATGTGGAAATAATACCATAAATAAAATGTTACCTCATTTATCAAATATGAAGAATTCATTTTCAAACATTGATTAAAGCCAATCTTAAAATGATTAAACAAACGCCTGTTTGAGACTCCTCAGTGCACACAAACACATCACTTGGAGAAATAAATAAATACGGATGCTATTTAAAACCACCTCGAATATGTTGTGTTAATGTTATGAAATGTTTTCTCATAAATGATGCGGTAAGCAGGAGGACAGAATTACGTCGCCGTTTTGCATTTCTATAGGTTGTAGATACGAGCATGGTTTTATATACTATCACGTTTAATCGTGTTTTATGCCGTTTGCCAAGACTTGATAAGTCGCTCGTAAAACACAGGAGGTATGGAAACTAAGAACACCATATGTGGTAATTGTACAGCTAATATAACACAACACATTGTATTTCCTTTAACTGGTGGATTATGGATATATAGTTGCTGATCGACAGCTGGAACACAAACCACCAAATACAACAACAATAATTCAGATCCAGTCGTCATGACTCCACTCCGGAGGGATTCCCCGATCATTTCTTACAGTTTCTCATCAAGGGGGGGGTCTCCTGTCCCCGGGACAAACACACTGCCTGAGGAAGGTTATGTGTATTTTTTTGTCATTAACTTTTTTCGGACCACTTATTTATTTATTTTGGTGACGATCCGACCTCCATGCTGCTCCTCTGGTTCAAACTGCATCCACCAAACAATGTGATTTGTCTCCACCTCCCACAATAACCTAAACCTGACACGGTGTGAGATGTCTTTTTTAGCTGTTCGGTCGTAATTTCCTGCGATCTTCTTCATGCAGTCAGTCAGAATGAATGAATGAATGAATGGGCGTTTCTTTGACTATTTATAGGCAAATATGGGCGTTACGTGAAGCCTGCAAAAGCTGCGCCGCATTTCGAGTCGATCGTGATTTATAAAGGGAAACAGGCGTAGGAAGTGCCGTACGCACTTCCCTCGCCGGTACGCAATGTTTTGTGAATCGGAAAAAGTCGGAAAATGTCTGTACCTATTTTTTTGCTTTGTACTACGTAAGCAACCTTCTCACGTCAATCCTACGCAAGGCGTTATAAATGAGGCCCCTGGTCATTAAGTTAATTTGGTCGGGCAGGAAATGCAAAGTGTGGATCCTTCTGAGCCAGTAAAGGACTAGCAAACTACGACGGCAAAAAGTCACCATCAGAGTGCAGCTTCCTGAACGCCGACGCTCATATGTTCAGTGTTTCCGTTTCCTCTGTAGTATTTATTGGGTTGTTATATTCAGATATGAATAATAGAACCTTAAACCAAATGTTCCGTGTGTGTCCTCGCTGCTTGTTCACACACACAATAAGAATCCTACAAGAGCTTCTGCTGTTATACCGCTGCGTCCGTGCGCTGTGACTCATGCGCTCTCTACATTTCATTTATATTTCAAAGGTTCATTATTACAGTTTTATTTTATATTTGATGTGAAGCACAACGTAACATGCTGTTATAATAACGCTCTTTATCAGAAAAAAATAATACAAATATATATATATATTTATAATCATAATGTATCATAAACGTGCGACGATTAGTCGAATAATCACCTTAATTGACAACTATTGGTCGACTAGAAAAAATAAATCTTTAGTCGAGGGCAGCCCTAGTCTCAGATATATCAAAATATATAAAAAACATGTCTATGGTGTGTTTTGCTCATAATACCAAACAGATCGTGCATTTTAGCCATCCCTCATATCCCTCTATTTCAGCCCTGTTAAAGAACTGCAGGTTCGGGTCCTTAGCTTGAAAAAGAAAAAAAAGAGGAGGGGGAACTAATGCCTGCTCAGAATTCTACCGAGATACAGCTGAATGCTGCCGTGATTAAACGCCATATCATGTTCCAAACCACATCAAGGATTATTTCTGAAACAGTATGGAGCTCAAACTCTTTTTCTCTTGCGGGTTTACCACAAGGTGAGTTCCTTTTTTTATTTCCTGCTTCTTCACATGTGTTCTCTCCAGTACAGGTAAGCTCTGAGTGTTAGCGATGCTTGCTAATGTAAACAAAGACCATATTACGTCCAAAACACGTCGGGCATTGTTTCTGATATAATTATAAGAGTACCTTTATAATTTAGCATTGCTGCTTTTACTTAAGTACAAAATCTGAGTAGGCCTACTTCTTCCACCTGACGGAACTGAAACAGTTCATAGAACCTGGAGCTGGTCTTAACCTTTAAATCCATTGACTGCATGAATCACAATCACCAACATGTGGATCCCTAAAGTGTTTTAACGTGTGGACTTTTTTTTGTTTCTTTTTGTGAACATCACACAGAGCCGGCCCGACCCATTAAGCGACATAAGCGGCCGCTTAGGGCCCCGCAGCCACTAAGGGCCCCCTAGCAAAAAAAAAAAAAAAAAATAATATAATAATAATAATCTCAGTACACCGTCGCCGTGATAAGTATGTTTAATTAATTGTGTTAATATGCCTAGATTGCCTACTCTCAAAGTCATGTATTATATTATTGAGTCAATCATATAATACATTCACCGTGCTTTACCTGAACCTCATCGTGACACTAGAGAGGACGGCAGGATTGTAATTTCCCGTGTTCAGTGAATGCAACAGAGGCAAGACACCAGACCAACCAGAGAGTTGAATGGAAATAAACATCTGTCTTATTGGCTGACAGGTACCTATCCTGTGAGCTGTGACAATGTTTAAAATAAACTGTCAGTCGGACTCAGAGTTTTTGAAGATGGACATAAGAACATTTTTCTTAAAAGACAACTTCTCAAGTGGTGGCTCACACAACAACCCCAGAGCCACCACTTGAGCCAGGTAAACAAGGTATGTAAATGTCAGTAAACTTCCAAGTTATGCGAACATGTAAGCAAAGCATAAATTACAGCTACGTTGACGTTACTTTGAATCGCGGGGGTAAGCTAAACCGTTAGCAAGTGCTATAGCTAGCCAGAGATATTAAATAAACACTTTGTCATACAATCTAAATGTAATGTTTTTTAGCGTTACCTGGTGATTTCAAAGAAAGCTCTCTGGGAAATGTTGACTTACTGTTCGACATGAAGATAGAAGCTACCTTACAGTACACAGTTGATCCTGAGTCCTGTCAGTTAAAGTGTTTCATAGTTAGCTTAGCTAAGCATCAACCTAGCACTGAAATATATGGATGTTATGTGACAGTATTTCTGAGAAAAAGTCAGCTGAAATGGTGGCATAGTTGCCACTGCTTTACGTGTCGACAGCATGTTGAACGTATTTGCAGCAGTAAATGTGGCTGTTTGGCCACTGACGTTGCCATAACAACACCTGAATTTAAATGGGCAACCTCTTTTTGTGACAGATTTTTGCATGAAATTATAATTCTTCTGAATGATTTCCTATTGACAGCTAGTTTCTATGTGAACATTATGAGATGGACAGCCAGAGAGAATATGAAAAACAGTTATGAAATACTATATGACAGTAAAACAAGAATACAGTTTGAAAGGGAGTGATTTGTAAAATATCCATAAAGAAAAATCTGTTTACAGTTCTGTTTCATATGGGTGTTGAGAGATGTATCCATAGATCTCTTAATGTTGCTCTCAAAGTGCACCAGATTGATGCTTTTAACTTCAATATTTAAAAAAAAAGCCAAAGCTTGCTTAGGGCCCCCAAAAGTCTAGGGCCGGCCCTGACATCACACCATGGTATTTGTTAATAAGTATTGCTCCAGATTGCTTAATCAACCCCAGTCTGGACATCAAACCCTATTTTTAAACCGCGGGAACCCCACAACCAACATAATCTCTTTTTCTTCACATGTTCTTTCCTCGATGGCTGACTCACCAGTGCAGGCCAGTAAGGTACAGAATAGCTTCACAGTTGGTCTGTCGTTTTTTTTAAAGGTTTAGGTAATGCAAAAACAATAATACTTTAAGGAGGTGGTGCATGGGAAGATAGGGAACTAGGCTATTATGTTAAATATGCATCAGTTCTTCTCTGTCTTTTTCACTCTGCAGGGTCTCTGCACTGTGCTGGGTCCTGGAGCCTCCGCAGGAATCACACACACTCACACACACCCAGTCGCAGATACACACAACTGTTGGTCCCTGCCATTGGTCCATGACAAACTGTGTCCAATAACCCAGCGACTTCACATAATAATAATAATAATAATAATAATAATAATAATAATAATAATAACATTCAAACCAATCGACCAAATAAAGAGTAAAGCCACAGAAGCAGATTAATTCCAGACCAGACAACAGACGTGTTTCCAGCCTGATTCTTCCACAGGACAGATATCTTTAACAGAGCTGCATGTAAACCATTGTTTAGATCTAGAGTTTCCAGAGCCTCCCTGCTGTGAGACGCCGTTAAACACACAGTATAGTGTGTGTGTTGCATTAATGCCGGACTCTATGTCCGTGTCCGCGCGCCGGGCTGACCCCACACATTCATCCTTCAAACAACAGTTAACTCCGGCTTACCTTCGACAGCCCACACCGTTGGCAGTATCCACAGAAAATACAAGATATCCATAATGAGAGTGGTTCCAGGCACTGGACTGTGGAATGATAACGCGTTCATAGCGCAGCCGTCCAGCAGCGGGCCACAGACATTGGATTCATTCAGAGCTGCAGAGTCTCATCCTCATCCGCATCCCCAGCAGCAGCAGCAGCAGCAGCAGCAGCAGGAGCGGAGGGATAATGGCTGAGGAGCTGCTGGCCGGCCAGTGGGCGAAACCAAAAGAAAGGGGGCGGAAAAACACCGACACCGGCACCCCGCTGCACGCGCTGTCTGGGGGTCTGATGCACCACTGAGAGGGTTATTATAAATGCATCTTATCCGATACAGATTCTTGTGTTCTAAAGTAATTAAAGCCTACATGTTCTCAAGCTAGTTATATTCTATTAGAAACATTTGTAATAGTAATAATAAATCAATTATAATAGTAATAATAATAATAGTTAAAGGTGGGGTAGGTAAGTTTGAGAAACCGGCTCGAGATACACTTTTTGTTATATTCCATGGAATGCTCTTAACATCCCGATAGCAATGAATATCTGAAGTGCTTTGACAAAAAATCCATAAAAAATATCATCTGTGGAAGCTGTATACTGTAAAAAGCACGACCAATCATTTGAGCCGGCCCGCTAAAATAACTGGATGGCCTACCTGCCTGTCAGCCTTCCATCTGTGCACAAACTTATCTCGTGCCCTCATTGGTCATGTGTGCGTTCGTGTGTGTTGGAGGAGGGGCTCTGTAAGGAAGTGGCAGATTTGATTTTTTCCGGCTGTGTATTTTCAAATTCGAGCGATCTCGAGCCGGTTTCTCCAAAATTACCTACCCCACCTTTAATTACATAAAAGATAATGATAATAAAAAAAGTTTGTGTGTATGTGTGTTTGTGTGTAGGTGTGGGAGTGTGTGTTTGTGTGACCTTAAAAGTATTTCAACTCATGTATGCGAAATACTGCACTTTAGGATAGCTTGAGAAATATGTTGATATCATTATTTTATAGATGCAACCTTCCAAACAAAAGATCTGTATGGTTTTCTCATTTTACATTTTAGTTGTATATGTTTGGTCTATTAATAGTATTCCAATGTATTCTTCATAAAGTGTATTGTGACCTAAAGACATTTTGTAGCTACATATCAGATTTTCTTGTGTTGGTTTGTTTCTTGTATTTGTTAAGAGAGTTACAGCAGTGCATGAGTTCACCCAATTGAACCACACTGCAGAAACTAGCCAATTTTGTGTTTACTGTGGCACTAAATGGGGTTGTGCTATCCATGTCATCAATAAATAGTTTGTTTATTGGACTGGGTCTGGGTAGCAGAGGGGAAGGAACAACTGTTTTTACCGTTTCCTCCTCCACAGCCAACAGAAGGTAATATAGGAGGTAGTTGTGCAATGAGCTGTACAGAATATTAACCGATGGACTTTAGTCAACGTTGGTAACATGCAAAGCTGAACAACTGGATGGATGTGATGTAGAGTGTGAATGGGCTGAAGGAAGGGAAGGTGGATGGGGGAAGGAGGTAGAATCTATCTGACACAGAAATAACCGTGGACAGCAGCAGACAAAGAAACAGCTTGGACATCTGACAACGTCTGACATGATTGGATCACAGAGATCATGGCAAACTGTGATTGGTGTAACTGAAGGAGTGACACCCTCAGTCAGCTGATTGAGAAATAAGGAAAAGGGGTGGGGGGAGAGAGGTAAAATAAATAAATAAAGAAAACAAACTGCAACTGCATTTCCTTCTTTCAAATAACATTTGAAAGGATTCAAGATCAAAGCCTATTGTCAGATGCACAATAGCTACAGAATAGTTGAATTGATGAACTTAAGTCCCAGACATCCAACATGCAGTATACTTAAGACATAAAAAAGAAAAAATAATACAAAAAGAAATAGAAATAAAATAGTGCATGAGAATTTTAAAAAGACACAATAGTGAATAAGATAAACTGTACAGTGGAATTAAGTTCTGCACAAAATTAATAATATGTCAATAAATATGTAGACTGTCTATACATAAATAAGTAAAGACAACTCAAGAGTTTAGCAGTCTGATAGCCTGTGGGATAAAACTGTCCCTGAGTCTGGTGGTCTTGGTACTGATGCTGTGGTACCGCCTCCCTATAAGCCGCTGGGTGTAGAGGTCCTCCATGGATGGAAGGTCAGGATGCTCTCTATGGTGCACCTGTAGAAGGTCAGGATCCTCTCTATGGTGCACCTGTAGAAGGTGGTGCAGAGTATCCTGGAGTCCATGTTGTTAACGGTGATTAAATCCTGAAAGCAGGATTAGCTGAAAAGAGTCCAAGGAAGCTTTTTCAAAAGTTAACAGCATTTAATTAAACAAATGATACGGTGAAATGTGCAAATGGTGGCTGCTTCCAACAGCTGACCCGTTCGCGTGGGGTCAGCCGGGTAAAAGAGAGGTTGCGGTCGAATAGTCCATTTAGCTTAGGAACCTTCCTAACGGAGTGAAATGACCCGGAAGTCCCTCAGTGGCAGCCATGATAAGTGCCGTTCAAATTCTCTAAATGAAAGGAAAGGAGGTTTCAAACTTCCTTTATAACCTCCTTTAGCTTAAGAACCACTGGACCTCCCTAACCTAAAGGAGAGGAGAAAATGCTGACCCACAATGCCTTGCGGCCGCCGCATTTGCCGTCACACAACAGTCGGCCGTTCACGGAAACAACCGATTATGAACGAGAAATGATATCATGAAAGTTACGGTGCCTATTAAGCATTTTAAAACGTATGTGGTAAGTTGCCAAAGTGCTTTGTTTTGAACGTTCATCAGTATTATAATCAAAAAGAGAAATATGAACGTTAGTTTTTACTGAAATGATGAAATAAAGTCTACATTTCACAGTCTTTACTGAGCTGTGTGGGGTTTGTTCAACTTTTAAAAGATGTTTGAATGGTGATATACACAGTGATAGATGTTAAGGACTAAGGTTTATAATAAATACATTTGTATTGATTTTAAGATCTTTTCATACAATCATACGTATTGGGATCATTTGTATTAATGTGGACCGGAGGGAGAGGGTGACGAGCATAAGTTTCACTTTCCTTTTTTATTTCAATTCCAACTTTGGTCATGAAGAATATGTTTCTCTGTTGTCCCCGTTCATAAAGCATAACAGCATCAGAGCACGGTGCAGAGTCTCTAGATGAGTTTACAGTAGTCCCTCGTTCTTATTAAACATCCATGTTGTCCGCTGTATAGAAAACTGTAGTTTCCATAGTTTCCCCACAGCAGCAGGCGCACATTTATGACGTCCGCTGGCGCATCATAAACACGTCGGATAGTGAAAGTGCAGTCGGATTCTCTAAAGTACCGCAGTCTCTTCTCCTAAATCCTTTTGAATTCTCCTATCCACTATCCCTTAACCCCATGACGTTTCACTCAGAGGTCAAGGAATAGACGATAGGGTTAGAACTTAGGAGCTGATTTTTGGACTATTCGACCGCAACCAGAGATCGATTTTCTGTCTTGCTTCCTGGGTCATCAACTGTAGTCTTCTCCTATTGGCCGGCGTCGACGGGGGCGGATCCAAGACACTTCCTGTTGTTTTTCTGTTGTTAATTTACAATATTCTAATGTCTGTGGTTATTGAAACATTCCCTAATAAAAGTATTGCAGTGTCAATAAGTGAGGGTTAAAGACAGTGTGTTTAGTGTACAACACTACGAGTAATTTCTCCTTAAATTCACTTAACCAAAACGTATATTAGCCACATGCAACGCTAAATTGAAGCTAACAATATTTACTCACAGACCGGAAGTCGTTGTGTGAACTTCCGGTTTTCAGAATAAAAACAGTTTTAAATCAAAACAGTGTATTTAATTTCCGGTTTTCAGAATAAAACGGTTTTAAATTAAAACAGTGTATTTAATTTAAAATACGCCATATACACATTGATTTGATTTCTTACAATGTTGAACCTCAGAGGAAGAACTGTTTTGGTGATGGTGTTAGTGTGATGAGTTCATGTCAGGTCCTCAGTGATGTGGACCTGGATTGGATGTGGATTATTCAATTTCCTTGTTTAATTGTGAGATGCAGTGGCACAAAGAAAATGCCTACTTTGTTAGGTAGTAATAGTAGGTAAAAAACTGAAGTTACACAACAGTGTTGTTGATACAGAGTTGGAGTTTATTCACACGTCACATACTACAGTGGGTAATGTTTTCAAGAAACATTGAACAGTGCTGCCACATATGACACAGGAAAAAAAGAAAAGACTCTGAACCCTTTCTTTGCCATTATATAAAAATAGTGTTGCTACAAAAGTATAAATTAGGCTTACTAAAAGACAACTCAGATCTGAAGCTACACAGGAATCTGCTGCCAAAGTGCAATAAAAAAGACAAATTAATAGAATCAAACCCTTTTTTTGTTGCATTTTAGTAGAGTATAAAAAGAAATGCCTTTAAAATAGGATGCAAGCAACACTAGTTTCTTAACCTGAATTGATAATAGACTATAATCAATTTAAACAGAACAGATCTTAAGTTTGCATTCTTATACCATTTTGTACAATAATTATAATGAATAAGTTCAAACAAACTAAAACTTACAGCTGATTAATAACGGTATCTAACTTGAGTTTTTATATCAAAAACCTGTTGAAATGCTACTGTTATTTTTACTGTCCCCAAAAAGCGCGTCGGCAGCCTCCAGGAATGCTTCTTTCACAACTTCGCCGTCTTTGAAAGACTTCATGTGTTTCGCAAGAACGTGACTGACACGATAAGATGCTATGGTAGCAGCCTTGCTCTTGTTGTTGGGCCTGGTGAAAATGGACTGCTGTGCATTTAGCTGTCCTTTCAGGTCCCTCACCTTTTGGGAGCGTAGGGCAGAATTAGGAGGGAATTCCGTCTCGTAGCGTTTGTGCACTGTTTTGAAATGCCGCTCCTAAATTACCCTTCTTCGATAAAGCCACGCTCGCATTGCAGATGAGACAGATGGACTTTGAATTGGAATAGATACAAAAATAATCATCCTCCCACTCGGAGTGAAAATTATATATTTTGGGCTTTTTTGCTTCTGCCATAATTGCGGTCTTGTGTGTGTGCGGACTGTCACTCCTGTTGACACGGACAACGTCAGAAACTAGTGCCCACTGCCCACCAGCCACGCCCCGACACATGGGGTCACGCCGGCCAATCACAAAGCTTTGATGCGTTCAAGTGCATTATTCTGGCACAGGAAGATTATGTTATAGGACATTAACGATAAAACAGAATATTGTTGTTCTATTTTTAGACACATCTCGCGATCGACTGGGAATCTCCGCGATCGACCGGTCGATCGCGATCGACTGGTTGGGCACCCTGGACTAGAGCATTACAGTGAAAACAACCAGTTAGATTTGTTTCTATGGTTACCTTCTCCGATAGCTTGCACCGCTACACTGTACAGCTGTAATCTGATTGGTAACTAGGTAAAAGTTGAAATAATTTCTAAATGTCTTTGAGTGGAGCGCTTAGTGCCAAATTCAATTCAGCCCGATGCCTAGGGTAAAACTTCCGTCTAGTCGGGTGGCACCACTCACCCCGTAGAGACACAACAGCAACGCCACCACAGGCTCCGCCCTCTACTGGACTCTATGGGTACTACCTTATCATGCAAGTATTCACCTACTGAGATTTCTATAGACGTAGCCGGCCCCGGGGCGGGCCTACCTGAATGCGCGCGCATCTCACCTCCATATAAAAGGAGGCCTCGCCTCCTGACCATCATCCGTTTCTCTTCAGCGAGCGGAAGTGACACTGAGAACTATACTGACGTATGAGAGGAAGCAGAGAAGAATTATTTAAAATGGACCCACTCCTGGAACACCGAACCTGTCCGTCGTGCCCTGGCCTGATTGCAGGGGCTGACCCGCACCGCCAGTGCTTCCAGTGCCTGGGGCCAAACCATGCCGAGCAGGGAATGGGCCAGACTGAGTTGCCTGTCGCTCGATTCCACAGCTGAGCCGCCGGCATCGTGTGGAGCACTTCCGGAGGAAGCTCAGCCCGCAGCTGCAGGTGGAGGTGGAGGTGGAAGATCCGGACCTCGAGGTGGTGGACATGGACAATCTGGAAGACGTGCCATTCGAGTTTGCCCTTCCGAGGGACCGGGTGGTCGACTTCGCGGAGGGGGAAGATGACGAGGACATCTCCTTATCCGACAACCTCGGTTACGATGGCCAGGAGGGTCCAGCACTCAGGTCTGCGCGGCTGGACTTCCCAGCGGTGATGACCCAGGCGGCGGAGCGTGTAGGCTTACCGCTCCCCCCCACCGCTGCCAGGCCTGTATGCCGCCTTAGGCAGGGGTTTTACGGCCCGGTGCTTCCGGCGCAGCCGGCCTTCGTCTCGCCCCCGTTGCCAGATATCTGGCAGTGTGTGGAGGCGACGTGGCGGCGTCCACTGAGGACGAAGGCCTCAGTAGCAGCCATGTCGGGCATCATCAGGGTGCAGGGCCGCTCAGACACGGTGTGTCCCGGCGTGCCCCCCCTCGATGAGAGCCTGGCGGCCCATCTGTTGCCGCAGACAGCCGGTTGGGCGGAGGGGAAGAAACCTCAGGCGAAACAGACGCCCCCGCCTCAGGACGGGAGCGATTATCTGGACCGCTCCGTAGGTCAGATGAACAATCTGATCCATGGAGTGGCCGCCGTGGCGTGGCGTCATGTGTGGCTGGGATTCACCGCGCTGTCGAAAAAGGACCAAGTGGATCTCCTTGGAGCCCCCGTTTCCACGGTCACCCAGCACTTCAGTCGCCTGGAGGAGGAGAGGGTGCAGCTTAGCCGCATGCTACCGCTGGCTTCTCCTCAGGCACAGCAGCGCGCTCCTCCGCGGGCGGGGGAGCGCAGCGCGCCAGCAAGACGGAGGGAGAGGCGCCGGCACGGAGGTCCCGTGCCTGTAGCGTTCAGGTCGAGGGCTATTCAGTTGGGGGTTTTAAGTCTTCCACTCCATGGTGGGGCCAGGGAAGCTAAATTACACCTCCTCTGCCCGGTGCGCGCGTTAGCATGTTATGTAGAGCTGCTTATATAACAAGGGTTACAATACGTAACCCACCGTTATCAACCTCTATTTAGGATTTTATTAATCATCTTCTCCCACTGCCAAACTAATGTCCTCCACTGCCTGTGTATTTGTGGAGATGTATTTGTTTATGTTTAAAATGTTTATATACACAATAGTATATATTTAATGCATATGAATGGATGTCTGTTCTGTTCTAGTGATTATTTGTACACTGCAGAGTGTAGAGAGAGAGAGAGAGAAGAGAGAGAGAGAGAGAGAGAGAGAGAGAGAGAGAGAGAGAGAGAGAGAGAGAGAGAGAGAGAGAGAGAGAGAGGAAATAGAGCAGAAGAATATGGGCCTGACAAAAAGGAATCCAGCCTTTCTCCAGATGAGTGAGAGTTGCAAAACAACAGATTAGAGAAGCCCAGGACTTGTTCCCATGGAAACGCTGGCCCAGGGAGACGGCTATGGGAATGCAGCATATTGTAGGTCAGACACGACATCAGCGATCCAATCAGACGTAATCTGTGCTGACTTGTGGGTCACACACGAGGAGGAGCTGGTGCCCCTCTGTGGCTCTCTCTGGCCAGGTTCCAGTCTGAGCTCAAGGCCAGTGGTTAGTTAAAGTAAAAAGCTATGAGAATCAACAATTACTGAAAGTAAAAGTACTCATTATGCAGAATAATATTAATGTATTATTGGAGTATATTTCATGTACGATATGATAATACTTTAATGTCAGATCAAGTCTGACATTGTCCTTGCATCACAGCAGCTCCATTTGCAACATCAACAAGGACACATACTAAGACAAGATACACAGAAACAGACATTTAACCAAACATCACGATCACTGAAGAGAACATGTTCAAGACCCTCTGACGTACATTAGATCTGGGATTACCTCTGTGATTGATTTTAGGATGACTGGTGCACAAAAGAGAGCTTCAGTCTGACCTTATTCAAATGTGGGACTCAGATGTGATGGTAACAATTCATAGTTAGACCTAAGGCGCTGGAGAAAATAAATATTCAATTTTGTCTTTCCAGGAAAGCAGATGGACTGTCATTACGCCTAAGGGCCCAGACACACCAAGCCGATTTCGGCCGTCGATAGATGTCGATAGATGTCGATAGATGTCTGGCCGTCGATGCGCATCCTGTTGCCCTACTCAGATTGGTGTGTCCCGCACCGTGGTGTCTTTTCGGCCGTGCCGACACCTTCCGCCCCCGATTCAACATGTCGAATCGGGGAGCTGTTGGCAAAAGGCTGTCGGCAAAATAAATCACTCTGATTGGCTGTTCAGCTTAGCGAATCAGTGCATGAGAAGCGAAACAGAAGTGAGGTACGCAAACAAACGATTAGGCACACACTAGTGATGTGTCGGTCGCGACAAAATATTTTTTTGTTAAGTAATACAAGACATCATGATATGATGATCTCCGTGCTACAGCTGCTCCGTGCATACATGCAGTGACATGTAATATCCAAGGATTAGAGACTGTTGGATGCTGCTGTACTGAGCATTGCAATATATTTATTTTCACTATGTTATTTATTTATGATTATCCTTGGGCTCAGCAAAGATTTGATGTCAGCTGTTGCTGTCTTTTTTTCTATAGTTAATACTGAAATAGAGCCCTGCTGTTTTGTCAGGGCCTTTTCTTTAAATATAATTTTAAAATGTCGATACAGTAGCCCCTTTTTTTAAATGTCTATGCTTAAGTTTTTATAGGTGTTGCTATCTGCTTTGTGTAGCGTGGTTCTACAAGCAAGTCTGTGCATTCATTGGGTGGTATCAGAGAGATACAAGGGTCTGTAAATGCAATGAAAACAATTGTAATGTAATTTTTTCTTTTGAATACTTCAGTACAAAGGATGTATTGAATAATTTAAGTGATATGTGTACACATATAAATCATTAGTCAAAACAGGGCTACATTTGATTGAATTATAAAAGGTATAATATGTGGTAAACTGAAGAGCCGTTTGGGAGCCGAAAGAGCCGGCTCTTCTTGGTGAGCCGAGCCAAATGATCCGGCTCACCAAGAAGAGCCGGAATTCCCATCACTAGCACACACAGACGGCTATTCTTTTTCATTTTCATCTCACCTGGACGCAATAATTTATTTTACATCATGGCGATCTGGAAAGCCACAATGCTTAAATAGTTTCTTTCTGCTTCAGAGAGCTGAAGTGGAGGACCTGATTTAAATTACATTATATACTGCTGGGTAGCTTGTGAAATTCACCATTGGATCAATAACATGTTATCTTAACCTATAATAATACATGATAAACTATTTCTTGATTATATTTTGTAGTATTCTGAATCTTCAAAGTTACTAAAGTTATCAAATAAATGTAGCGCAGTATAAAGTACACTATTTACCTGAATGGGAGTGGAGCAGTACAGTACTTAAGTAAATGTACTTTGTTACTGTGTACCGCAGTTCATCGTTCGAGATTGAAATGTACATTTGCAAGACGGTTTCTGTCCCTCTTTTCACATGTAACTGTAACCTTTCATACGTGAGGTTGGTTTCATTCTCCCATTATCCTCCACAATCTGCCTAGAAGTATTTTAATTTTGTAGCTGTTCAAGATGGTCATTTTAAAATGTTTTTAAAATATACTGTTAGTAGTTAAACCAATAATAATGATAGGGCTGCAACTGACAGTTATGTAGGCACATTTTTCTTTTTTCTTAACGAGGGACCTCTGCAGCAGGTAGAAGACGGCGTCATCCACCCCGATGGCAGGCTGGTGAACTGCAGCGGATCCATCGATGGTCTCACAAGGGGCCGAAGGTGCCCAAGGACCAGCCTCTCCGGGGTCTTCATCAGCTGCGATGTCAGCGCCACCGGCTGGTAGCTGTTGAACTCCTTGGGGTTGGGGGTCTTTGGCACAGGTACCACACAGGACAGCTTCCACAGTTGAGGTACCCTCCCTTGCTTCAGGCTCAGGTTGAAGAGGAACTCCACAATCCCACACAGCTGGTCTGCACAGGATTTGAGGAGCCTTGAGCGAAAAGTGCTTAGGATGAGGCAGACAGGGCAAGGCAGTGTAGTTCTCTTGTAGAGTTTAAAACAGAATACCTTTTATATATCTAGCACCTAGCCTGTAGGAAACCCTGAAATTATGCGGCATGTAGATAGAGCCAAATGACTGAAAACCTCCCCCAGTGCAAAACCATAACTGCTCGGTCTCTGAGAGTGACGCAAATTCTGATGATAGAATATTGAACTCCCTCCAAAGCTAAGGTAAGATTGGATATTGAGATCAGTCACTCTAGCATAACAGCTAAACAGCTAAGCTTGATTGTATGCAGCTTCAAACAAAACCATGCACAGCAAATCACCAGGACGGAGCTGCCATCCATGGAGGACCTCTACACCCAGCGGCTCAGGAAGAAAGCCCTCAGGATTATCAAAGACCCCCATCACCCCAGCAACAAACTGTTCTGTCTGCTGCCGTCTGGCAACCATTTAAACTGGACATGTTCACAACGTAACAGATGTTCCAGAACAACCATCGCTAAGCACTAATAATTCCATTGTGTGCTAGGGAAGCGTTAGACAAATTGGAAATGGAAATATAATTTAATGCAAAAAGTATTTTTGCATTAATAACAATATAGTAAAAACGTTGAAGAAACATATTTTATACATTTTGGTATTAAATCTAATTTGTTTGGATTGCTTTATTTGGTGTGTTGAGATTCTTTTTTAAAGTAACATAAAGAAAAGGTCTGCTACAGCTAGAGTAGGAGGCCGCTGGCTTGACCAGGTTTTGCAAACAGCAAATGTTCCTACCAAGAATACGTTGAGAGAAGTTGTGTTTTTTGGACAACAAAACTTGACATAATTTGATCATCCTTATAAGTTGTTTGTTTTTATTTATTTTTCTTGCACTCAAATACTTCAAGGCAAAGACATAAATCTAGTCGGCCTTATAATACATTTTCCGTAGTGCAACAAATCTATGATGTATATCTGCAGTGTTTAAAGCAACAGATCCCTGCTGTGGTGGAGACCTCTCAGTCAGACAGTTGCTAGTAGCTTTTGGGCATTTATCGTGATATCCGTTGCTCTGCGTATCGAGCGAACCTGGGAAACGCAAGTGGTGGGAAAATGGCACATATGTACAGACGTTCTCGTGCCAGCTCTGCCCCAACTTGTCTGTCAGGGAGAGGCTGACGCAGATGAGGGGCTCTGAAGGAAGGAAGCATGTGTGGCAGTCCTGCAGCTATTGCAGGTGATCATTGGAAAAGCCTCAAACAGCCATCGCTGCAGTCCAAGAGGAATGTTTGACTTGGCTACATAGAGCGCAGCTTTTCTAGAGAAGCTGTGATTGGTACTAAAATAAATGTTCTTCCTTTAATTTAGATTCAGGTCACCAATCAAGCCAGGTGGGAGTCTAGCTCTTGCATTCTCCACCGGATATGCAGAGCAAAGGATATCACGAAAATGCCAAAAGCTACTAGCAACTGTCTGACTGAGAGGTCTCCACCACTACGGTGGCTGAGAAGGGCAAACGAGAATTACAAAGTGTGAAACATTTTAACAAAGCTTGAGACATTTACATTTATAAAACAAAATTGCATTAGCAAAAACACTTTTTTTAAATTGTATTTGTTATTGTACAGGCTACAGACACATAACATGGACATAACAATAACAAAATAGGAGACATTCCTATCTCAGACAAAAAAAAACAAAAAAAAACAACAGAAAAAATAAAATACAGTCATTAGGTCATTTCTATGGAGCCCTGGAGGGTTCATAGAGAGAAAAATTAATAAAACGAGTCCACGATTTATTAATTCGTGCTCACGAGATGTAATACGTGGCCTCAATTTAAATAAAACGAGGCCACGCTTTATTAATTAGTGCGCACGATATACAGATGTAGCAGCTTATTAGGACAGTTTGAAACGCGAGGGTCGTGGTCGGCCCGTGAACGGTCCGTGAACGGCCCGTGAAAGGCCCGTGATGAAGATCCTGCCCCCAGTCTGACTTGAGACCGCCCTGTGATAAATAAATGTAATTATTGTTGAAGCCAGCTGCAATGGATTATTACAAGCAGTTTGCTTTCAGCCCAACTGTATACTGTTTTTCTCAGACGCGGAGGGATACTGACTTGTTGTGAAAAGTAACTTACAATTCTACCCGTGGTATACGCTCAGTATATCACGGCTAAGAACTATCAGATTGCTTGATTTGACTTGTCCGTTTTATAATACACTATATAATATATGTGACCCGCTCTATCGAAATCAGTCGGAAGTCGCAACGGCTCATTTAAAAATAAACGTGGATTTGCGTAAAAAACTATCTTTTCGGGGTTCGGGTGTTTTGTTTGATTTTAAATAAACAAAGTCTTGGCTTTCAGAATATGAAACTTTTATTTCCAAAATCACACGATAAATACATTTGTGAAGCTTGTAAAGGGAAGATGACAGCTCTCACTCGCAATCTGCTCTTCCGTAGCGCCGCCCCCTCCCTCCGGCTGAAATTATGAATGTAAGGCATATAGTAATCATAGATAACACGGCAGGGTCCGTTACAGTTTGTTTTCATCTGATTTCAAATAAACAAAGTCTTGGCTTCAGAATATTAAACTTGTTCGGCAAATTCAGATGATAAATACAACTATGAAGCTTGTAACGGCATAATTACAAGCGGAGAACGGAGCAACCTAACGTCACAGCAGGCATAACAACAGCCGGTGTTTCTCGTGAGTGTTTTCCCCGGGAAACAAACACAATATACACTTACGCAAAAATACACAAACACACACATACATACACTCGCGAGCTTCCCAGACCAGTAATCCAAACGAAAATATCTTCCCTCCGTAGTATTTTGATCATTTGCTCCGCTAATAATCAATCAGATCGATGGATTCCAGAGAAGAGGAAACTTTAAAGGCCTTTTTCTCAAAATGATGACTCGGTGACAGTCATTATATAATGTGACATATTTTGCTTAATATTTGGAGTACAAAAAACAATCCTGATATCATTAGAAAGCTAGGAATCTCCTCTTTCCAACAGTGTATACAACTCAAAATGTGTCACTCATTACTTAGACCCTCCAGAAAAACGCGGCTAAAATCCTTGATTTTGCGATTAAACATGCGGGGTTTTTATGTGATTTATGCGGTGAAGTTGCGAAATATGCGGAAATATGCTAAATATGAGAAAAGTTGCGAAATATGCGTGAAGCGGAAAAAAGGTGATTCTTCTCCACACCCTGTTACTAGGCTACTACTGAATGAAAAGTGAGCCCTTTTAAAGAGTTCCTATGATAAACAAGCATACTAGAAGCAAGCTACATCACAAAGTGTTTATATTATTTATGTATTTATATATGGGCTATTTTAATCACTCTCTCTCACACACACACACACACTCTTCTCCGCCTCATTCTGTTTTCATTTACTCGTTCGTTATCTGACCAGCTTCAATCTTGTAGGCTACTCACCTCGTTTCTTGTAGCCCTCGAAAGGGTTTTGGAGGTTGATGCCTCGGTGAACGCGAGTTGTTTGGCTTTCTTTTCCGCAGCAGCAGAAAGCATTTTCGAATGTTTGAATGAATCAAAGTGGGTCGTCACCGTCGATTTTCTCTTATGCTCCAACACACAGTTGCACGGGGTGCAGAATAGTTTCCCCCACTTTCGTGCAAGACATCAGGGTACTGCTTTGCCCGGTCTTTAGCAGAAATGTTCGTCGGTAAATGAGATGGATCGATTTTTTGATCTTGGTGTGTTCTCTCTCGAGTTCACTTTTTT
Source organism: Trematomus loennbergii (assembly GCA_012861695.1). Classification (NCBI taxonomy): domain Eukaryota; kingdom Metazoa; phylum Chordata; class Actinopteri; order Perciformes; family Nototheniidae; genus Trematomus; species Trematomus loennbergii. Next base: position 112,449 of record JAAOOA010000412.1, on the reverse strand, counting down.
TTTTCTCAACTTTGTGTGGAAAAATGCGGGGATTATGCGCCCTTTTAATAAATATGACCCTTTTACAAATCTGCGCCATTTTGCTGATTATGCGGTAAATTATGCGATCGCATAATCGCGTTTTTCTGGAGGGTCTAATTACTGGATCAGCTGCTGCATGAGACAGACACTGACGCTGTCAGAAGAGAGGGAGGACAAAGAGAGGCCAGGCTCCGTGTATTTTATTATTATATATAGTCGTTATTCATTTGTTTTAAAGCTCAATAAGGAAGATTTAAACTTTAACAAACGTTGACCAGCGAAAAACTCTGCCGTTCGTCGGCCCCCACCACGTTGAATAAACAGAAGGCTGCTTTTGTGGAGGAAGTTACAGCGCTACGTACAGGCTCGGCATATGTACTGCAGCTTTTCCAGCGGTATCCATAAATCTCTTAATTTTGACCTCAAAGTGCACCAGATTGATGCATTTAACTTCAATATAAAGAAAAACATCTTCTGTTGTAACAACAATAACATTATAAATAGTAACATAGCTGAACATGGTATTGCACATTTAGCTTTCAGTGTTACTGACCTGAGATGTTTTCATTACATGAATTAAGGTGACTGAGGCTTTTTAACATAGACTTTTCAGTGTCCCACATTTTGCACAGAACTGTCCCACATTAGGAAATGCAGATTGTCTGAGACAACTTGGCACTAAGAGTACTGATATGTCTACCATTTCTTTATGAGTGTAATATCTGCATTTTCTATTTTGGTTTGATTAGGACACATGGGGATTGTGTTACAAACATTGACCATACCGTTCACCATCCCCCACCCCCCTACTGTATGTTGATTTTTGACTGTGTTTGCCTACATGTAAATGGTGGCATTTAGTACCTACCCCCCTCTGAGTGAATACCTGTTGACTTCTCATCTTGTCACAAACATTTTGGAAGACAAGACTGACCCAAGATACCTGTACATAGTACATGGTTTGAATGTAATGGTAATGGTTATCGATGGTGCTTTAAAGCCTATTGTATACTAACTGTGTGATTTATATTGCTTTTCAAATGCATATAGGCCACTATTTACACTGCTCTTCCGTCTAGAATATGAATAGAACTTAGTTAGATCGCTTCACATTGAGGGGAAGAGGCATTTTCCCATTGGTCCCAGTCCAGTTGGTTCTTTTCACCATTCTCCCATATGTTACAAATGGCGTTATGGCCATGAAAATATTAGCAGCATAGATCTCAGGGCGATGCTGTCCCTTAACCTCTTAAGCACGGCGGTCCCCCATTGGACCCCTCCCACCGTTTTTTTTCCGAGATACTGTCTCAGGGCTTCTTAACATTTATGAAACTATTAATGTGTAGCACCAGATTAACGGGAAGAATCTCAGCTAACTGAAGATATGAACCATTTTTACCAAAACAAAACACAAGTCTCATAAGAAGCGTCTAAATGACCCCTGAGCGAAAAAATTCTAACGCACTGTGGCACACAATTCAAGATAAAAATACCCTTATTACTTATCGTAGCTGCACATACAATATAGCCGATTAAAGCTGAGACTCCACTGATTATTTAGGTATAGTATCATCACTGAGCGATCCGAACTTGCGACAGGGGAAGCAAACACAGACATCACAACACGTACTTTTACGGAGCTTTTACGGCAGATCGTCTCACCGTAGCTGTCAATTAGGTCAAAAGACGTGCAAGAAAAATGCTACAACTGTTGATCCAAAGGTTGATAATGTACCTGTACCTTTTAAAAATTATTTATAATCCATAATTCCATTTTTATGTAAAAATCGGAGCGGAAAAGTTAGCTGCTAATGGTAGCCACCTGAGTGTATGCAGCTTCCGGTTTTGGTAACGCGTCACTCTCACTCCTTATTTGTTAACGTTTTGGTGTGTATATAACTTTCCCTCGATTCCATTGGCTCTAGCGGTTATAAAGAGATTTCATTCATCAAATCGACCAAGGGGGGCCAGAGATAGGTCAAATCCACCCAAATGACCCCAGAAGTGGGGGTTTTTGGCTAAATCTCTCTAAAAAGGTCAAATGTCACTTGTTTTGCATCAATCTTGATACAGGGTACTTATTATATGTTGTACTTTGGAATCCTAAAGCTTTTAGTCTACTAACCCATCATCCAAGGGTAGTTTTCACTATAAGTAAAAAATTATTTTTGGACGGACACTATAATTTACAGTTTTTTACTATGTAAAATCTGAATTTTCTTAAAATAAAAAACATCTATATTGATTCTGACTTTTCTACATCCAACTCACAGGTTTATCATTACTTTGAGAATAAAGATTATTAATTTAACCCTTTTAGAAGGGAAGATATGGTCATTTGTTCTGGGAATGTCATTTTCGAGCCTGAGACCTGAAAAACAGGCTCAGGGCTTAACAGGTTAAAAAAGCTGTCCTGATAAAAATGTTCCTCTCGCTCTGAGGAAACTGCCCTGGTGGGTTCATCAGGTGTGGCCGCCGACCCTGGAGTGACCACTGGCACTGGAATGACCGGTGGCAATGGTGTTTTTATTTATTTATTCATTTATTTAACAGGGACAGTGCACATTAATGAACATTTCTGAAAATGTGCCAGAGTTAGCCAAGAGGCTGTAGTTAGTTAGATTTTAAAAGTCAATCTAAAATACATTTCATTTTAAACAAGTAAATACAATACATTTAAAACATGCAACATACATTACTGGGATACTTAAATAAAACAATTTAAAATACAGAACATTAAAACAAAACAAAACAAAACAAAACAAAAGAACATGTTAAAACATGTTAAAACACAGGCAGTGGGTTGTAAGGAGCAGAAGATTGGGTCAGTGTTGGCAGAGCGTCTCCCCATCCCATTCAAATTCAAATTCTTGACTGAAAGAGCAGTGTTGCCTACAGTACATGTAAATGGCTGGCATTGCCTATATGCATTTGAAAATAATTAGTACCCCCCTCTGAGTGACTACGTGTTGAGTTCACATCTTGACTTTACTTCCTGATTTTTGGAAGACAAGACTGACCAAGATACCTGTACATAGTGGAAAGTGAAATTGACATTGTCAAATTTTATAAAAATACAAAATAATGTTCCATTTGGGAACCGATTGGAAACATAGGACTCAATCTTTTGCTTCACATTGAGGGGAAGAGGCATTTTCCCATTGGTCCCAGTCCAGTTGGTTCTTTTCACCATTCTACCATGTTACAAATGGCTGTCTAGCCCTGTTTGTTTTTTTCAGATGTTGTTGTATAGCCTCTGGAGCGAAAGAGTTTTAAAAATGTTTACGTTTTGGTACGTTTTTAGGGAAATGTTGTAATATTGCAACGTTGGCCTTAGGTGGGAGCAGAATTTCTGTATTTCTACTCACATTGTCTGAATAAATATATTGAACAACTAAGGGTTAATTTGCAGGATTGATTGCTTACTTAGCCCTATATCAGTATATAGCATGAATAATAATCACACATCAGTCATATTTGTTGTGAATAATCATTTATCATTTATTAAATAGTAAGTCGCTTTGGATAAAAGCGTCAGATAAATGCAATTTATGAAAGCCTCACTCAGGATTTTTTTACCTAGTGTTTTTATTGCTCTTGGGGCATTAAAAACAAGATTTTAACTTTAGTTTTTTATATAATATCTGCATTTTCTCTTTTGAAAAACTAAGTCTTAGTTTGGCCATAGTTTGGACACTCATTTTTAATCACACACGCTCCCCATCCCATTCAAATTCTTGACTGAGCCTATATGCATTTGAAAATAAATAGTAGCTACCCCCCTCTGAGTGAATACCTGTTGACTTCACATCTTGTACTGTGATCTGCATGCACTTATCAAACATTTAATTAGGAGCAAAACACACACTTCAAGTCAGATCATCACCCTTAGCTATTTTAATTACCTCTCAAACAACCTAAACTAGTTATAAATGTTTATTTTTACTGTCGGCCGGGTCACTCATTACTGGATCAGCTGCTGCATGAGACAGACACTGAAAAGTATTATCATCTGAAATGAATCATTATGTTATTAGTAGGGCTGTCAAGTTAAGGCGTTAATAACGCGTTAACGCAACAAAAAAATTAACGCCACTAATTATTTTAACGCGATTAACGCATGTGCATTTTTTGTCCTCGGCCGCCCCGCCCCGTAGTTTCAGAGCGCATCGAGTTTAAAATACCATCTACAAGCTGATGCTGACAGCCCCGCTCCTGCCGCCCGCTTGTGGCAGACCACACTTCCACGCTCACCGGCAGGCCCGGACTGGCCATCGGGAGGACCGGGGGGTGTGTGTATGTGGCGCGACTCGAGCGAGGCACACCTTACGTGTTGTTGTTGTTGTTAGCATCTGGTGCTAGCTAGCTGCGCTAACGATGATATAAGGAGCTGTTTCAATGAAACAGAGGAGCGACATTTCGCGACAACTGCGCCGAGCACTTGACTTTATGCAGGTAGCCAGACAGTGGGACATTGTACGAAAAGTCAGCACACTCACCACGGATAGTGCGCGCAACATGATTGCAGCGTCCAGGCAGCTCCCGTTCGAGCATATATGCCTTGAGCTGCACATAGCTCCAACGATCCATCACAGTGTCTCCACACACACACACGCACGCACGGACGCGCGCGCACGCACACACACACACATTGTAGCTCGAAATCTGTGCCTCTTAATGTTCCTATTCTCATAATACAGCACTTATCAAAAGTAGGCCTGAGCCCAGCTAATTTTGAAAAGTTATTTAAAGGGCCCATGTCATGCTTTTCCGGTTATTACCCGTCCCCTTGTGTGTTATGAAGGTTTTTATGTATGTAATGCAGTGTCAAAAACCCTCAAAGTACACCTGCAGCGAATAAAACTCTAACACAGAAAATACCTGTCTATGCTGCCCCAGAACGCCTCGTTGGAGATTTCTCATTTTCCATTGTTTGCTTCCTGGGTTCTGTGACGTGTGAACCAACACAGTCTCACTCCTTGAACGTCCAGGAGTGACGCTTGGTCAGGGTCCTATGGCGTGTCGCCGAGTCTCCTTCAGCTTCATAAACGGACGCAAAGAGCTTTCAACTGATTGCAATGTATTCCCATCGGCGGCGGTATTTGACGCTCAGGGAAGCACCGCATCGGTCCATGTCGGCGGCAATTAAAGGCAATGTGAGCGTCCATTCCCATTGGATAACGGAGGATTTTACACCCGGAAGTAAGTATTCTCTTCATGTCGATTGATTTTACCGTGATATCTGCACTACTCATCAACTCAAAAACACCAGATTATCCTTGTTAATTACACAACATTGATTGGTTTAAATTGTGTACAATGCTTTTGTATTTTTCCCCTTCGATTCGGAGAAACAAATATTTTTCGGAGTTTAGGATGGCAGAAGACACTACACTACCAGAATCCTCAGCTATCGTTTGGGACTACACCATGTGCTTTGCTCGACAAACCCGTGATTAGTCAAGCTCTGTGATTGGATGTTGGAGTGGCAGTGCGCGAAGTTTACACAGAGCGTCAAACAGCACTTTGAAATGGAATGAAACCCATCGACGGCACACTAGCCAAAACAGGAATCGAACGTGTCCTACCCCCCCCCCCCAACCCTTAGGTCACAGGCTCCTCCAACAGTGCAACACAATAAAACAGATACACAGAAAACATAGTGCAAGTAAATACAAAAAGAAAAATAGTAAAAAGTGAAATAGTGCAATAAGAGTCTGGTGGTTTAGTCCGGATGCTGCGGTACCGCCTGCCAGACGGCAGCAGACAGAACAGTTTGCGGCTGGGGTGAAGGGGTCTTTATAATCTGAGGGCTTTCTTTAAGGTTAACCTGGTATTTTTACTCCACTACATTTATTTAGTTACTTTACAGATTGGATTAATGATGTGAAAATAAACAACCCTTAATCAGACTTTAGTTACACCTGAGTAAAATTCAGTGAAGGTGATTGTCAAGTGCCAACAATCAGGAGAGATATTTGATAGTTGGTGCTTGAGAAGTCAAAAAATGTATCTGCAGATCCCTATAAAGCATATTCATTACTCGTTATTCTCTAATCGTTCATCAAAAACTGTATATAATGGCTATTTGCACATCCCTTTCAAGATTTCAAGATTTTCTAAGGTTTATTGACATATCATATACACAACTACGTGTAGTTATGCAATGATGACAAACTTGGGTCGCAGGTTCCTCAACAGTGCATTACAAGACATCTATCGATATCTGTACCTCCACCATTAAACTGTCATATTCTGCACATTTCTTATTCTATCTACATACATTTTATAAGAGTATAATAAATATGTATGATATCAGTTCAAATAAGTGCTTCAACATAGTTAACATTGCAGGAAAGTTGATTGTCAAGTCCCAAAACAAACCATGCAATATATTAAACGTTAAGTACTTTGTCAGGCTTAATAATTATCTGTAGATACCCCAAAGCTTTTTGCTTACATGTATTTAAAAAAAGACCTTAACCTAAATATATTTAATATTTAAATAAAGCCTAATTAGTTTGTCTGTTTTGCACATCCTCCTATTAATATCTTTGTACACCCGGCACTAAACTGTTTATTCTAGATACCATTTACAGTATCTTCTTGATATTTTCTATTCTATATTTCTATCATTGACCTTCTACTTTCCTCCTATTTTGTATGTACTCTTAATATTTAAATGTTTTCATAAATATAACACATTCAAAAGTGCTTTACAAAAATGAAAGACATTAACAAAAGGCATTTTAAACAGTCATTAAAAAGCAACACAATCTACCTGCATTGCAATTACTCTAAACGTGTAATAACGTGCTTTAACCAGTAGGTTGTCCTTGTTCACATCCTACCTCCATAACAGGAAACAGTTTGTCTCCATCAATGGCTCAAATTCACCCCCGGCCCCAGTCCACCACGGTGTACCCCAGGGCTCTGTGCTTGGCCCCCTCCTGTTCACCATTTACATGCTCCCCCTCGGCCAGATCATCCGACATCATGGACTCAATTTCCACTGTTACGCTGATGATACCCAACTGTATCTCAGCACTACTCCATCCTCCCAGCTCCCCCCTCAGTCTCTCATCAACTGCCTGCATGACATCAAAGCATGGATGTCTTCCAACTACCTCAAGCTAAACAGCAAGAAAACAGAGCTCATGGTTGTGGCACCCAAGGCGCTGCGCCAGAAGGTTGGTGACTTCATCCTCGAGGTCGACGGCTGCTCCATCTCCCCATCTCCTGAAGCCCGCAACCTGGGTGTCATCCTCGACTCCACCCTTTCCTTCCACTCCCACGTCAAGTCTGTGACCAAATCGGCCTTTTTCCACCTAAGGAACATTGCCAGACTCCGACCGTCACTCTCGGAGTCGGTTGCCGAAACCCTAGTTCATGCGTTTGTCACCTCCCGCTTGGACTACTGCAATGGTGTCCTGTTTGGGGTCCCCAACAAAACCCTGGACAGGCTCCAGTATGTCCAAAACTGTGCTGCTAGGGTACTCACAAATACAAAGCCGTGGCAGCACATCACTCCCCCCTCATCCACCTCCACTGGTTGCCGGTCAAATCCCGCATATCATACAAAATCCTCCTCCTTACCTACAAGTCCCTCCATGCCCATGCCCCCAGTACCTATCGGACCTCCTCCACCCACACGCCCAACCCCAGAACCTGCGGTCTTCAGACTCTGGCCTGCTCACCACCCCGCGCACCAACCTGCAAACCTTCGGGGACAGAGCCTTCAGTGTGGCAGCCCACACCCTCTGGAACGCTCTCCCTGCGGAGATCCGCAACATCCCCACACTTGACGCCTTCAAAAGGGCCCTCAAGACCCATCTATTTACTAAGGCCTTTGGCCCCTAAATCTATCTGTTGTTTTGTCTGTCTGACTGGTTGTCTGACTGCCTTTTTGTTTTGTTATGTTTGTTTTTGCCCTATTCTTCTTTTTTAAGCGACCTTGGGTCCCATGAAAGGCGCTATATAATCCAAGCTATTATTATTATTAGGTGGTTTGGGTTAAAAAGCTGCCAAGTTTACAGTGTTAAAGGGCCCATGTCATGCTTTTCCGGTTATTACCCGTCCCCTTGTGTGTTATGAAGGTTTGTATGCATGTAAACGGTGTGCAGAGTCAAAACCCTCAAAGTACACCCTGTAGCGAGTAAAACTCTAACACAGAAAATACCTCCCCAAAACGCCTCGTTGGAGATACGTCACTGCCCATTTGATTCTTCCGGGTACCGCATGATGTCATGCGGTACCCGGAACGAAATGGACCAATCCCGAAGAGCTATGGCCACACCCAGCGGCGCTGGCCGCACCCTCTGCCAGCCTAACATTTACTGTTGGAAGCTCTGGTTCAGTTCACAATCGATCAGTCATGCCAATGCCAAGGACCTGTTTCCTGAAATGTGAAGAGAAATCTGAGCTGTTTGTCCTACCGACGGAAGAACCACGACGAAGTCAGTGGTTGAAATGTATTTTTAACACTGTTACTTCAGAGGTTCGAAGAACGTTACTGTGTGCGCGGCATTTTACAGACGAAAGCTTCCAAAACATTGCCCAGTTTGAGGCCGGATATGCACAGCATTTGAAACTGAAGGACGATGCTATTCCTAGTTTGTTTGGACCGTTTGGAGCAGGGGAAGATTCGGGTACACAACCTGTACGTTTGCATTGTTATTTGTGTATTTATCAAACAAGGTATCTACCACGACTGTTTAAATGTGTAAACATGTTTCGGACTGCTAAGCCAGTGCTAACTGTGCTAACTAAGTTGCTAGCGTTTCCATATCAACTCTAATATCAGCAGATGGCCTTACATACATGTATCTCATAGCAGGAGAATGTCTGCATTCACACACGAAATACTCATAGACAGTATACTCCAGGTGATTTACCGTATGGTCAGTCGCGAAACGTAATTACATTATAGCTGGCGTTCCGAGCGTGTATGCTACCGAGCTAAACAACAAGGCTACTAAGAGCTAGACATGAGTTTGCTCGGAAAATTTTTTTTTATGCCAGCTACAATGAATGTAGCAGACTACCCATATAAGATTGCAATTGTAAACATGTGCTTGATAGCCTAATATGAACCACTATCTGTTGTTCATAGTATAGTATATTGAACAACTGAACAACTAGCAAACGTAGATTAGCATTGTAATCCAGCTGGCAAGCTGACGAACATCAAACAACTAAGTTTATTTCACACTTCCAGCAGAGACAACGGGGAAATCCCCTCTCTTTGCCCGCTCACAGACCCCCAAAGGACGGCCTAGAGACCTCCAAGAGGTGTCCCTGAAATGGGGACTCTGTTTATTTCACACTTCCAGCAGAGACAACGGGGAAATCCCCTCTCTTTGCCCGCTCACAGACCCCAAAGGACGGCCTAGAGACCTCCAAGAGGTGTCCCTGAAATGGGGACTCTGTTTATTTCACACTTCCAGCAGAGACACGGGGAAATCCCTCTCTTTGCCCGCTCACAGACCCCCAAAGGACGGTACATTACAGTTGGCTTTCCTCCGACGCTGATAGCATGTATAGCTAACGAGGCTAGCTATACATGCTAGCGGGAAACATCGTATTCATGCCAGTTACAATGAATGACCGAACGTAGCAGACTACCCGTATAAGATTGCAATTATAAACACGTTATTGCTAGCCTAATATGAACCACTAGCTTTTGTTCATAGTAGTTTATTACACTCCATTATAGTTGCCGTACCTCCGAGCTAACGTTCATATCGTGTTTGCTAACAAGGTAAACAAGAAAGCTAGGTTAGCATATTAGCTGGCAAGCTTACTGTGTTTATTAGATAGATGGATTGGATAGATCCACACTCCTATCACAACTAGTACTAACAAATCTAAAACAACTAAGTTTCTCTAATATTTGTGATTTGCATTTGATTTCGTCCAGCCAGATCCTGGCGGACAATACATGACGGGACTACCACACTGAGGCCTCGTCCTAAAAAGCCCCGACTGCGATAGGCAAGATGCCGACAACGGGGAGGAATGGATGATATACCGTGTATATATGTATATTATAGTTCATTTTGTACATTCTAAAAATAAAGTTTGATGGAAATACTTAGTAGGCCTATCCTTTCTTCCCTGAATTATTTGCTCCTAAACATATCATTCATATATAGCAAACCATGATTTGATTTCTCATCAAACAGTAGTAGTTTATTACAGGTAAAAATAACTTACTCTTCTATAACAACAGTTGTAGGTACAGTTCGGTTAGTTAGCTTATAAAATATACGGCTGCACCGACGCCATTATAAGACTGATGTTCCGAGAGCGAGCCGAAAAAAGCACTGTTAGACATGGGCGGAGCCTCTCTGGTGGTGACTAATCAGAACAGAGTGGCCGAGCTGACCATCGGAGCACACTAGGCTCACAGGGAGGGGGGGGCAAGAGCTCCAACGAGTCGTTTAGTGGAGAAAGTGAATACTGCTGAATACACATACTTGACAGAGATGCTGTATGCGAAACCAATGTGAGTTTGGAAAATTGCACAGTATAAATCTATTTTAGTATACCTCAACAATGGAATTATGATCAGTGGAAATGGCCATGACATGGGCCCTTTAATGTTGTTAATGATGTCAGGATTTATGTCTTGAATGTTTTTGTATTATTGTTGTATTATTGTTGTATTGTTTTAAGTGTCGGACCCCAGGAAGAGTAGCTTTTGTCAAGAGCAAAAGCTAATGGGGATCCTTAATAAACATAAACATAAACACTCCAGCTGGTAGCTAGCGATATATATATATTTTTAAACAATATATTTATTGATTTTTTAAATGTTCACAACACAATAATGACGTAGCACATACATGACAAGTACATAATTACAAAGCAAAAAGACAAAAATTACAAAAAAAAAAAAACAAACAAAAAAAAGAAGAAAAACCCAGCTCAGTCTCAAACATACACATATGTAGGTGGTTACAGGAGTATCACATTTATGATTGATGATGAATTTATGATGACAGGTGATTCATGAGGTTCCTTTAACAATAATAGCCGACAATTCAGGTCCAAGGAAATCTAAGTAAGGCAGCCAGATTTTATAAACTGATCAGATTTGGCATGTAAAACATTTGTGAGATATTCCAGGGGAACCAACTCAAATATAATGTTGCGCCAGCCTTTGAGAGATGGGACCTGATCCTTAGTCCACTGTAATAAAATATTTTTCCTAGCAGCAAAAGTAAGGACATTATATAATCTTCTGTTCGCAGCAGTAGGTAGTGATTTGACTGGTAGACCTAAAATCAAAGACAGCGGGTCCATATCTAAATGTCTATGAAATATCTTCTCCATTTCAACTAATATGTCAGACCAATATTTCTGAAGTTTGCAGCATGACCAGAAGCAATGGGTCAGGGTTCCTATTTCTGTTTTACATTTTAGACACATGGGGGGTTAAAACAGTGCCTGCGATTAGGGATATATGTATCCTGTGTATAATTCTCAATTGTATTGCTTTTGCTCTGGCACTATGGATATTTTTTGGCATAATTCCAGACATCTTCCCATGTCTCCTCATCGATAGTCACTGACAATTCCCTCTCCCAAGCCCCTTTGACTCTTTGCGTATTATTAGGAGTCATGCCTCGCATTACTTCATAAAACAAACTGAGAGACAATCTCCCTGGTTGACGGTACAGGAATTTCTCAATGACAGATACTTCCCTGTGATCTATAAGGGTTGTATTCTTGGTGATATAATGCCTGATCTGCAAAAAACGAAAGAAGTCGTGTCTTGGGAGCTGATACTTCTCCTCAATTGATCAAATGACATGAGACAACTGTCATTGAACAAGTCCCCCAATTAGTTAAGCCTTTGCTGAAAGCTAGGGTCCATTACTCCTGGCAAAAAGTCTGGGTTGTTGGTTATCGGGGTGAAAATGGAAGTCAATTTGAGCCTCCCTTCCATACGGCGAGATGACCGCCATGCTTTCAAAGCATTAATTGTGATTGGGTTGGTACATTTTTCTTTTATGTTTTTAAAACTCCCAAAATACAGTAAGTCCTGTAGAGCACATTTTGATAATGAGGATTCAATATCCAACCATGTAGAAGAGACATCATTCTTTATCCATTGAGATATTGCTGTCAGGTGAGCACAGAGCTGATACACTTTAATATTTGGCAGGTCTAAGCCACCCATAGAGCCAGGCAGCTGCAGCACCGACATTTTAGTCTAGGTCTACGTTTGTTCCATATGAAAGAGCTAAGCCAGCTGTTCAGATCCTTAAGCACCTTGTTTGAAAATAAAATAGGAATCATCTGAATGGGATAAAGCAACCTGGGTCAACCTGGTCTCACCAGAATGCGTGACTCCACCACGACTCCTTAACACCGTCACAAACTTTGCTACATTTACGTGTCTGCACCACGCAAACAACCCCAATGTAAAGTGAATGAGGCTCCTTTGTCGTGGTGCACACGCATTTCTACAACGTCCAGCAGTGAGCTTTTATTCTATAAAACGTTTTAAAATCTACTTTATAGCTGTAGTAACTCACGGGAGGCTTCTTTTATTTTATTTGTATTCATAATAATTTTTATTTTTCGTCAGAATGTATTATGGTGCATTAGTTACGAATTTTTTACAATGATATCTGCACTACTCATCAACTCAAAAACACCAGATTATCCTTGTTAATTACACAACATTGATTGGTTTAAATTGTGTACAATGCTTTTGTAATTTTCCCCTTCGATTCGGAGAAACAAATATTGTTCAGAGTTTAGGATGGCCGAAGACACTACACTACCCAGAATCCTCAGCTATTGTTCCGCTTTGCCTCAAGCTCTGTGATTGGTTGACCTCCAACTGCATTCCATATGAAAAAAAACGTTTCGTAAAAGATAAAATCATACTTTATTCAGCAGTGCTTGCTTTACTCTTTGAAAGTCATCACATGAATGCATTGTAATGAATGGTTTGGCTGCATTAAACATTACACATCTGTCGTAGTTCTTTATTTATCTACAGAGATCGGGCCTCAGAATAGACCGGAAACTATTCTTTTACCGTTCTGTTTTAATTTCACAATAAAGTTAGTAGTAATAATTTGTTTTGATATTATTGTTTTTTATTAACTACTAGACCGCTGGGTCATGTTAAGACCATCTTTTCTGTGTTGCTGTGGGTTTTTTACATCGCTTTTGTGTTACAAATATCAAAACAATAACAGAATATATCCGTCGTAAACTAAACCAGAAACAGCAGTATATTTTATTTTGTTAACACTGTAAACTTGACAGCTTTTTAACCCGCACCTCCTACTGGTTAAAGCACGTTATTACACGTTTAGAGTAATTGCAATGCAGGTAGATTGTGTTGCTTTTTAATGACTGTTTTAAAATGCCTTTTTCTTAATGTCTTTCATTTTTGTAAAGCACTTTTGAATGTGTTATATTTGATGAAAACATTTAAATATTAAGAGTACATACTCTTAATATAGTGGGAAAGTGGAAGGTCAATGATATAAATAATATAGAATAGAAAATATCAAGAAGATACTGTAAGTGATCTCTACAATAAAACAGTTTAGTGCCTGATAGGAGGATGTGCAAAACAGACAAACTAATAAGGCTTTATTTAAACATTAAAGAATACTTTAGGTTAAGGTCTTCTTTTAAATAAGAAAAAAGCTTTGGGGGTATCTACAGATATTAAGCCTGACAAAGTACTTAACGTCTAATATATTGCATGGTTTGTTTTGGAACTTGACAATCAACTTTCCTGCAATGTTAACTATGTTGAAGCACTTATTTTAACTGATATTATACATATTAATTATACTCTTATAAGATGTATGTAGATAGTATAAGAAATGTGCAGAATATGTTTAATGGTGGAGGTACACAGATATCGATAGATGTCTTGTAATGCACTGTTGAGGAACCTGTGACCCAAGTTTTTCATTCATTGCATAACTACACCGTAGTTGTGTATATGATATGTCAATAAACCTTAGAAAATCTTGAAATCTTGAAAGGGATGTGCAAAATAGCCATTATATACAGTTTTTAATTAACTAGTAGAGAATAACGAGTAATGAATATGCTTTATAGGGATCTGCAGATAAATATTTAGTCTTCTCAAGCACCCACTACCAAATATCTCGCCTGATTGTTGGCACTTGACAATCACCTTCACTGAATTTTACTCAGGTGTAACTAAAGTCTGATTTAAGGGTTGTTTATATTTCACATCATTAATCCAAATCTGTAAAGTAACTAAAATAAATGTAGTGGAGTAAAAATACCAGGTTAACCTTAAAGAAAGCCCTCAGGATTATAAAAGACCCCCATCACCCCAGCCACAAACTGTTCTGTCTGCTGCCGTCTGGCAGGCGGTACGCACTTTTTACTAATTTACTATTTTCTTTTTGTATTTACTGCACTATATTCCTGTGTATCTGTTTTATTGTGTTGCACTGTTGGAGGAGCCTGTGACCTAAGGGGGGGGGGGGGGGGGGTACAATTTAAACCAATCAATGTTGTGTAATTAACAAGGATAATCTGGTGTTTTTGAGTCGATGAGTAGTGCAGATATCACTGTAAAATCAATCGACAGTAAGGAGAATACTTACTTCCGGGTGTAAAATCCTCCGTTATCCAATGGGAATGGACGCTCACATTGCTCTCTGCGTCCGTAATACAATAAAGGGGACTTGATCAAATAGGAATATAATTATCTTTTAAATAACGTTAACTAAAGGGAACAATCTATTTGACACAGCTGAAGCTCTGGCCTTCCTTAAAAACTAACTAATTTAATAAAAATCACAGTTGTATTACACACAATGCACTGTTTTTTGAGAACAAAAATTGGTAAATAATGCACCATAATACATTCTGACGAAAAATAAAAATGATTATGAATACAAATCAAATAAAAGAAGCTCCCGTGAGTTACTACAAGCTATAAAGTAGATTTAAAAAACGTTTTATAGTATAAAAGCTCACTGCGGGACATTGTAGAAATGCGTGTGTGCACCACGACAAAGAAGCCTCATTCACTTTACATGGGGTTGTTTGCGTGGTGCCGACACGTAAATGTAGCAAAGTTCGTGACTCCACCACGCACTGCGGTGTTAAGGAGTCGTGGTGGAGTCACGCATTCTGGTGAGATCAGGTTGCCTGGGTAATACATTCATTTTAATCAGAGCTATTCGCCCAAGCCAGGAGATAGGGAGTGAGGTCCAGCGATATAAATCTTGTTTTACCTTACCAAATAATGGAGTAAAATTGTCTTTGTACAGTTGATTAAATGACGGGTAATAAATATACCTAAATATACAAAACCGGATGGAGACCATTTAAAAGGAAAGGATGGCATTGTATTTGGTATAGTCCTAAGACTACCAGAGGCATAGCTTCGGATTTATTTAAGTTGATCTTATACCCAGAAAAATTACTAAACCAATCTACCCTCTCAATGAGAGCTGGGACTGATATCTCAGGCTGGGATAAAAACACTATGACGTCGTCCGCATATAAACTTATTTTATGACATATCTCTCCAAGCTGCAAGCCATGTATGGAAGGCGTGGCTCTAATGATCTCAGCCAGTGGCTCAATGGCTCGCGCAAAGAGGAGAGGAGACAGTGGACAGCCCTGCCTGGTGCCTCTATGTGTTGGAAAGTACTCTGATCTTAATCCGTTAGTTACAACAGCCGCTTGTGGGTTGGTGTACAGTATTCTCACCCATTTCAAAAAGTTATTGCCAAGACCAAATTTGTCCAATGTGCAGTGGCGACTGGTCATTAGGGGCAGGTGGGGCACAGCCCCACCTAGTGTCAGCAGAAAGTATTACAAATAATGATTACAAAAATGCAAAAAATATATAAAATATATTTAAGATCATGTTTAATCATCTGATTCGTCTGTACATTGCTGTTTTAGTCTGTGTTCTTCTAATTAGTGTGTCTACAGTCACAGTGTGTGCCTATTGAGCTGTTTAGAGCCATGTGGGACAAAACCTGATCATGCCCCTTCCTCTCGCTGTGAAGTGAACGGTGACTGTAAAAACTACACTGCGCATGCTCAGAGTATTTTGTAATGTAATGTGTGTGGCAAAAAAATAATGACCAGAGGGGCACGGAGCTACCATCCCCACCATACGTCATCTCAAATAATTCAGAGCTGATTGGCTGTAAGTACGTGTGCCGCGAAAAGTGTGGTGCTTGAAGAGGAGACGAGAGAGCTGCAGTGCGCGTCCTAAAACCAGGAAGTAAGCACAAAAAAGCAATGAGATTTCTCCAGAGGATTTTAGAAAATAGCTCGAAATAAGATCTGTGGGAAACGTACCTGTTAGATAAATGCACGTTTTGATTAGCCGGATAATATCCACATGTCTACCCTACTTTTATAATTTTTATCATAAATCTATGGATTAGATTTATGATAGACTTTTGAAACTACAAGAACATAAGGAGGACTTTTACAAAAAAGTAATAGAATGTTTGTCCAGAAGGATAGGCAAATGGACTTCATCTTCAAGTCAAGGTAAGACCGCCATTTTATTGAAAATGGGATCTTACTAAGAGAGAACAATTCAATATTTAAATGATAAAATTACATTTTTTGGGTATCCTTTTGTTGAACTGTCTGTTTAAAATTAATCGAAGCATCAGACAAAAAAAGCTTTTGAAAATAATATTATATTTTGGTTTAGGTCAAAATATAATATTTGTAAACCTGAAGAGTCAGTGCCAGTGCCTCCAGCCATGAACCTCACTGCACGTGCAGAAGCTTATATATAGACATCTAAGTTTTTTGTGCCCCACCACTTTTGTACATATAAAAACGCCACTGCCAATGTGTAGAATAGGAAGGACCACTCTCCACGGTCAAATGCCTTCTCTGCATCCATGGAAAGCACCAATCCATCTATAGAATCATTTTCAAAGGCCTGTATAACGTTCAAAAGACGTCTTACATTGTTTGTAGAATGACGACCTTTTATAAAACCAGTTTGGTCCTCTCTAATTAGTATAGGCAAAAGGTCCTCCAAACGAGTTGCTAGAATCTTAGAAAGCAATTTCCGGTCTACATTCAAGAGTGCTATTGGCCTGTAGGAGGCACAAGATTCTGGGCATTTCCCCTTTTTTAATATAAGAGATATGTTTGCTTCTCTCAAAGTCTGCGGTAATTCTGTCGTAGTAAATGAATGATTAAGCATTTCGAGTAATGGTTCTAGAAGCAGGCTGCTAAATTCTTTATAAAATTCACAGGTTAGTCCATCTGGTCCTGGTGACTTTCCACTCTGGAGATTTGTAATGGCATTGATAAGTTCCTCTTTTGTGATTGGGCCATTAAGGAGGCTTCTTTGTTCCTCTGATATTGTTGGAAGATTAATCTTAGCAAAAAAGTCCTCCATTAAATGAGGCGCGTCACTTGTCTGCTCTGAACAATTCAAATCCGTGTAAAATGTTTTGAAGCAGTCATTTATTAATCTATTTTCATATATCCTGTTACCTTCTGAATCAACAATGGCAGCTATGGACTGGGACTCTGCTTTTCTTTTGGCAAGGTACGCTAGACATTTCCCTGGTTTATCACCATGTTCATAAAACCTTTGCTTAACATATCTAATTTTCTTCTCTGCCTCTTTAGTAAGGAGACAGTTTATAGCTGATTTGAGGGCAGATATTTCTTCCCATAAAGTAGGTGATGGTGAGTTGATATAAGCTTTTTCCTTGTCAGTCAGTTCAATTGTTAAGTTATTTTGCTCTCTACGTTTTTGGCGCCTCTTAGTGGATGTATAAGATATAATCAGGCCTCTTGCATAGGCTTTGCAGGTTTCCCACAAAAGTGATGGATTGTCCGTTGATGGTAGGTTAATCGGCAGGAATACTTTAAATTCAGTTATAAAATAGGATATAAAGGTGTTGTCTTTCAGTATAACACTATCCAGTCTCCACTGCCTAGGCTGGTTTATTGGATTCTTAGGCGCCGTTTACACGAGGAGAAAACTGCTTGTATCTGCATAGTTTTGCGTGCGTATAGCCCTATTATTTACACGAGGCCGATAGAAACGGACCCCACAAACGATAACGGGTCCCAAGGTGGATAGATTTGCAAACGAAACGCTCTGGGGGGTCAACCGAGTCCGTGTAATCACCTCTATACGAATATTTCCTGAAAAAATAACGATAGCCCCACCTCTGCTGCTCACTGCTGTAGCATGGCCAGTAGCCATCTGTAAGATCAACTATCAAAAATAGCTGTGTTAATTAAACGCACAAGGGGTTCTTGAATGAAATAATATTATAAAAGGCAAACCAGAATTGTTAACGCCCAATATAGTCAGAGTCAGATTTCATGCATTGATCCATTATATTGACAATTTTCCAGCCAAACAACACAAACAAAATTAAACAGTCCGCTCTGCGATACACCAAATTGTCTTTACTGCCTAATCCAGGCCATTATTGTTCATTGCTCCTGCGCCCGTCGGCGGCAAAAAGAGAAATGTTTATAATCCACACAAAAAAAGGAAACACGAGGACCGGCGTGTCACAGAGGAGCGATCTCACCCGGTGTTTGTAGAGAATATCTCTCTTTCTGAGCACGTCCTCTCCACGGAGACGTGCTCTTGGTCGCATACCTGCCAACCCTACCGATTTGGGCGGTAGTCTACCGCTTTTGACATGTTTCTACCGCCTACCGATTTAGCTGACTCTCCCTACCGATTTTCAATCTTCCCAAACTATAACAAATAAAAATGACACTACATAGACACTGGACTCGACTTTTGGCGGACACCGTTTGCAGCGTGTCTGTGATCCCATCATACAAACAGTCCTCTGTGTTTCAGTCGATCGCGAGATGTGTCTAAAAATAGAACAACAATATTCTGTTTTATCGTTAATGTCCTATAACATAATCTTCCTGTACCAGAATAATGCCCTTGAACGCATCAAAGCTTTGTGATTGGCGTGACCCCATGTATCGGGGCGTGGCTGGTAGGCAGTGGGCACTAGTTTGCTGTGCAGTCCGCACACACAAGACCACAATTATGGCAGAAGCAAAAAAGCCCAAAATATATAATTTTCACTCGAGGGGAGGATGATTATTTTTGTATCTATTCCAATTCAAAGTCCATCTGTCTCATCTGCAATGCGAGCGTGGCTTTATCGAAGAAGGGTAATTTAGGAGCGGCATTTCAAAACAGTGCACAAACGCTACGAGACGGAATTCCCTCCTAATTCTGCCCTACGCTCCCAAAAGGTGAGGGACCTGAAAGGACAGCTAAATGCACAGCAGTCCATTTTCACCAGGCCCAACAACAAGAGCAAGGCTGCTACCATAGCATCTTATCGTGTCAGTCACGTTCTTGCGAAACACATGAAGTCTTTCAAAGACGGCGAGGTTGTGAAAGAAGCATTCCTGGAGGCTGCCGACACGATTTTTGGGGACAGTAAAAATAACAGTAGCATTTCAACAGGTTTTTGATATAATAAAAACTCAAGTTAGATACCGTTATTAATCAGCTGTAAGTTTTAGTTTGTTTGAACGTATTAATTATAATTATTGTACAAAATGGTATAAGAATGCAAACTTTAAGATCTGTTCTGTTTAAATTGATTATAGTCTATTATCAATTCAGGTTAAGAAACTAGTGTTGCTTGCATCCTATTTTAAAGGCATTTCTTTTTATACTCTACTAAAATGCAAAAAAAAGAAAAGGGTTTGATTCTATTAATTTTGTCTTTTTTATTGCACTTTGGCAGCAGATTCCTGTGTAGCTTCAGATCTGAGTTGTCTTATTAGTAAAACTAATTTATACTTTTGTAGCAACACTATTTTTATATAATGGCAAAGAAAGGGTTCAGAGTCTTTTCTTTTTTTCCTGTGCACTGTTCAATGTTTCTTGAAAACATTACCCACTGTAGTATGTGACGTGTGAATAAACCCAACTCTGTATCAACAACACTGTTGTGTAACTTCAGTTAAATACTTGTGTGTGGTGATTAGAAAGAGGTAAGATAAAGGATCTGCAGTATTTTATGAAGTATTAATCGTACAAAGGTCAGTTTTATACAAGTAGAAGTGTGTATTTACCTGGTAGTAGGCTGTCAGTAATGGCTACCTCTCTATTTGGACTGGTAGATCTCGGCAGACTGGCCACTTTAAAAGTAGCTCTCGGTTGAAAAAAGGTTGGGCACCCCTGATCTACACTGTCAAGGTTCAAGGTTCTTTATTGTCAAACTAACATAGCTACAGAGTAATTATGTCGTTGAAAATCTTATGTCACAGGCTTCTCCAACAATGCAACTGAAAGAGGACCAGAAACACATTAAAAATATAATAAAATGTGGAGACTTTGGGATATTTATCTCCCATTCTTTTACTTTTCAGGCATTTTACAGACCAAACATGTCGTTGATGTCACTGTTTAGTGTTTACCAAACTACCACTTTTTCTGAAAAATGCATAAAATGATGCAATATATGTTAAATACATGGTTTATACATGTAATTACTGGGGTTCTGATTACCTAATTTGGGCGTGCACATTTGCCGTGCGCAAACCTACCTCTTTTGGATTTGGAAAGGTTGGCATGTATGTGGTCGGTTGATGCAATATCCACAGATTCGGTTTCTTTCAGTTAACTTCCCCGTTGCATTTATCCATATATTTACATGCTGAGGAAATTACTATATCCCGCTGAATACCAGCAATCGCCACACACACTTCCTCCTGTCAGTAGCTACTGCTAGTGCTACTGCTACTGACCATGCTACAGATATTAGTGCAACATCTACAGCTCCTCTACCACAACCATCAGCGGACATGGAGAATTACATGAACTACATGTTGCTAAATCCACCGCGGGGCGTAAACAGAAGGGTAGCCATGGCAACATTGCTGCGGGGCTGCTCGGAGTCTTCTTCGTGGCTTTTGGTGTATTTTGTGGCGGAAGTTACAGCGCCACTTACAGTCCCGGCATATGTACTACAGCGTTTCCAGCGGTCTCGTTTGAACAGACACGTTAAATGAAACGAATGCATGTGAACGGACTTTTTTGAATACGCATACTGTGCATAAACGCAAACGTTCCCGTGTGCACAACGCCTTAAGCTTTAAGTCCATAACCACGGCGGCATGGTCGGATATAATTATACTCCCAATGTCACAAGATAGTATGGAATGCATGTCAGCTTTAGGTAGAAAAAAATAGTCAAGCCTAGTCTGACACCCATGGGGAGCTGAGAAGAAAGTATATTCCTTGTTAGCGGGGTGGAGGTTCCTCCATACATCCTCAAATCCAAAATCTTTGCAAATAGAACGAAGAGCATTTGCTTGACGAGAGGGAGCATTAGTGCTATGAGGGAACCTGTCTATTAGTGGGTTCATTATACAATTAAAATCACCTCCTACAATGACTGTATCAGCTGTCATTTCTGCAAGTTCCATAAACATATTAGTAACGGTATCTGGTGGGTGACCTGGCGGATGATAAACATTCATAATAAGAATATCTTGCCCTTGTAAACTGCCCTTAATTATCACATAACGACCCTTCTTATCTTTTATACATTTTACAATTTTAAAGGGCAGATTCCATTTAATAAGTATAGCGACACCCCTACTTCTAGTTGTAAATGATGAATAGAATATTTGCCCATATGCTCCATGTTGAAGCCTTGAGTGTTCTGTGTCATCAAGGTGAGTTTCTTGGACTAATGCAATGTCTATATTTTCCTTCTGCAGAAAGGAAAATACTTTTCTGCGTTTTATGGGGCTATGAATCCCTCGTATGTTCCATGTACAAATCCTAAGTTTATTTGCCATTATCTAAACATTTTATGTAGTTATATGACTGGGAATGTCCTGACACCTTCTCCTCAATAAACATAATGATATAGTGACTGAGCTGTGTAACACAACAAACTAAACAAAGCACATAAAATCCTAAACTAACACATAACAGAAATGGGGAAAAGTCCCTACTAAGCGTGTAGGGAATCTCACTCTTCCTCCTTCCCACAGCCGAAAGCCATGGAACAAACCAAGCGTTATACTCACGCCTATCCATAGAAACAGAACAAGTTTCATTTCGCACACGGCAACATAACATGGCAAGTTAAATAAGAAACAAAATCAAAACAACGCCATGGAATTATGTGAGTACTTACTTCACAACATTAGACCACAAAGACGAATTTTCCAACCTCGGGTTTTACAGTCCAGTCAGTTATCAGAGGCAGCGGTAACATCTCTCGCGTAAAAGTCCCAGCTGCGGATCAGCAGTCTGCGCACCGCTGTGTTTTCCCCAGCAGTATCAGATTTCATAAATGACTTTTCTGACTTTCTGTCCGGGATCATGGTGAAATATGATCGTGTTTTGATCTCCGGAGACTTCAATGTCCATGTGTGTTGTGAGTCCAAACCTCTGGTTAGGGACTTTTTAAATCTCCTTGATTCCTTTGGTCTCGTTCAGTCCGTGGCTGGCCCAACACACGAAAAAGGACACACTTTGGACTTAGTATTATCGTTTGGACTGTCTGTATTTGTGGATGAAATATGTGCAGCAACGCGTATCTCAGACCATTTACCGGTTCTGTTTACAACCTCCATCCCTTCCACAGGAGTCGAATCACGTGCCCCTGCGCGTCGTCTGCGTTCGATTAACCCCTTGACTGCCTCACAGTTTTCTGATGTTTTTAATGCTTCTCCTATCTGTAAATTAGAGGTGAACTGTGTTTTTAGTGCTGATGAGCTTATCTCCATGTTTGACTCGACATGTACACTAATACTGGATTCTGTTGCTCCTTTTACGCTTCGACGCACCAAAGTTCTCTCAGAGCCGTGGCTCAATCACTGTACTCGTGCTCTCAGACGTGCTTGCAGGCGTGCAGAGAGAAAATGGAAAAAGGATAAACTCCATGTCTCCTTAGAAATCCTTCGTGCTTGCCTTTCTGACGACCAGACGGCAGTCAAAGCAGCCCAGAGCAAATTTCTCTGCTAATCTCCAAAAACAGCCATAAACCTCAGGTTCTTTTTAATGTCCTCAACTCGATCATTAATCCCTGTGATGTTCCTCCAATTGTGCCATCGACTACTCTCTGATAAGTTTCTTACATTTTTTATTGAAAAGGTATCTGCTCTTAGGCTAGCCCACACTAGTGCTACCCCAGATCCTGCTCCTTTTCTGTGCCCTGCTGTCCTCGACCACTTCGAGCCTGTATCCCCTCTTCTCTCTCGGATGTAGTCAAGCACCTGTGGCCGACAAACTGCACCTCAGACAGCATTCCCTCTCGCCTTCTCAGAGATGTTTTAGGATCAGTTTGGAGCAAGTATTTTATTACTTATAAATACCTCTCTTAGCTCAGGATGTGTCCCAGCTGCCTTCAAACATGCCGTGGTTAAGCTACTACTACTACTACTAGGTCTCACAAAACATAATATTCCCTTCCACTGCTACGCCGACGATGTACAGATCTATCTGCCTCTCAAAGCAAATGTCACACACTCACTACAGCAGCTGATGGACTGCTTAGCAGAGATAAAATCCTGGCTGAGCAAAAACTTTCTCAACCTCAACGAGAGCAAGACTGAGGTCATCTTTTTGGACCCCAACCTCCAGCCTCTCCGGTTGATATTCTGGGGTCTCTCAAAAAAAAATCCTCCCTCGGTCATGAACCTTGGAGTGACCTTCACCAGCACTTTTAAATTCGACAAGCAGATAAGCACTGTAGTCAAATCCTGCTTTTTTAAAATAAGACTATTGGCCAAAACCAAGTCGTATTTATCTTTTAAAGACTTAGAAAGGGTTATTAACGCCTTTGTAACCTCGAGACTGGACTATTGCAACGCTCTGTATGTGGGTATGGACCAGGCCTCAATTAAACGCTTACAGCTAGTCCAAAACGCAGCTGCACGTTTGCTGACTGGCCACAAAAAGCGTGACCACATCACCCCTATTCTGGCCTCACTACACTGGCTTCCAGTTCGGTTCAGAATTGATTTTAAAATCCTTTTATTTGTTTTTAAAGCACTAAATGGGCTGGCTCCGGCCTATATAGCTGAACTGCTCCAGCGCTACACCCCAGCCAGAGCTTTAAGGTCTGCTGACCAGCTGTTGCTGGTAGTGCCCAAGACCAGGCTCAAAACCAGAGGGCACCGAGCCTTCGCAGCAGCTGGCCCTAGGCTCTGGAACACTCTGCCCCTCCATGTGAGGTCGGCCCAGACCCTAGGGGTTTTTAAATCCACTCTTAAGACACACTTCTTCTCTCTGGCTTTCTAGTTAGAGCGGAGCACGACTCCTGACTTTTCCTTGTGTTTTTATTTTAATTTTGTTTTTTATATATCTGTTGTAACTTATTGTCGTTTATTGTGATTGTAGTAATGTGTTTTTATTACATGTACAGCACTTTGGCTCGACCAAAAATCGCTTTTAAATGTGCTATATAAATAAAACCTGATTTGATTTGATTTGATCAAAAACAATACCCATCTTCCTCAAGTCAAATTATCAGTGCCCGCTTATTATTCTTTGCAAGAACTGAATTGCCCAGCATTGGGGTATATGTTTCAGTTGGTTCCATCAAGCGATTCAGCAAATGCCGCGGCACCCTCCGGTGTATCGAACCTCCTTTCCGTGCCTTTGATCATCACCTTGAGCGTTGCCGGGTATATCAGCGCATAATCGATACTCTTTTTCCTCAGCTGGTATTTAATCTCATCGAAGGCTTTGCGTTTTTTTACCACGGCCGCTGAGAAGTCATTGAAGAAGGAAATCCTTGGACCCGTGTGGGCGAGGTGGCCCGTCTCTGAACCAAGCTTGCGGGCAGCATTCATAACCAGTTGTTTGTCGGTAAAGTTGTGAAACTTCAGAATTATCGGCCTGGAGCGTTGTTCGGGGCCGGGCTTCGGTGCCATGGAGCGGTGTGCACGATCCAGCTTGATTCTCCCCTTCCTGGTCGTCATTTTAAGATAGTCTGGTAACCACTTTTCAATGAATCTGACAGGATCCGGTCCTTCTGTACCCTCCGGTAGTCAAACCAAACGTACATTACACCTCCGTCCTCGGTTATCCAAATCATCGATGTGCTCCAGCATTCCGCTCACCTGCTTCTCCAGACGAGTCACTTTAGACTGTAACGAATCAGCCGCAGTTTCCACGTTTGCAATTCTGTCCTCAGCCTCGCAAACACGGGCTCCAAGCGCCTGAATTTGAGTTGTTTGATCCTTTATGGCTGCAAAGCTATATATATTATTTTAAAGCAACATACTCTTCATTCAATGACAAATGCATTCTTATTTGTTCTACATAAGCTTCTATTAAAGTGTGTTTTCCTTGCTTTTTCTGAAGAAAGACATTTAGGTCCATGTCTCTGTCACTTGCACTATTGTTATATTTCTATTTCGCGTTGCTCTATCTTTACTTGTTTTTTTATGTCTTAAGGATATTGTATGTTGTAGCCTACTTTTGGAGCAGCCTGGGACTTCAGATATTAAATGCCAATCTGCGCTGTAGCTATTGTATTTGACAATAAGCCTTTGAATCTTACATTTTTACAAGCTCAGGAGAGTTTAGCTTTTATATGACACTGCAATTATTCAAAATGAATGTACTGCATTTTTTACTTAACAGGTCAATCATTCCCAGGCTTTGAACAGCAAACCAACCTCTCCATCGATTGTGGCGCAGGAGGAAGGGACAGTGGTGATGGCGCATTCTCAGGACCGCCCCTGGCCAACTTGTGGCCCCACGCAAAGTTCTGTGTTGCGAACGTTGACAGGGGGCGCACTGCGGCACATTTGAGGTGAGGCCTGAAGTAAGAGATATGATTCGACATTGTATTTTAGTGAACATGTATTAGTTGAACTGGTTTATGTAATCACAACGGTTTATGGGTAATCATATATATAGGAATGTTGTTCTCACTTTCAAACTCACTGACTCAGAGATTCTGTGTTTCATACACCAACCTGACCTGGGTTCACCCCTAAAAGCAGATGTCGTCATTAAGGTCGTTAAAGACAAACATTACATCCTTCTTATCATTCCTAAGAGCCAGATGCTGTTGCTAAGTCATAAAATGTATCGTTAAATAGGTGAAGGAGGATAATTTAGGTGAAAGAATCCCCTGGGAAAGGAATGTAGAGGTAAGATAAGGTAGAAATAAACATTGACTTTTGACCTGGTGTGGTTGGGGATATCACTCTGTTCGAAACTCTGATTGACCTCGGCCAGAAGCGAATCCAGCCAATCAGGGCACTTGGGGGAGGTGGTTAGTTTAAACGGCTCCTCCCCAGGGGCTCTACTGATTCGCTTGGGAGTAAAGTGGGAAGGAAGAGTTGAGCAATCTCCGCCCCAAAGATAGATAGAAATACTGATGTTTTCAAGTGTAAAATGCTTCTTGTTTGCTGAAGGCAGGTCTAGAAGACGGTAAACCGCATCCCAAACTTGAAGTCTGTACTTCTCGTTTCCTGAAGGCTGGTCTGTCTACCTGTAAACCGCGTCACAAACCTGAAGCCCGGAGTACCCGGGTACTCTGTATAACTTGTATATGTGTTTGATTTCCTACCAGTAAACTCAGATAATTGTTATAATTTTGATTCCGGTGTTTTCAATTCCTTTCTTATTTTAATAGAGATTTCAGCCTCATTCAACGAACGGCGCGGAGAGAGGGGGGCTATTCAGCCACCAGAAAAGTGTTCTACTCCAACAATGGTGACCCGACGTTTGTGAGCTGACCTCTAGAAAGGGACACCGACAGCCAGGGGACAGAATCCAGTCCAGGGGGAGGACAAGAGACACTGTTGACAACTGCAAGAGCTCTATACACAAAAGGTGAGCAGACACCTGTTTTGAATATCAAAAATCTGTGATTGATTATACTAAAAATTTGAGTTGTCAGCAGCGTTCTCAGTGTTCTTAGTCACGGTGGGAAATACAATACATACTACAGGTTGGGGATATTGGGGAAGTGTTTGAGAGAGGCGGGTATTCAGTCCCGGCCCTTCACTCACTAAATACGAAGGCTGCAAGGCTAGAAAAAGAGGGTTAAATTCCCCGCAGATCATGATAAGATTGATTAATGCGGTTACCTTGCCGCGCTTTAATTAAAGATTACGAAGGTGTCAAAATAGGGTTAAATTCCCCGTAGGTCAATATAACATTGAGGAATACGGTTACCTTCCAGGGCTTTCAAAAAGACTGTAAGGCTGTAAAAGAAGGGTTACATTCCCCGCAGGTCATGATCAGATTGATTAATGCGGTTACCTTTCGTGGTGCTTTAAATGTATAAAATGTCTGTAATTGTATATGGTGGGTGAAACAAGAGGAGAGAGACGCGACCTCCAACTAATTATTTGGAACGACCGACTCTCATCAAAACTCTTGTGGGGTTGATCAGGCTCATTAAACGTGACGATAAAGAGATTTTGTTGACTGGGTTTTTAAACTCCAAGCCAGAAGTCGCAATCACCAGGGGGTTGTAGAAGATTACTTCTGGAAGTCACGCTATCTGTTGAAATAAACATCGCACTATAAAAATTTGCCTGGCTGTAATGATAAGGTATGAAAGCTCTGTGTGATTTTTTAAGTCAAATCTGTGTAATACTTGAGAGAAAATCCAGTAAAAAGAACTGTGGGTAAAGAATTGCAGAAAACAGAGGGACAGAGAGCAACAAGAGGGTGGTATAATGTCTGAGACCCTACCTCCACCCTACGGAGATAATGGCTCACAAATGCCACTTATGAGTATCCCATCTAATACTCCTAAAGGAAAACACATTGTTAGACCTGATATTCAGGGAACAGGAATGTTGGAAATAGTAATGGTAGATATTGAAAATCTTAAACTGGATCAACCAACCATGTTAGTGAACCCTGCTAATATGGAGCTAAAACATGTAGAAAGAGAATTAGGTCCTAGCATGCAAGCACAGTGCGATAATATGATAAGGACTATTAAACTAACCCCTTTTTGGAAATGGGATTTTCCGTTACACAACAGAAGACTCAATTCAGGTCTGGAAGAACGCTTTACAAACAAGTCAGGAGAGTTAATGTGGTGCTATGTTGCTCAAAAGGGAGCTTACACTTTTGGGAAGAGATCTCCCTCCTCTGCTCCGGAGGTGCTGCAGTTTCACAGCAGCACACAGGGTCAAAGACAGGCATGACCTCTGGAGAGGGAGAAAATCTAAATCTGAACAGACCACAGAGCCCATTAAGGTTTTATGGCCTTAACACAGAGAGGAAGATCTGGAGATTGTAAGGAACTCTCCCAAACCCACCCCCTCCCAGAACAAGAGGAAGAGTTTTGCTCTCACCAATAACTAATCATCTCTTAACCAAGTCAGATTTCAAAATAGCCATAGCTCCAGTTGTTAAGAAAGAGGGAGATTCAAAAAGTTATCAATAAATTGCCCAGTATATTAAATAAATACAAACAGACACGTATCAATATAAGTCAGATAATATAGACGAGGTCAATCATGGAAGAAGGCTGACATTTAATGCCTGATATATAAGTAATAGTGATAATAAATATATACCTGATATTAAATAACTGATGTGTAAGGCTCGATATTTCTGAAAATAGGAACACCGTTAACGGCGTTCTATTTCAGTAAAAGGGGGGAAAGGATAGAATATACATCAGACAATATGTATGTGAGATTATTACGTTTTTAGGAGAAATTTATCAATTTAAAAATACTAGTTATGGTATTTTTTGTTTTGGTTTGTTTGTTGCTTTAAAGAGAAATTGATACATTTAAAATAATCTAGCTTTGGTTATTTTTTGTTTTGTTAGTTTGTTCCTTTTTTGTTTTATTTTAATTTTTGTTTTATTTTAATTTTTAATTTTTAATTTTAATTTTTAATTTTTAATTTTTTATTTTATTTTTATTTTTATTTTTATTTTTTTTTTTTATTTTTTATTTTTTATTTTTTATTTTTTATTTTTTATTTTTTATTTTTTATTTTTTTTTTTATTTTTTATTTTTATTTTTTATTTTATTTTTTATTTTTGTTTATTATTTTCTGCATAGTCTCTTGTCCACACTCCAGACTAGTTGGTGCCGCCAATAAACACTAAAGAAGTATAAAGATGATTTCAAAACCATATTTCCAGCAACTTAAGGGCTTGGTATGAGACTTCTCCACACAGGCTGCTGACGTCAAAAGGGGGACCCGAGAAAAGGCCAACACAGCAGATTACGTCTGGTTGGAGGGGACCTCCCATGCCGTCCGCCTAGATGGAAAGGGAGACAACTGGTACCACTGGAGCCAGTGTGCGGTCGGGAAAAACACCTGCGAGGACCCTAGACGACATCAGGACAGAGTTGGCCCTCGTCGCGAGGACCCTAGACGACATCAGGAGAGATCTGGCCCTCGTCAAGGCAGTCGACCCAGGAGGCGCCATCAGCAGAAAGGAGGAGGAGTATCAGGACATCTCTCCAACATCGACCCGGAGGCCGCCATCAGCGGGCCGGGGGAAGACAATCAGGCCACATCTCTCTAGCAGCACCCCAGAAGCCGCCGTCAGCGGGCTGGGGGGACGAAGACATGGCAAACCAAGACGGCACAGGGAACTCCATTTCCCGCTGAAACAGGTTGATATAGCCGGTGTGGAACTTTGTCTGAACAATCCATTTTTTTGAGGAACTTTCAACTTTATTTTTATATCCCATAATGTAAGGGATTTGTATTTTTTTATTCTACAGAACTATGTGTTACCAAAAGAGGGAAAAGTATGATAATCTTTTCTGATTTCTGTGGCTACTTTTATTGCCATTTTAGTGACATGTGGTTGTTGTTGTGTGCCTTGTATCTGCTCATTGTGTGTTAAGACTCATCAGTTCCACCATTGAGGGAAGAGTAAAGATGACTCAGCTGACAAGGACTGTGCTTTTTAGACATATTTTATTCTCCCTCCACTGTCATAATAAGTTGTTGTTGTGGACTGTTCCTAGAGGTTTAAAGTGCTCTATATCCCAACTTCTGATGGGTTTATATAAATGTTGGGACAGACACAGTAAGAAGAAAATTGACAGTGGTAATGTTTCAAATGCTATATGTTGATCTCGTGAGGTGAGATCAAAAGAGGGATTGAAGTAAAGAGATATGATTCGACATTGTATTTTAGTGAACATGTATTAGTTGAACTGGTTTATGTAATCACAACGGTTTATGGGTAATCATATATATAGGAATGTTGTTCTCACTTTCAAACTCACTGACTCAGAGATTCTGTGTTTCATACACCAACCTGACCTGGGTTCACCCCTAAAAGCAGATGTCGTCATTAAGGTCGTTAAAGACAAACATTACATCCTTCTTATCATTCCTAAGAGCCAGATGCTGTTGCTAAGTCATAAAATGTATCGTTAAATAGGTGAAGGAGGATAATTTAGGTGAAAGAATCCCCTGGGAAAGGAATGTAGAGGTAAGATAAGGTAGAAATAAACATTGACTTTTGACCTGGTGTGGTTGGGGATATCACTCTGTTCGAAACTCTGATTGACCTCGGCCAGAAGCGAATCCAGCCAATCAGGGCACTTGGGGGAGGTGGTTAGTTTAAACGGCTCCTCCCCAGGGGCTCTACTGATTCGCTTGGGAGTAAAGTGGGAAGGAAGAGTTGAGCAATCTCCGCCCCAAAGATAGATAGAAATACTGATGTTTTCAAGTGTAAAATGCTTCTTGTTTGCTGAAGGCAGGTCTAGAAGACGGTAAACCGCATCCCAAACTTGAAGTCTGTACTTCTCGTTTCCTGAAGGCTGGTCTGTACCTGTAAACCGCGTCACAAACCTGAAGCCCGGAGTACCCGGGTACTCTGTATAACTTGTATATGTGTTTGATTTCCTACCAGTAAACTCAGATAATTTGTTATAATTTTGATTCCGGTGTTTTCAATTCCTTTCTTATTTTAATAGAGATTTCAGCCTCATTCAACGAACGGCGCGGAGAGAGGGGGGCTATTCAGCCACCAGAAAAGTGTTCTACTCCCAACAGGCCCCACGCAGTCTGGGTGATCTGTGTGTAGGCAGGGGCTGGCCTGCGCATTGTACATGCATGGCAGGGTTAGGAGAGGTTTGTTCCCACGCAGCAGCACTTATGTTTACAGTTTTGGCTGCTGTTGAGAAGAGAGAAAACCAGACATGCACAGAGAAGCCATGCACATGGACACAGCCTAGCACTAAAATGGTGAAGTACGATGAGGTGTCTAACATCTTCGCCATCAAAGAGCAAGTTCAAACCGAAGACCTGTTTCAGCACATGAGACCATCTGCTGATGATTTCAAGTTATTCTGTGAACAACTCCACCAAAGTGAAGAACAAGAGACAAAGCCCAAGAAAAGTGCTATCCTGTCGGTCATTGAAGGCCATTCCACAGATACACGCCAAAGACTGTACAACTGGATCTGCCAACACCCCTTACCAGTCTGTATCAAAGCAGCAGACTTGTTCTGGATTTGCCTGCACTGCTCGAGGAGGGTGCCAAAGTCTTTGAGGAGCTGAATCTCACACCAGAGCATATAAGGAAATGAAGAGTCTATAAAGAATATCAAAAAGAAAATCCAGAAATTGACATTATATAAAAGATAAAAATGCATTTGCATTTAACTGGGAAATAAGTATTTGATCCCCTTGCAGAACATGTGTTAGTACTTGGTGGAGAAACCCTTGTTGGACGCACAGAGGTCAGACCCTTCTTGTAGCTGGTCTCCAGGTTGTGCACATCTCAGGAAGGATTGTGGTCCACTCCTCTCTGAAGACCCTCTCCAAATCCTTCAGGTTTTGAGGCTGATGCTTGGCCTCTGGAAGCTTCAGCTCCCTCCACAGATTTTCTATAGGATTAAGGTCCGGAGACTGGCTAGGCCCCTCCCTCACCTGAATGTGCTTCTTCTTTAGTCACTCCTGTGTTGCCTTGGCCGTATGTTCAGGGTCATTGTCCTGCTGGAAGACCCCTCCATGACCCATTTCAGAGTCCTGGCTGAGGGTAGGAGGCTATCGGCCAAGATGTTACGGTACATGGCCCGTCCATCCTCTCCTCGATGCAGGGAAGTGGTCCTGTCCCCTTAGCAGAGAAACACCCCCAAAGCAGAATGTTTCCACCTCCATGCCTGACGGGGGGGGGGGATGGTGTTCTGGGGTTATAGTCAGCATTTCTCTTCCTCAAACACAGCGTATCGAGTTGATGCCAAAGATCTACATTTTGGTCTCATCTGACCACATCACCTTCTCCCAAGCCTTCTCTTCAGTCTTGCCCATGGTGGAGAGGCTGGAATCGGATTGATTGATTCTGTGGACAGGTGTCTTTTATACAGGTAACAAGTTGATATTAGGAGTACTTTCTTAAAAGCAAGAGGACTTGTGTAACCGGTCTGTGTGAGCCAGGATTCTTGTTCGTAGCAAGGGGATCATATACGTATTTCACAAAATGAAATGCTAATTAATTTATCTCTTATATGATGTACATTTCTGGATTTTCTTTTTGATATTCTCTCATTAGTAAAATAAACCTACCATTAAATTATAGACTCTTCATTTCTTTGTAAGTGGATAAACTTACAAAATCGCCAAGGGATAAAATATATAGTGGCAGGAAAAAGTAAGTTAACCCTTTGGAATAACCTGCATTTATGTATACATTTGCAATAAAATATGGTCTGATCTTAAGTTCCAATAATACAATTACACAATCTGTTTTAACTGATGGGCATTATGATTTGAGGCTGCTTTGCTACCTCGGAACCCTGGACAGTTTGCCATCATCAAAATAAAAATGTATTCTCAAGATTATTAAGATTTCCTCCAGGATAATGCGGAGGACCGACACCTACATTTCCAAGTAAATGTAATACAGAATGGCTGTCCTCCTGATGTGGTGATGAAGAGCACCCAGCAGTGATGCATGTGTGGAATTAACCCCAGGGATGATGTGATTGTTGAGAATGAGTGCTAAGCAGGTTTCCATTCTGCAGCCCTCCTTACTTTTAGCCCTGCTGCTGAACCTCCCAGCAGATTATGATGTCACAGCGGAGTGGGAATAGAATCAGGATTAAGTGCATGTAGGTAATGGTCTGTAGCCGGTGAATGCTCAGGAGCATCAGAGCTGAGTTCATGCGCTCCTGCTGGCGTCTCCCCTGTGGACCTTGCAGGAAATGAAATGGTGGATTTTTTGCTTTAAAGTTGAAGAATGAAACAAACATAACAAGAGGAATCGGATGCTTTTAACCCTCCTTTGGTAAGCTAAACAACCTGTGTTGTTTGTGAATGTATTTTCATTAAATGTTTTATCTTTTCTGGCAAACGTAACTTAATAGAAAATGACAAATGTTCTTCAAAACTGGCTTTATGGTACTTTGAGGTACACTTTCTTCAATACCTCTTACTAACATTGACTTTTGTTTATAGAACCAGTCCGCTGCTCAAAGCAACCAGTAGGCAGGATGAAGGTGAGATGGACCATGCTGGGCATGGTTGTCTTCTTCCTGCTCTCATTGGCCATGACCTTTTGTTTCATATGGCAGTATAGGATGCCAAAGCTGAAGACAGGTAAGGTTTACCAAGCCTACACTGATGAACCCCACCAGAACACACACCCAGAGACTTTCAGACACACTGTATGACTTTCCTGCCTGGAACTACTTTTGGACCAGGTGTAGTAATTGCTTGTTTGCAGGAGCTGCAGTAGGATTACACAAAGCTGGAAATAGAAGCAACAGGATTAGTGGCAGAGATTAAAGCAGAATTTAACTCCTGCTGAGAGTCAGGCGGAGTAAAGGTGGAGCTGATGATTCTGGATAAAATGACAACAGGTGCTGCCATCAGTTGCTCATGCTTTGTATGTGCATAAATCAGTGTACGCTGGCTGACTGAGCCAAGTATGCTGTTCATGAAGAATCGAAAGGCACATAATAAAAATACTCTAGCCCTGGGAAAACGCAAGCATGTTGACACATTTACAGCATTTTTTTCAGCTAGTGTGTAAATGATAGATTTATATTGTGAAAACACAAAACGTACTCCCTACTATAGTCTACCTTCTATTACTAATACTTTGAACTATGTTTTAAGCACCTTAATTGTACATGTCTATGCTTGATTCTAATATAAGATTGAATTAACAGGCCTAGCAGAGGTAGTATCATCATCATTTTCCACTCAGGTGTCTTTCTCACTTTTAGAATATTGCTAGTCATTTACTGTTGGTTAAAGGGTCACTATATCTATTGAATAGATGATCCACTGAAAAATGTACCAGATGTGAGCCCCATAAATAAAAAGCCATGTATTGAGGTAGAACCTGGACAAATAAAACCAAAACTATATGATGTGTCATGCTCTTGCTTGTATGTCTTATTACATTTAGCTTTTGGCTGAAAGTTCAAACACTTAATTCTCAACTAAACCAAGTTTTCTGCGTCTGTTAAACACACAGGAGACAGCA
Source organism: Trematomus loennbergii (assembly GCA_012861695.1). NCBI lineage: Eukaryota > Metazoa > Chordata > Actinopteri > Perciformes > Nototheniidae > Trematomus > Trematomus loennbergii. The sequence continues at coordinate 77,971 of JAAOOA010000412.1, read as the reverse complement.
GTGGATTAGAAGATATTTTGTAACTTGGACTGTCCAAGGTCAGCAGCTTCCCCTGCCTCCAGTCTCTGAGTGAACAGGTTGTGGGATCGCTGTTTCTAGGACTGACAGTAAACAACTGCGATTCATAAATGGCCAAAATCTTCTAAAATGTCTAATAAGTAAACTTTTGATACATTTCTGCAAAGAACTAATACATCAAGATGTAGAAGTTATCCAATTCACACCGCCGGGACCTGCCAAAAGTCTGACTGTACGTCTCTACCTGTACAATGTGGGTGTTTATCCACATCAATGTCAGATAGATAGGTTGTGTCTACTGTTCAGTATTTGATGAGTCTGCCTTTTTTCACTTTCCCACAGAAGTGGTTGTAGAACAAGCCATAGAAGAAGAGATGTGCCCTCTCTTCCCGGAGCCTGTGCCCCTCAAACACCCCATCCCATCGCTAAGGGAGGCCTTAGAAAAGGTGTATATCTTTTAACAATGAAATGTTTTATCATGTGAATATTCTGAATATAGTTATGGCTTGTGTTAATGAAGTTTCTCCTAACAGATAGATCTACTCCTGAGGTCCAGCGTTCACCCCACCAAGTTGCCAGCTATTTCAGCCATCGTGGTTTTAAATGACTCTGTTCTGTGGAATGGAAACTTTGGTCAGAAGAACAGAAGTGATCCCTCCTCTCCTGCACCCAATGAGTTCACCGTGTACAGGTGAGATTTATAGTCTAACAGTGTGGATAACAGGAGGAGGAGACTAACATAAAATATGAGAGAGATATGTCAAAAGGGAAGTGGTGATTTGTCTTAATGTCAAGCACGTAGTTCAGGGTTCATACACTTTTTCACCAATGATTTTCAATGACTTTTCCATGACCTTTACCTAATTTTCCATGACCAAAAAAAATTACCACTGAAAATGGTTTATTTTAACATGGAACAGGAAAATAAGGTCTGCATATGAAACATGTTGTGCCTATCTAAAACAAATCAAATAGTAGGCTTACTAGCTTCTACACACGAAAGCAACTGTAGTCAGGGATGCAAACTCATCAGGTATGAAAAAGGTGACAAGGATCCGAGCCCCCCCCCCGACCCCATAACAGGAACATAGGAATAACAGAGGATTTTAGCAGTCAGAACAACTAAAGCAGCAGTGGTAATAATAACAGAAACGCTAAAGAGTCACATCTAATAGAAATATATAAAAGCATTTATTTTAATTGTGTAGCAGTCAGTTTATCATTTTGGCAGCACTGTTGAGCATTTGAAAATGTATTTTCATGCCTCTGTGCAAGGCTTAGTCTTTCTATCTTTAGCCAGCGGTGTAAAGTAACTAAGTTCATAAACTCAAGTACTATACTTGGGTACAATTTTGAGATACTTGTACTTTACTTAAGTATTTCAATGTTTTGCTACTTTGTACTTCTTACTCCTCTACAATTCAGAGGTAAAAGTATTTAATACCTTTAGTTACTCACAGATGTGGATGAATGATGTGAAATATAATCAAGTGTTAAATCAGACTTTAGTTCCACCTGGAGTAAATCCACAAGCTACCCTGCAGTATACAAAGTCATTCAAACTAGCTGCACCTTTACCAGCTTTGAGAACACTTTCATGATCAATCATTATAAAACATATCATATATATTATTCTGAAATGGACCAATCTGCACAATGAGTACTTTTACTCTTGGTACTTTAAGTATATTTTGATGATAATACTTTTGTACTTTTAATTGAGAACATTTTGAATGCAGGACTTTTACTGAAACAGAGTATTCCTACACTCTGGTATTTCTACTTTTACTCAAGTACAAGATCTGAGTACTTCTACTTTTACTCTAGTACAAGATCTGAGTACTTCTACTTTTACTAAAGTACAAGATCTGAGTACTTCTACTTTTACTCTAGTACAATATCTATACTTATACCACCTGTTTATAGCCTATAAAAAACTATTAGAAAACGAAGGCTAAAGCTAACGTTAGCAGATAGTGACAATGTATGCTAGCTAGCTAGCTCAACAATTCCTTAAATAATATTGCGACAGAAAAACTTTTCAGTTCACATCACGGTCTGCTGCTCTGCACACCTGAACGGCCCGTTCTAACAGCTGTTCACCAGCGGCGCAGTCTGTGCCACAGTGACTCCGCACAGTTACTGTTAACGAACGCACCGTAGATAATGTAGCTGACCCTCATCCCGGAGCAGCAGAGTTCAGCCAGCCCGACAGGCAGGAAGACTCAAGCACACAGCTCGCGTTTCATATATTAAAAAATAACACCATGCGCATCATGATGGCACATAACAGCTCGCGACCGCAGATTATTTCGGCGATTAGATCAAATGTAAATTATATTTGACGCAACTTTAGTTACATTTCCATGACTTTTTCAAAACTTTGGGAAGAATATTGTTTTCCATAACTTTTCCAGGGCCTGGAATTTGCATTTTGAATTTCCATGACTTTTCCAGGTTTTCAATGACCGTACGAACCCTGGTAGTTATTAATAATATTAGTCCTAAAGGCTGCTCAGCCAGAACACGATATTAGCAACTAAATCTGATCAATAACCATTACAGCATGATGTAATCTGCGGCCTAATTCTTCTATTGGATTGCATTTGATCTGAGGTTTAGAGTTAAAATTAGGATTAGACCTTTAGTAAGCTTGGTATAGAAACAGTGATAAAGGATAAGGAACCACTCAGTAAATGAAGTGCTCAAATTTGTTCTGTGCAGCAGTAGTGGGAACGCTATTATTAAATCAGGATACATTTATTGAATCATTAGTAATATGCTTGTGTGGCACTCACTTTAATCAGTGTAATTGCAGAATAGCGAGCCTTTCTAAGATCTTCCCCACACTGATGCTGTACAAGCTGTGGGAGGACGGCCTGGTGGGCTCTCTGGACGACCCGGTGGAGAAGTATGCTCAAAACTTCAGCATCAAGGACCCTCTGTGGAGGGGTGGGGGCCAGCGTCAACCTCACTTCGGACCCTTGGCATCAACTCTCCTGCACTCACCCTGCGCAGGATGGCCAGTCAGCTCTCTGGTAACATCACAATGTTTTTATATTTTGAATGTCATGGCGGCCATCTTTGTTAATTCAACCTAGAGGAAATACATAAATGTGAATCACTATCGCTCATGTGTTCAGTGTTGAAAGTACGAGTGATATATCCCTGGTCCAAAGTGCAAAAGAAAATTACCCCCAGTAAGAAATTAGCATGAAGCATATAATGTGAGGAAGGTGATAACATTTGTACTGAAATATTTTTGATACCCTGCTGCACATTTTCGGACGTTAGGATCGTTCTGTTGTAAACTGTTGTTCACACAGGAAGTGGCAGATGCAGTTGTGTGCAGGATGAAGGAGGAGCTTCAGAGAGAAGTTCCTTCTTTTAAAATGTAACACCCATGACCATTTCCTTAGAAAGTCCATGTGATTGTGGGACAGAATGAGCTTTCCCTTTTCTGCTGTTGGGAAGGGGGTTCAAGATGAATTCCTACATTTTCACACACCATCCAATATCATTTGGATGATTTAACTGAATGTATTTATATAGGATAAACCCCTTGAGATGAACCATCTCATTTTCAAGGGGGTCCTAACATATAGTACAAACAGCAAGACAACAAATCTAATTACAATGCAAACACAGCAGACTACGACCATCCCAACACAAATGTGGACATAACCACAATACGGCCACAGAGAGGCCATGAACAAACATTTTCCCAGCAATACATTAAATAAATACAAACATAGTGTTTAGTCCGTTTGAATTTTGCATTTTAAAGGAAATTAAGCATCATATGGTTGGTGGTCATTCTGGGCAGTCTGAAGCAGCTTCAAATATAAATGATCTTTTACCTAATGTAATGTTTTGGAGCATTAGTTTGCACGTCCACAAGAATGAACATGTCATGTCCAGGCCTCATGCATCACTTCTTCTACAAGTTCATAAAGAAGCTGGTACATTGTGTAACTGTTGCTCCCGCTTCACCTCATAAAATCAGCAGTGTGTCAGGAAGCACAAGGTCAACATGCAGGTCTATACATTCATACTCATTGTGTCCTTTATTTGTATCGAGGACACCTCTCCGTTACCTCCTTCAACACTTTAGCTAACCTGGGCTTGCCTGAACAGAGAGAGAAGCTAAATTAAGACTGAGCTTTGTCCAGAAATAAAGCTAATCAGCTCTTCAGCTCTGTGTGCTGAAAGTAGGAGCCACTAACAGAGCGGGGGGGGGGTCTCTCTATCAGGATGTTATTACAATTCATCCTGAGGAAAGATGAGTGTATATACCAAAATGTATGGCTATACATCCAATAATCATAAAAAATCACCCTTGTGATGGAGCTAGAGGAAAAGTTTTAGTGATCACCAAAGTCAGTAAGATACGTTGTCAGGGAACCAGGAATGTCTGTACCAAATCATGTGAAGATCCATCACTAAATACTGTGTACTGAAAGCAAGTCATTTAGCTAGTTTGCTTGCATGCACTGTTCTGATTCATATTAGCTAAATAAAGGTTAAATATGTTAAGTGGTGGGTTAAGTTCTTACTAGGGATGTAACAATATACCGAATATCACGGTATCGCGATAAATAAACGTCTCATTACCGTCGTGAGACTGACAAAATCTACCGCGATATTACATGGTTAATAAAAAAAAAAAAATGTAAACCTTTATTTAATCAGGTGGTCCCATTGAGATCATCGATCTCTTTTTCAAGAGAGACCTGTCCCACATGGCAGCAAGTAGGTTACAACATGAATATAAAACAACAGATAACATCGTATTTACAGGGCTACATTTACATACCTAGAGACATTGACAAGTACCAACAGTATATTTATATCTCGCCCTGTCAATAAGCCTCACCTTCTTGGCAAAAACGGTATTGTTTTTGAATTGGTGGAGAGACAATGCACAGTTTTACCCACTGCTGTCACCCATGGCCAAAGCATATCTCTCTGTCCCACAGAGGTGGCGCTAGACTTTTTCACTGTCCGTCATTTTGACAGACAGGATCGTAACATTTCCGTCATAATCCATTAATACCCGTCGGGTTTGAACTCGCCACTAACGTCTCGCGCTGACACGGGGTGGGGGGGGAGAGAGAGAGAGCACGCTCGTGAACTGTCAACGGGGGGTGGGGGGGGCGGTGTTATGCCGTGTTATGCATGCCCACCGAGATATGCATGCACCTCGCGGGAGCGTGCACAGCGTAAAGCAAAAACTCCCAGACATTTCAATGATCTGTACGGCAAAGTACGGTTTGGAAACTATATCATTTCCTTTTGGAGGGCATGCATTACACGGCAAACACCAGACACCAAAATTACAGACTGCTTTGAGATTTTTCTGTCATTGTTAAAAAAAAGATTTGGTTAACGCGACCACTGCTGTCCCAGCAACATCAGTACCAAGCGAGAGTTTTTTCCACAGCAGGGGATATTGTAAACGCCCAAACATCCCAGCTTCTACCTGGAAATGTGGACATGCTCATATTCCTAAAAAAAAACCTGTCTGATGATGCTGAGTGAGTGAGTTAGTGAGTTTGAGTTGAGTTACTTGAAAAACTAAAGTGAAACTTGATTTATTTTATTGCGGGGTCTGATTATTCAATTCCTTGTTTATTTGTGAGATGCAGTGGCACAAAGAAAATGCCTACTTTGTTTGGTAGTACTAGTAGGTAAAAAAACACTGGTTGTTCTTGTTCCAGTCTGTTACTGTCACTTTAAAAAACTACTATCCTACTAAAATGCTGTACAAATCAGATTTATTATTTAATAAAGAACAACATTTCTTTTAATTTTCTTTCTCTATTTTTCAATATCGCGATAAATACCGTACCGTGGACTTGTTATCGCGATATTATCGTACCGTGAGTTTTGGTATCGTTACATCCCTAGTTCTTACACAGATACAGTATGTATGACAACTCTCATGAATCACTTACGTATTGCACCCTCTATCAAACAGTCAAAAAAAAGAAAATAGTCCACAGAGTTTTATTCACCAATGTTTTATATATGTTCCAGGGTTACCCAGAAGATTAAGGTCCACTAATCTTCTTTGGAGTGGAGACACAGAAGCAGCTCTTGGTCTGTTACGGGATGATGTCCTCGTGGCAGATCCCGGCACCAAGTGAGACTCTGTTTCCTTCTGCTATGCTCTGTTCTTAGCTGTCGAGACTTCAGACCTTTTAAGCATTTCTATGGTCTACAGAAAGAGGCTGTTGATGCATAGAACAAGGATTAGGTATGTTTTATCCAGAGGAAACTTGTGAACATGTGATATTAATACATCTTTTCCCCCCAGATGCCACTACAGCAATGTTGCTTTTTCCTTATTGGCCACATCTTGGCCCAGAAGGTGGCGGGCTCAAACTTTGAGAGATGGGTGTCAGACAACATTCTGGAGCGGCTCGGCATGGAGGACACTGGGTTCAACTTAAGTCCAGCGGTTCAGAGGCGGATGGCTGTGGGGGTGTACAGCAACGGCGAGCCAGCCCCCCTCTTCAACCTGGGCTGGTACAGAGCTGCGGGCCAGATGTTTTCCACAGCTGCTGACATGGCCAAGCTTATGATGGCCCTTCTGGGCACAACCGGTGGGACTCTGCTCCGTCAGGACACCCTGAACACCATGCTGACCCCGGTGCTACGCTGCCACAGCGGCTACTTCGCCAACTCCACCGGCACCCCGTGGGAGATCAATGAGCAGCGGGGCTACGATGTGGTGAGGAAAGATGGGGACCTGGACGGTTACGCGGCCACCCTCTCCCTGGTGCCACGGCTCAAACTGGGGATGGTGGTTCTGATGTCCGGCGTGCGGCCTGCAGGGCCGGAGCTTCTGAGCCGGGCCTACAGCCAGCTCATTCCTGCAGTGGAGAGGGCTTTCAGGGACGCTCCAAAAAAGTTAAGACCACCGCCCAACCCAGCTCCATATGTGGGCTTTTTCACTTACAGGAATATGACTTTCTATGAGATAAAGGTGGACTCAGACGGGGTGCTGGTCATGCAGCAATTTGGACCACAGGTTGACACATCTGTGCCGTCCAAGTACAGAACTATTCGTCTGGATTACCTGCAGGATAGGGTGTTCAGGGTGGTGTTTGAGAGCCCGTACCCCTGCAAGCTGAAGGTGAACAGCGCCTCTGTCTCGCTGGAGGCTCAGGACAGACAGCTCTTCAACTTTTACCTTTTCAACAAGAAAGGTGTGTCGCCAGGGTTTGATTCGCCAGGACTTAACACTTACAGGGTGACCAGGATAGCTGGCAGACCATTCTTCACTACATAAAGACAGGAGTTCACTTATAGCGAGGTGGACACTGAAACAGGGGCGTATGTCAAGAACAAAAGCAGTATGAAACTTGCTGTTGGATCAGTGGTCATGTGACTGCAAGGTTAATGTGATTAATCTGGACTAGTATGTATGTATTATTCTGCTGATAATACTAATTCTATTATGAGTTTTGTCCAACTCTCCAAGAACTAGCACAAGCAAAGAGGAACTGACCACAGTACTGTAAACATGTTCCTGCAGACGTGTTTAGTTGTTGAACAATGTGGCGATATCCCTTTTCAACCTTTTAGTGCCTAATGTGTGACCTTGAAAGAAATAAACACAACTGAGGGAAATGTCTTGGACTTGATTTACATCTTGAAAGGTTTTTTATAATGTTAAAGAGCAACTTGCAGGTTAGAGACACCAGTGAATAAATGTGTAGGAAAATGATGTATACACTAGATTCTCATAAAAATATACATAAATAAACACTACAGTGACATCTGGCGTCGTTTTTGTAAGACATGTTTTACTTCCGCATAAAAAACCACCCCGTGTGACGTCACATGGGGGAGAGCGGCCGGTCTAACGTATTAATAAACATGGATCTCACTGCTAGCTTTGACACAGAAGAGGTTGAAAATGTATATTCGTATGCATATGACGGACCACAACCATATAATTATGAGCCTGCTAGGCGGCCAAGAGACCAGGAGCAGCTAAGGATTAGAAGAAATAACGGCCATCGGAGAGAAATGGAGCTGTGGTGTGAGGAGAACCAGTGGAGAACAGGGCAGCTGTCTTGTGAGTGACCGGCGTTAGCTACAGTTAATGTTAGCTCACATCACAACATTGTAAAGTTAGCTATCATATATCAGGCTATAACTAAAGTAGTATTGATAATATAGTAACGTTACTGGCAGGACTGTTGATACTGATCCATAACAGAAACTAATGCGCAAGCATCAGCCGTATCTCGCGTTACCTAATGCAACTCCACACTACGTCTTACGGTGCTGTGTACCGGAGGGGAGAGAGAGAGGAGCGAAGGGGGGAAGAGAGGAACGAAGGGGGGGAGAGAGATGTAATACGGTTTCCTGATAAACGTTTTGTTTGATAGGCCTCAGCTGTGGAGTGTATGTGCTGCAGGGAGGTGGATGCACCTCGCACAACGCACCCAGGAACGAAAGCTAGCTCCGGTCCTTTTCCTGTTAGGGAAACTGTGGACTTGATGTCCTGACAGGCTGGAGTCTGTGCAACCTGCACAAACTCCAGCTCACCATGATTAAAAATTGTGAAATGCAATGTAAAATTACCAAAAAAATACCAGCTCACTAAATCACAACCGCTCAAACCAAATCAAATCAAATCAAATCAAGGTTTATTTATAGAGCACATTTAAAAGCGATTTTGGTCGGGCCAAAGTGCTGTACATGTAATAACTACAATCACATAAAAACACATTTCTATAATCAAATCACAATAAAAGACAATAAATTACAACAGATATTTAAAAAGTAAACACAAGGAAAAGTCAGGAGTCGTGCTCCGCTCTGACTAAAAGGCCAGGGAGAAGAAGTCTTAAAGCTCCCATGTCATGCTTTTCCGGTTATTACCCGTCCCCTTGTGTGTTATGAAGGTTTTTGCATGTAAACGGTGTGCAGAGTCAAAACCCTCAAAGTACACCCTGTAGCGAGTAAAACTCTAACACAGAAAATACCTCCAAAACGCCTCGTTGGAGATACGTCACTGCCCATTTGATTCTTCCGGGTACCGCCTGATGTCATGCGGTACCCGGAACGAAATGGACCAATCCAAGAGCTATGGCCACACCAGCAGCGGCGTGTTCCTCCAGAGGTTCGAAGAACCGGCATTTCACAGACGAAAGCTTCCAAAACATTGCCCAGTTTGAGGCCGGATATGCACAGCTTGTTTGGACCGTTTGGAGCAGGGGAAGATCCGGGTATACAACCTGTAAGTTTGCATTGTTATTTGTGTATTTATCAAACAAGACTGTTTAAATGTGTAAACTGTGTTGGACTGCTAAGCCATTGACACAGTGCTAACTGTGCTAACTAAGTTGCTAGAGTTTCCATATATCAACTCTAATATCAGCAGATGGCCTTGCATACATGTATCTCATAGCAGGAGAATGTCTGCATTCACACACAAAATACCTATTGACAGTATACTCCGGGTGATTTGCCGTGCGGTCAGTCGCGAAACGTAATTACATTATCGCTGGCGTAGCGTGTATGCAACCGATCTAACACACGGAGCTAGAGCTAGGTTTGGTCGGAAAAACATTTTGTGATGCTACGTTGCTAGCGGTAATATCAAAAATATATCAACTACAATGTCAGCAGATGGCCTTACATGTTTGTCATGGCAGGAGAATGTCTGCAGTCACACACACGGAATACTCATACAGTATACTCCGGGTGATACTCGTGCTAAAGGCACCGCACTGGCTGTGCGCAGGCAAGATGCGAGGAGGAATGGATGATATACCGTGTGTATATATGTATATTTATGTTCATTTTGTACATTTCTAAAATAAAGTTTAATGGAAATACTTAGTAGCCTATCCTTTCTTCCCTGAATTCATATATAGCAAACCATGATTTGATTTCTCATCAAACAGTAGTAGTTTATAACGGGTAAAAATAACTTACTCTTTGTTATGACCGGCTCGTAGGCCACAAAGACAAGGAGACATACACGAGTTTACAAAACCACGGCACATTTATTGTGGTAAATGCAGAGATAGGTGGTCGAGGGAGAGGGTCGCTCAGTTCGTCCTTCTGCAGCCGCTTTGGAGAGAGACTCCGGGCCGCTGGGATTAATAGCACCGGCTACGGAGGTGTCCGTGATCGCGCTGATTACCCTCTTCAGCTTCACCCCACCGTAAGCCCTGCAACACACCTGCACAAAGGCCCTGGGGCCGTCACACTTCTATAACAACAGTTGTAGGTTCAGTTCGGTTAGTTGGCGTATAAAATATACGGCTGTACCGACGCCATGATAAGACTGATGTTCGGCTGAGAGCAGCCGTTTAGACATGGGCGCAGCCTCTCTGGTGGTTGACTAATCAGAACAGAGTGGCCGAGCTGACCAATCGGAGCACACTAGGCTCACAGGGAGGGGGGGCAAGAGCTCCAACGAGTCGTTTAGTGGAGAGAGTGAATACTGCTGAATACACATGCTTGACAGAGATGCTGTATGCGAAACCAATGTGAGTTTGGAAAATTGCACAGTATAAATCTATTTTAGTATACCTCAACAATGTAATTATGATCAGTGGAAATGGCCATGACATGGGCCCTTTAAGAGTAGATTTAAAAACCCTAGGGTCTGGGCCGACCTCACATGGAGGGGCAGAGTGTTCCAGAGCCTCGGGCCAGCTGCTGCGAAGGCTCGGTGCCCTCGGTTTTGAGCCTGGTCTTGGGCACTATCAGCAGCAGCTGGTCAGCAGACCTTAAAGCTCTGGCTGGGGTGTAGCGCTGGAGCAGTTCAGCTATATAGGCCGGAGCCAGCCCATTTAGGGCTATGAAAACAAATAAAAGGAGTTTAAACCAACTACAAACTACTACCGCGGATTGGGCAGAGAAGGAGTCCGAGAAAGTTGCTCCCCCATGTGACGTAATATGACGCGTTTGGCGTTAAAAAAAGCCCTTATGTCTCGTAAAACATATCAAATCCTGCATTAACTTTTTTAATTGTAATTTTCAGGTAAGGTTAAGCATAAATCTAGTAAAAAAAAAAACCTGCAAGTTGCTCTTTAATACTCAAGGAGAGCATGTGAACATTCTATGAGCAATAAAGAGCTGCAAGATTATATTCTCAATAAACTAAAACTGTATTGACTGTTTATTAAGTGTTCATGTTAACACTTAATCATTATAATCATCAATTAACATGCATATTCAATTTTTTTTCAGTTAACCTCTTAAGGACGACGGTCCCCCCATTGGACCCCTCCCACCGTTTTTTTTTTCGAGACAATGTCTCAGGGCTTCTTAACATTTATGAAACTATTAATGTGTAGCACCAGATTAACGGGAAGAATCTCAGCTAACTGAAGATATGAACCATTTTTACCAAAACAAAACACAAGGGTAATACCAAGCCTCTGAATTAGCACTAAGCGAAAAAATGCTAACGCACTTTAGCACACAACTCAAGATAAAGATACCCTTATTACTTATCGTAGCTGCACATACAATATAGCAGATTAAAGCTGAGACTCCACAGATTAATAGGTATAGTATCATCACTGAGCGATCCCAACTTGCTACACAGACATCACAACACGTACCTTTACAGAGCTTTTACGCGAGATCGTCTCAGCGTAGCTGTCAATCTGATCAAAAGACGTGTTCAATGGCATTAAAACGAAAACAAAAAAGGCTACAACTGTTGATCCATAGGTTAATAATGTATCTGTGCCTTTGAAAAAATTATTTATAATCCATAATTCAATTTTTATGTAAAGATCGGAGCGAAAAAGTTAGCTGCTAATGGTCACTCTCACTCCTTATTTGTTAACGTGTTGGTGTGTATAGAACTTTCCCTCGATTCCATTGGCTCTAGCGGTTATAAAGAGATTTCATTCATCAAAATCGAGCAAGGGGGCCAGAGATAGGTCAAATCCACCCAAATGACCCCAGAAGTGGGGGTTTTTGGCTAAATCTCTCTAAAAAGGTCAAATGTAACTTGTTTTGCATCAATCTTGATACAGGGTACTTATTATATGTTGTACTTTGGATTCCTAAAGCTTTTAGTCTACTAACCCATCATCCAAGGGTAGTTTTCACTATAAGTAAAAAATAATCTTTGGACGGACACTATAATTTACAGTTTTTTACTATGTAAAATCTGAATTTTCTTTAAAATAAAAAACATCTATATTGATTCTGACTTTTCTACATCCAACTCACAGGTTTATAATTACTTTGAGAAAAAAGATTATTAATTTAACCCTTTTAGAAGTGAAGATATGGTCATTTGTTCTGGGAATGTCATTTTCGAGCCTGAGACCTGAAAAACAGGCTCAGTGCTTAACAGGTTAAGGTAACTAGAGAAATATCAAATGAACAGCCCTTTTTTCAGCCTGCTCCGGAACAGGTTATGTTCCAGTTAAGAGATCAACTCAGTGAAAGCACCGCCTGCTGACCAATCAGAGCTCACCGCCTGCTGACCAATCAGAGCTCTGTGTGCCGAGTTTAACACTATCAAGTCATATTACAGGATAAAGGAAATACAGTTTAAACTTCCGTGTGCAGGAAAGAGGTCCAAAAATCACCGACTGTGTGAACATTAATAGAATATCACTGCCCATCTTCAGAGCAATCTGACTATTATTACATTTGCGCCAAGCAAGCTTATTTAAATATCTGCAAGAACATAAGTAACCGCAGCAAAGTAACTCAGAGTATTGCGTTCAGTCAGCACTGTAAGTTCGCAACGCTGATGTGTCGCACTTAACATTCATATCACATCATCAATAACATCATATCACATTATCAATCACATCATACCACATCATAATATATATTTCCTTATCTGTGTCAGCTTCTCGAGCCGTATACACATATTATGTGTTATTTAAAACAACACACTAAGTTGACGAAACACTCAATTATAATTAAAGTCAGATCCATTCGTGTCTTTTATGGCCCTGACACACCAGGCAGTCACCAGAGAACTTGCCGACACCGACATCGACTGTTGCATCGGCGAGTTCTCCTGCGTCTTGGCCATGTGTCGCACTGGAACACACCACAAAGACTTCAGCCGAGCACGTACGAACTGCGCATGCGTGAGTGGCAATAACTCTCCTTACCAGCAGGCGGCGGTAGTGTGTATTCGTCATTCAAAATAGGCAACAACCGGAAGAAAGAGAAGAAGAACAGACCGATATAAACAAACAACAATAGCGCGTGCGTTCCATTTTCACTCTCGTCCATCGAAAACATGTTTTAGAATATAAAAATACATGAACGATGAAATGAGCACATAAAGTGCAGACATACTATAAAATCACAGTTAATAGACCTGCATCTGATGATCGCAGTGTTCTGGAGGGTGTGTAGTTTATTGAGTCAGCAATGTAGTAATGTAATAATGGCCACTTCTTGCTAAATTTACATTTCCATGTGATGCTTTTATCCGAGGCGACTCACAATAGGTAAATGAACAGCAGTAGATCTCATTTACTTAGACACTGTACTTAAGGACAATGTTGAGGTACTTGAGACTAATCCTGCAACTTGACCAAACAAATCACGGAGCTCTCAGCAGAGGACAGCCGGGGACGCTCCCGCCGATATCAGAGATGTCCCTGCTATGTGGGGAGGTAAGAGAGGACATTTAAGGGCTATGTTTGATGTCTTTTAAGTATCACCTGCTGGGGTTTAGCTGCTGTCCTGTGCAGGGGCGTCGCCTGGACCTGAAAACATTCGGGGCTTAGCCCACAGTGGCGGCGGCACTACAGTGGCATTTTTCACTGCAACACTCCCCACACGCACACACACAGTACACCCGCGACTGTTACAATGAAGGCTCGATAATCAGCTCACGGCATATAGGCAGGGGTAAAGTGGTATTTTTTATGAGTTGGGGGGCGGACCTCACCTCCTCTAGGGGGTTCGGGGGGATGATTTTTTTTTAAATATTGAAGTTAAATGCATCAATCTGGTGCACTTTGAGAGCAAAATGAAGAGATCTATGGATACCTCTCTCAACACCCATATGAAGCAGAACTGTAAACAGATGTACTTTTTCTTTATGGATATTTTACTAATCACTCCCCTTTTAAACTCTATTCTTGTTTTACTACCATATAGTATTTCATAACTGTTTTTCATTTATTCTCTTTTTTTTAATAACTATAATGATCATATGAAGGTGTGCCGCGGAAATAATCTTTTGAATAATTTGTGACCAAACCGTTAGAGACCCACTGAGATAACTTAGACTAAAGTTAAGTATCTAAACACTCAGAGAGTCATTTAGCTCACCTGAGTCTCTCAGTCTGAGAGGAGAGGACTCTCCTCCAGCTTGTTGTGGAACAAACAGCTCCTTATGTCCGTTAGTGCAGCTAGCTAACCAGATGCTAACAACACGGTCCATGCTGGCACCGGTCCCTCCCTCCCCCTCTCTCTCTCTCTCTCTCTCTCTCTCTATCACACTAAAAATGCGCTATTGCCACACACACACACACACACACACACACACACACACACACACACACACACACACACACACACACACACACACACACACACACACACACACACACACACACACACACACACACACACACACACACACACACACACACAGAGCCGAGCTTGAATGACACTGTGGGTGTTTCTCAATCTCGAGTACGCTTGCTTGGTAGCACATGTCTGCCGAGCATCTTGCTTCAGAAGCGAGGCAAGAATACTTCCTGCCATTCGGAAAACAAAGAGTGGAACAGGCTAGCAAGTGTGCAGGTGTGCGTCATATGAGAGGCCCCGCCTTACATCTTCCGCCACAGATTTGGGGAAATTGGTCCGTGCGCAAAGCATTGTGGGGATTTTAAGGCCGCGAAGTCTACTCATGTGCACACTCGATATTTCTCCAAACGGAGTACGCCGGGCTCGGTAGATTTCCAAGTATACTGGAGATTGGAACAGTACTTCGGCGGCACTCGATGACGTAGTATGCTTGAAATAGTGGCTCGGAAGCAGCTTTACTCGCGATTGAGAAACACCCTGTCACTACCCGATCCGTTCACCTGCCCGATCGAGTACTGCGCATGTGCGAGATGGTCCGCCATATTGCACAACTCCGTACGGCAACCCAACTAGGACACTTGACACAGTGGCTTTTGGCAAAGCACACACAAAAAAACCGAGAGAGATGAGTTATTGTTATTACAACGTGACTTCACTATTATTTAACAACTATTTTATTGGGTTCTTTATTTGGGGTTAAGTACATTGTCAGAATAAGTGAGAAATAGATTCAACTTCTGTTAGACAGCTATCATACTGAATAAATATGTATGCAAAAATGTATGGCATTAATAATGTATATCTAATTACATTTAAAAATGTATGGCATTAATAATGTATATCTAATTACATTAACTGTGAATGTCTTTCATTTGATTTAAAATGAATTACATAAAACATTTTCCATAAAAAAGTTGATTCAAGAACAAATCTCTGTTATTAGATCAGTACTTTTCTTATATGACTATTATTGCTAAATTTGAAAGGTCTTTACCAGCTTTGGAATTATATATATATATATATAGCACCTTCTGCCATCCCATCTCTACTGACAATCATTAACACTTAGATATTATGATATCGTAAGCATCGTCAGTGATTGACTTGAACACTGAGAATGTATTTATTAACTTCAGACATTTTCATATACAAATGTGATCATACACCAACACACTTTTTAGAGATATACATTTTTCACACACAACGCACAACCATTTACTAAATTAAACCATATCCCATCATAATACGAGCAAATAAAAAGGCACAACAATAAATATATTATGTGTGTGTGTGTGTGTGTGTGTGTGTGTGTGTGTGTGGGGGGGGGGGGGTTGTTAAGATCCAGGTCCAATGGGGGCAGAGGGGAGAGGTGGGTTCAGCATCCTACAGGAAATGTAATTTGCATGTAATATTATTTATTAATATGGAATAATTTAACTGGAGTTTGTTATCCTTTAATTTTGCTTGATTAATTATATTGCAGGGTGTGGGTAACAGCCAGTCCATGGTAGCAGCACGGGAACAGCTTATTCCTCTGAACTTGTGTGCTTTCCGTTCAAAAACTGCAGGAACCCTAAACACAGACACAACCCCCTTCCCTTTGTGGTGTATCACAATGCACAATCTCAACTATTGTAAACACGATAATAAGTAGAGCAATCCTTCCTCAAAGTAAATCTTGTCTTCCAGTATTTTTCACGAGTCCAGTATAGTATTTAACTAGATCAAGGTAGCAAGAACTAGTTTATCTTTGTTAGAAATACAGAGCACATTTGCAGAATGTGTAAACGTCATATTTATAGGATTAAGCATGTTATCAGGTACAAAGTATACATAGACATGATTTCTGTTTGCATTACAAAACATAGACTTCAGAGTCACACAGTCAAACTAAATCTAAAATAGCTTAAATGTTTTCAACGGTGTGGCCTGGCTTGGTTGAAAGCCCACTCACCACGCCAAGGTGCAGGCCATGAGTGGGAAAAACAAGGTGGGTGTGTGTGTGTGTGTGTGTGTGTGTGTGTGTGTGTGTGTGTGTGTGTGTGTGTGTGTGTGTGTGTGTGCGTGTGTGTGTGTGTGTGTAGGGCGGCACTAGCCAGCGTCCAGCCACAATAGAGTGTGTGTGTGTGTGTGTGTGTGTAGGGCGGCACTAGCCAGCGTCCAGCCACAATAGTGTGTGTGTGTGTGTGTGTGCGTGCGTGTGTGTGTAGGGCGGCACTAGCCAGCGTCCAGCCACAATAGAGTGTGTGGTGCGTGCGTGCGTGCGTGTGTGTAGGGCGGCACTAGCCAGCGTCCAGCCACAATAGAGTGTGTGTGTGTGTGTGCGTGTGTAGGGCGGCACTAGCCAGCGTCCAGCCACAATAGAGTGTGTGTGTGTGCGTGTGTGTGTGGTGTGTGTGTGTAGGGCGGCACTAGCCAGCGTCCAGCCACAATAGAGTGTGTGTGTGTGTGCGTGCGTGTGTGTGTAGGGCGGCAGTAGCCAGCGTCCAGCCACAATAGAGTGTGTGTGTGTGTGTGCGTGTGTAGGGCGGCACTAGCCAGCGTCCAGCCACAATAGAGTGTGTGTGTGTGCGTGTGTGTGTGTGTGTGTGTAGGGCGGCACTAGCCAGCGTCCAGCCACAATAGAGTGTGTGTGTGTGTGTGCGTGCGTGTGTGTGTAGGGCGGCAGTAGCCAGCGTCCAGCCACAATAGAGTGTGTGTTGAACATAATCACTTTCCAGGCACAGCCAGTTGGAGGTCCTTAACGGGTTTCAGCTCCTCCTTCAACAAATCAAAATAAGTTAGATTTCGGTTACCCAGCTGTTGGTATGAAATTACCTCCAAGGCATAACTGGAAAAGACAGACAAGTCAATACATGTATCGACAGAATGCTAGATTGAAAAGTCTAAATGGCTATATGAGTGTTGGCCATACCGACAGTGGTTGTCGGCGGGGCAGCCTAGAAGAGGCTGGAGTTTTCCTGCTAAAAGTGCCTTTGCTTCCTCCGTCCAAAACGCAAAGCGCTGTCCATGCCTTTGAAATAATCAAGTATGATACTTTCAATAATAGTGTCATCATGAAGAAGAACAACTATTTCCCTGTTAAAAATTATCTTACCCTTCAATGCAGAACCTCTCCATTAGCTGCAACACCACCACTTGCGGATGGATGGCACTTCACTCTATAATACACATGTAATGTCGGCGAATTTTAATCCAACTTCTGTGTTTCTACCAAAGTTACATGAATTAAAACTTACTTCCAAGAAGTCAATGGAGCGCCAGTGCAGATGCAGAGTGCGTACTGTGAAATACAGAGGAAGGGTATGATGACAGTGACTTTAAACTACCAGAAAAACATTTTGTAGAAATTGCGGACATTTACCATCAGCATGAGGACACCACAGTGGTTTCCAGTAGTTTGTTGTGGGAAGCCCTGAAAAACACAAACTGATTGTCATATGTTGTATCAGTGTGTTAGAAATACAAATAAAAGTAACATGTTCATGTGGTGGTCTATAAATGTGACTGACAGAGTGATCATTATGAAAACTGCAAGCATGTACATTAGTATGACACTCAGTCGACATAACACTTAAAACAATTACATCAAAGTCACTGCCAGTTTTCTCGGTCCAGGTTCCTTTATCAAGACCATGTGCAATTTGTCTGAAAAGCAAATGAATGCACATAGTTACATATCTGCTGTGATAACCCTAGCTTAAACTAGGCCAAACCTTAACTGGGCTTATATCAAAACATGTAGCCATAGAACAAGGCTTATATAGAAATCTGAAGCCATAGAACAAGGCTTATATAGAAACGTGAAGCCATAGAACAAGGCTTATAAACGTGAAGCCATAGAACAAGGCTCCTTGTGAAACATGCCACTATTAAACTTGAACAGAAACAGTCAAACCAACTTGAAGAATATTGTTAGGCCACAGAACAGGGCAACATGTTAATCTTAATTCTGGACCTAAATGTGGTTCTGTATGCCTCATCTCCAAAACCACCAGGAAGAATAGAGTCAAAAAAAGGATTTCCCTTTCTGCTATCAATAACACCTGCAACAAAAACATGTCTAAATGATCTCACTGCAAACACATTGGGAACATAACTTTGATATAGGGGAAATTCTATGTATCTCAATTTATCAATTTGTACTCAACATAGCAGGTAGTGATCAGCGTGATCAGGTTGTCTGCTCCATGCAGGAAACAAAATGGCATCCTTAGAGCCAATGTTGTCCTGGTAGCATTGGAATATAAATACGATACATCATTTATAATTTCATGCAATTCAAATGTGTAAAAAAGTTATAGTACTGCACTGGAACTCACCAGCAGGCTAACCAGGGGGTCCACATTTGTGGTTTTCCAGGTGGGCACAGCAAACATGTCCACAATGTGAACATCTTTTCCCTGTTCAGAGTATTGATCATTACCTCAAATCAACCAACACAGAATGTAAAAGTGTAAGTTTATGAGACTATATAGAAATTACATGTCTCTGGGCAGCCTCCCCCACTATCTTCAGACAGGCATTTCCAATCTAAAAGTAATTAAATGAAAAAAAGTGTTAGTCACATGAGAAACTGAACTTCAATGTCATTTTCCTTTGACTTTCAATCTAAGTGTGTGAAATTACAGCAACATTGTGTACAGTACTCACATTGGCATCCATGCACCGAGCTAAACCCAAAGTCAGAAAGTCCTCACGGGTGACACAGACATCTCCATCTCTGACTATTAGTTGTCCTGCAGGTTGACTGCTGTCAAGGACGTATTTCAGCTAAAATGCAATTCAATATTCAGTTATCCAACAGTTGAGTAACCCACTATCATCCTCATTGCACTGCGTGTTGGCATAAGCCATCCGTCAATAGGATGTTGATTGGATTTGTCAATTACCAGTTTGTCCTGAAGAGGACCCAAGTCCTTCCTCCATTTCTCTCCTCTGCAAGCATAGGAATGTTGCATTCCTACCTTCGTTTTCAGATACTGGTGGTCATGGAGAAAAGCCAGCTTAGTCAGTCCACGATCTGAAAACACAAAAAGCATTTGTCTTTTGTGAATGATAGTCATTTCAATTGTTAGTCCTCCTGGACTGGGCCGGTTCAGGTTCCTGTATTTGTTATTCTATTTAAGAAAAAACAATCTTCGGATCTTAATTGCACCACAGCGGGTTTGATCAAGTAACAGGATTAAGAGGTTAAATTGAGACTCTTACTTTCCAATCTGTAATACGGCCTTATCCGTGAGACATTCAGCTGCTTCTTGGTTCCGTTGCCTTTCACCACAGTGGCCACACCTTTGGAAGTGACACGGGCAACCGCAAATGGTCCTTGGTGATGGCTAGCCAGACCTTCTTTACGGGACCGTTTCATGGGGTTTTCGGAGATGAGCACCTCATCACCACTGTTGATGGAGCAAACGCGTACGTTTCGCTTACGTTTTCCATAAGACTTTTGCTGTCTTGCCTGGGCATTTTCTATGTTGTTAAGAACCTACAAAATCAGAGTGAATTGAAGTTAACATTCTCTCATATTAGCCTTTCAATGTCGGTTGGATTTGAAAGGGCACTGACCTTTTTATTCAACTCCTTCATTTGGCTCACCACAGTGTCAATGTCCTCCTCCGGATCTCCTATGTCAAATGTGTCTCCCATGGGACAGGCATTCATCACCTCAGGTAAGCGTGGATGCCGGTTGAACATCAAATACAAAGGAGTATGCTTTGTGGAAGCCTGAATACAAATAAGATGCGCATTTACCAAGGTAAAGGTCACTATTACCATCAGGTAAAGGTAACAAAAAACATTTAATGAACAACCAGGAGGAAAACACCATGAAACACTTACTTGCAAAGCTGTGTTTATGTCATACACAACTGCAGGCAGGTGGATGTCCCAGTCATTGTGATTATTGTTGACATATTTTCGAAGAGCCCGTTTTACATTTTGATTTGTTCGTTCATCCTAAACATTGAAAAATTGTTCAGAATAATATTTAATGATATTTTTCTTACAAAAGTCTGAAGACATGTACGAATTACATTAAAAAAATAATGAATTCATTACCTGGCCGTTTGTCTGAGGGTGATACGCACTGGACACAGAATGTTGGATCCCAAGAACCTCAAATATGTTCTCATTTAACTGTGGATAGTTCAAAAACAGGAATAGTTACAGTGGTTCTGACATTGATAACTGTTATATGTGGACAAAATAAAACTAACAGGAGCAACGTTTTTACACTAGTCAGCTCATGCCTGTAGCACGCATCAGAGAGGTTTCTCAAGATGTAGCCCCTCAGTGAATTATTGGGAAGCCCCTACACGATTAAGTATTGCTTAGATAATTAAGCCAGAAGCAGGTACCTGATTGACGAACTCCTTGCCTTGGTCAGTGATGATTTTTCTGACCATGCCGAAAGTGTACATCTTTTTCACTACAGCTGCAGACACTTCAGCTGCAGTCTTTGATGTGAGCGGCTCAGCTGCAACCCACTTGGTGTACAAGTCCGTCATGGTCATCACATATTTGTTCTCATTGGCCGTTTCACGAAGCGGGCCAATAAGGTCCAAACCGACTACCTCCCAAGCAGCTTTAACCTGAAAATATTTCCTGTTAACTTCATGAATTAAATGCATTAGCCTTCCTTCAAATCCAAGCATGAAATACTGTACCTTTATAGAATGCAGAACTGGTGGCTGGGTTTTCATAGGGTCATCTAACTGGCAGCGATGACAACATCTCACCTGACACAAGAGTTAATAACACAATAACACTATATATATATCAAATGCTTCAGGAATCAGGACCATTTAAAATGTATATATATAACATGCTTCAGGACAAAGTACAACCATAACTTACCCAGTTAGTAACGTCAGTTTTAAGAGTTGACCAGTAGTAGCCAGCAATGACTCTGTTTCTGGTGCCTCTCAAACCATTGTGGTTGCCTGTTCCAGCGTTATCGTGGCACTCTGTGAGGGCAGACAGCTTTTCCTCCTCGGACAAGATTACCAAACGCATGTACTGCTGGTTGGAACCAATATAGAACAACCGGCCATCTACAAAACAAAGAGCTTAGTAACTTAACATTTTTTATTTAACTATTATGTCAAATTCACAATAACAAGGCACATAAACTTCAATGTTCATCACATCAATTAACACAAACACAAAAAAGGGGTCATTCAGGAATTAAATTATTATATTATAATTAATATAATAATAATGAAATAATAAATGATATTATAATATTAAATTATTTGTAAAATGATTGGGCTTTTATACTTTATTATTTGTAAAATGATTTGGCTTTTATACTTTAGCATATTTAAATACTTGTTTTGTATAGTATTATTTCATTTAGAAAGGCAATACAAAAGTCGGGACAGAGCTAAGTAACTAATGACATTAAAAGTAACTGCCCAGTAAGTCCTAACACAAAATAACGGGAGAATGAGAATGAATTACCTTTTACTGTAAAGTTCGATGACACACGGCGTTGCTCATTTTTAGAGTGGTCTGTGTGAAATTCACCTTCAGACATGTATTCTCTCAATTTTTTGTAAAATACAAAAGTCTTCATTCTGTCGGTGATGTCGGGCATCCATTTATGTTTAAGACTCGCGCATGCGCAATGCATATTTGTATATTGGCCAGCCGTCTTGACGGTCTAGACGTCAAGTGTCCTAGTTGGGTTGCCGTACGGAGTTGTGCAATATGGCGGACCATCTCGCACATGCGCAGTACCGATCGGGCAGGTGAACGGATCGGGTAGTGACAGACACAAGCACACGTTTATTTCCATGCAACTCTGATTGGTCTGGTGTCATGCCTCTGTTGCATTCACTGAACACGGGAAATTACAGTGCTGCCGTCCTCTCTTGTGTCATGATGAGGTTCACGTAAAGCACGGTTAATGTATTATATTATTGAGGGAGAATTGTCGGGGCTACAGAAAAAACATTCGGGGCTAAAGCCCCGGATGCCCAGGCCAGGCGACGCCACTGGTCCTGTGCCTTCTTAAATCGTTTGTTTACGTCCCTCACTTCCGTTTCGCTTCTCATTTGCTAGCTGAACAGCTGATCAGAGTGGTTTCTTGGCCCGATAGCTTGTGTCGACCGTGAAAGGCCAAATAAGGCGTGTCACGGCCGAGGGTTCGGGACACACCAAATTGACTTTGGGCGACAGGGCACGCTTTGTCGCCAGACAACCGAAGACGGCCGATATCGGCCTGGTGTGTCTGGGCCTTTAGACGGGGCAGTGATATCATAAAACTGTTAAATTACCCATTCAAACACTCTGTAGTTTTTTTTACCAGCTGTTCTTCCTGCACCTTGCAGCTGCAGCTGTGTTGCTTTTCCCCTGAATTATGTGTTTAAAGTTTAAATTCTTCATATTTGTCTAACATGATAGTTTACTCTTCATTCATGAAGTATGAAGCTGCGCTGTCAGTACGCTTCTTCATGTTTGTGATTGGTTAAATGTTGCTAACCCCGCCCCTTTCACGTGAACGCGTTCATAGTCGGACAGAGAAACCCTGGGTTGACTTACCGAGTTGATAACCAGCGTCGTAGGACCGCTTAGCGAGATCTCGTTTGTTAGGGTTAGTTAAGCCAGATAACTCAGAGATATCAGGGTCTGTTGGACTGGCCTCGTCTACAGACCTCTGATCAGGGCCGGACTGGGACAATAGGCCGGGAATTATACACCCAGCCAGGCCACTACCAGTTTTTTTTGTGCCATTTTGCTGGATTTATTTGTGAATATTTACAGCGTTGCTGCCCATAGTGATAGCCCTATAGTTTAAATCTATTACCCAATAATAAACATATGGACAGGGGTTACTATTTAAAAAAATGTGCAAATGTATTTAGGAACCTATCCATGTGAACACATTTTGGGGGTGGACCTCAAATCCTCTAGGGGGGTCTGGGGCATGGCCCCCTGGTAAGATTTTTTATTTATTTTGGAGTTAAATGCATCAATCTGCTGCACTTTGAGGGGAAACTAGAAAATGCATTTCTTGCAGAAAATGCGTGCGAATGCTGTAAACTGTGAATATTTGTGGCTGAATTTAGCTGAAAATGCAGAAAAAGCTGAATATGTTATTAGCTGAATGGTAGCTGCTTTTAGCTACAAAAATGCAGAAGAAGCTTAATATTTAAAAGAAAAGGTTTAAAACAAAGGTATAAACAACAACATGTATAGCCTTCATGTCCTGAAATAGCTGAATAATGTAATAGTTGAATGGTTTCTGTAGCTGAAAATAGGCTGAAGGAGTTAAATATCAGATGTAAGTAGTAGTGAATGAATTTGTATTAAGAAGAGAAAATAAAGTAAAAAGGCTTGGGAAAGCAGCAGACTATTTTGACTGCAAACTTTTCGACTAAAACCATACGTCACCAATAATGTATAAAATATGTGGAACCTGTTGAAGTCAGTATGAAGTCTCCATCAGACAGAAAAGAATAGGCTGAGACAGTCTGTTAAAGTCCAGTCTGTCAGTGTTTGTTTCTGTTCCTGAGCACCTACTCATAACACCCAATCATAACACCTGTGTGTGTGTCCAGAGATCAAAGGTTTCCATGGTGTCTGTTCTCATTAGATGATGTCACTCAGGTGTGTGTGGCTCCAATCTGCCCAGCAACACCATGACAACCAACTGCAGCACTGAGTCCCATAAGAATGCATTGAGGAGTATCCCAGCTAGAGGGGAACGTTCTCACAACTTTGGCTAACGTTACCTATTGGTTCTAATAAGGTTTTAAAGAAACGTTTTCATCTGATGTTCAAAGAACCTTTTTAGGATGTTTATTTTTTCAAATAATGTTCCTATAAGGTTTAAGGTTAACTAAGACATAACGTTTTAACTGCAACATTCAGAGGATGTTTTGAGGATGTTATTGAGGCCTGAGATGACAGAACGTTTTTTTATAAAACGTTCCTTTAATGTGATATGTTAACAAAGGTGGGACGTTTTGCCTGCAACATTCTAAGGATGTGTTTTGGACGTTGTTGGGTAACACATTAAAGATGTTCTTTATAAAACTTTCCCTCAATGTTACATGATATCAAAATTAAGAACATTCTCCAAGAAACATTCTGAAAATGTTTTCAGGATGTTATTGAGGCCTGAGATGACAGAAAGTGTTTTATAAAATGTTCCTTTTAATGTTACATGATAACAAATGAAGAACATTCTCCAAGCAACATTCTGAAAATGTTTTCAGGATGTTATTCTTTTTTTTATAAAACGTTCCTGTTATGGCGAATATTAACACGGTCATGGTCAGATTTATTTATAGAGCGCTTTAAAAAACAAACTTGTTGCATTTGTTTGAAAAGAATGTTTTAAAAAAAATCTGATGTCACCATATTTTCCTTTTGAAAAAAACAAACAAGCACGTAATTCATGATAAGCTGTAACAGATATTGCATGTTTGCGGTGGCATGTGTGAGTTCCCAGCTAGAAATGTTTGTTACCATTCGTTGTTCTAGGAATGTTTTCAGCGGGACGTTTTATTTGGTTCCCAGAATGTTCTTCTGAAAGGTAGGATAACGTTCTCTAAAAACATTCTTAACATTTTTGGTGATAACTTTCTTAAGATGTATGAGTGCAATGAGACAATGAGTAGGACGTATAAAAACGAATTATGCATGCCAATATTGACTCACATGAACTTATAATCACACTAAGGTATGTAGGCCCACAGTATTCATAATATCATATGTGTAAAATATCCGAAAATAATCACACTTTTTTCTGACTATAAAGGTTGTGTCTCGTATGTAGGTTCTAACTGTTAGATAAGCTATCTGGCCGTGTGTGGTTTGTGAGGGCTGCGTATAAACAGTGTCCGCTGTTTATACATATTGGATAAAAATCGTTATTGCACCCTTTAGATTTGAGACCGACAGACATCAGCTAGCGGGGAACGTTCTCACAACTTTGGCTAACGTTACCTACAGGTTCTAATAAGGTTTTAAAGAAACGTTTTAATCTGATGTTCAAAGAACCTTTTTAGGATGTTTATTTTTTCAAATAATGTTCCTATAAGGTTTAAGGTTAACTAAGACATAACGTTTTAACTGCGACATTCAGAGGATGTTTTGAGGATGTTATTGAGGCCTGAGATGACAGAACGTTTTTTTATAAAATGTTCCTTTAATGTGATATGTTAACAAAGGTGGGACGTTTTGCCTGCAACATTCTAAGGATGTGTTTTGGACGTTGTTGGGTAACACATTAAAGATGTTCTTTATAAAACGTTCCCTCAATGTTACATGATAACAAAAGAAGAACATTCTCCAAGAAACATTCTGAAAATGTTTTCAGGATGTTATTGAGGCCTGAGATGACAGAAAGGGTTTTTATAAAATGTTCCTTTAATGTTACATGATAACAAATGAAGAACATTCTCCAAGCAACATTCTGAAAATGTTTTCAGGATGTTTTTGAGGCCTGAGATGACAGAAAGTGTTTTATAAAATGTTCCTTTAATGTGATATGTTAACAAAGGTGGAACGTTTTGCCTGCAACATTCTAAGGATGTGTTTTGGACGTTGTTGGGTAACACATTAAAGATGTTCTTTATAAAACTTTCCCTCAATGTTACATGATAACAAATGAAGAACATTTTCAAAGCAACATTCTGAAATGTTTTCAGGATGTTATTGAGGCCTGAGATGACAGAAAGGGTTTTATAAAATGTTCCTTTAATGTGATATGTTAACAAAGGTGGAACGTTTTGCCTGCAACATTCTAAGGATGTGTTTTGGACGTTGTTGGGTAACACATAAAGATGTTCTTTATAAAACGTTCCCTCAATGTTACATGATAACCAAAGAAGAACATTCTCCAAGAAACATTCTGAAAATGTTTTCAGGATGTTATTCTTTTTTTATAAAACGTTCCTGTTATGGCAAATATTAACACGGTCATGGTCAACGTCAGATTTATTTCTAGAGCGCTTTAAAAAACAAACTTGTTGCATTTGTTTGAAAAGGATGTTTTAAAAAAAATCTGATGTCACCATATTTTCCTTTTGAAAAAAACAAACAAGCATAATTCATGATAAGCTGTAAGCAGATATTGCATGTTTGCGGTGGCATGTGTGAGTTCCCAGCTAGAAATGTTTGTTACCATTCGTTGTTCTAGGAATGTTTTCAGCGGGACGTTTTATTTTGGTTCCCAGAATGTTCTTCTGAAAGGTAGGATAACATTCTCTAAAAACATTCTTAAAATATTTGGTTAAGATGTATGAGCGCATTGAGACAATGAATAGGACGTATAAAAACGAATTTATGCATGCCAATATTCACTCACATGCACTTATAATCACACTAAGGTATGTAGGCCCACAGTATTCATAATATCATATGTGTAAAATATCAGAAAATAATCACACTTTTTTCTGACTATAAAGGTTGTGTCTCGTATGTAGGTTCTAACTGTTGGATAAGCTATCTGGCCATGTGTGGTTTGTGAGGGCTGCGTATAAACAGTGTCCGCTGTTTATGCATATTGGATAAAAATCGTTATTGCACCCTTTAGATTTGAGACCGACAGACATATAGAGGAATGGACCGACTGTCACTGCCCGTCCCTGAAACCCCTGTTAGTGTTTGTATGTGTTTGTTTCTACTGTGTGTCTCTCTCTCTGCCTGCTGGTCTGCTCGACACGGCTGGGAGCAATCTCCAATCAACCACACCTGCAACCTGCTCATCAGCCACACTATGAAAGCCTGCAGCCTGCACTCATTCCCTGCCGGATTGTTGCCGTGAACGGTTTGTTGCGTGCCGCTCTAGCTTTTTACCAGCATATTCTTTGACAACTTTGTCTGCTTTTGCCTCACACTCATTTTTATGTCTCTCCAGGAGGAATCCAAGGCCTTCCACACTCCCAAGACCAGCCAGGCCTCTCCACCCTGGAACAACTGTTTCCCACTGCTGCCATAACCAACCTCCACTCCCAGCTTCCCTTTTCTAATAAACAAATGTTACTTTCACCAGCTGATTCCGATTCATCCTTTTACATGTGTTAATAGTCAAAATCATCCTAATGACCACAGTGGTCAGTCCACTTACCCAGGAATTTTGAGTTGAACAATTACAGGAATATTATGTTCTAATAATGTAAAAATATTTTCGTAAATTGTTACCACAGAACATTTGGATAATGTTTTAAACATAAAGCATGTTATCGTTCTCTAAAATAATAACATTCTGGCAACATAAACAAATCTAACTTGCAGCTGAAAACATTTTAAGAACAGTAGGGCATAATGTTCTAACAATGTCATCAAAAACATTTTAAGAATGTTTTTAGAGAAAGTTATCCTACCTTTCAGAAGAACATTCTGGGAACCAAAATAAAAGCTTCTGCTGAAAACGTTTTAAGAATAGTAGGGCATAATGTTCTAACAATGTTATCAAAAACATTTTAGGAAGGTTATCACCAAACATTTTAAGAATGTTTTTAGAGAACGTTATCCTACCTTTCACAAGAACATTCTGGGAACCAAACAAAAACTTCCCGCTGAAAACGTTTTAAGAATAGGAGGGCATAATGTTCTAACAATGTTATCACCAAACATTTTAAGAATGTTTTTAGAGAACGTTATCCTACCTTTCAGAAGAACGTTCTGGGAACCAAAGAAAACTTCCCGCTGAAAACATTCCTAGAACAATGAATATAACATTCTCAGAATGTTTTTAGAACCAAACATTTCTAGCTGGGTTTGCGCATGCAGTTTTGCATCAGAGCGAACCTATCTCTCGCTCTGACAAAAAAATTCAAAGTTGTTTATTTATTTATTTTTGGTTCATTTATAGTTGTGAATGTGTCTGGGCTCCTGAATCAGCCTGACCTGTCTCCCTCCTCTCCCCCCTGCTCCTCTTTGAGGCAGCAGCAAAGACTAGTTTTAGCTCTCAACAAGTTTTTAAAGTTTATCTTACCTTTTTTCGCCTATTTAATTTTTTTTTCTTTTTATTCATGCATATTTTACTAATCACTACCCCCTCAAATGGAAATAATTGTTCTCATTCATAA
This sequence comes from Trematomus loennbergii, assembly GCA_012861695.1. Taxonomy (NCBI): domain Eukaryota; kingdom Metazoa; phylum Chordata; class Actinopteri; order Perciformes; family Nototheniidae; genus Trematomus; species Trematomus loennbergii. The sequence goes on along the minus strand of JAAOOA010000412.1, from coordinate 49,337 downwards.
CACTTCGTTCGATGTCTCACTATGGTATGCTCCTCCATGGTATGTCTCAGAAGCATCAATCTCATTACGCCAATCCTGATTGGCTGGTGATCTTGATGACCACGTCAGGGAATCCACCCACCCTTTAAGTAGCATGCGCTACGACGCAGCATCATTCAAACACCTCTTCTCGCTTCGGAGCACATCTCTAAATCATCAGTAGCCTGGCTAGCTTAACTGTCCATAGACTGAACCACTCTAAACTAATTTTCGGTCGCCGGACGCTTGCCGACTACACTTGCTTCGCATAGATTTGAATATTAACACACCAGTTAATACTCGATTCTGCCCCGCCGTTTTTTAACGGTAAGGTTTTTGATTATTGAACAGTGACCAGTTATTGTTCCGTCCCTCCAAGTCGGCACTCCGGCTATCGAGGATGGACCCTTCTCTCCCTCACACCAGAGGAGACGGAGGCTCCGAGGCTCGACTTTGCGGCTGCGGGTATAAAATATCGAGCACGGACTCACACCAGGTCTGCTCGTCCTGCCTTGAGCTGGAACATGCCAGGAAAGCTATCAACGCCCCCGGTTCGTGCGGACACTGTGCCCGCTTCACCGTCAAGAGCCTCCGCCAACGGCTAGCACGCCAAGCTAGCCTGTCGGGACGAGACCCTTTCATGTCTAGCGATATGCCGGCCGGCAACCGAGACATGGGGGAAGCCGCCACGGAGGCTGAGCCGTGCGATGAGGCTGAGACTCGCGCTGAGGCTAGCTGGGGCTCCTAGCTGGACCTCACCGTGGCTCCGCCCGTGGAGGACGTCTTGGAGTTGGACTATATGGAGAATGACGACAAGGGTACCTCGGAGTTTCTCATATCCGACTCAGACGAGGATGAGGATGATGTATTCGTTTCATCCGCTCAGGCTGCCAAGCCTGATGCTGTGTCTGCCCCTCCGGGCGAAAGCATACCAGCTTCGCCCCGTCTCAGCATGGATTTGCAAGACGTGTGCCAACGCTCCAACCGCGGCTGTCTTCGGCGTCCAATAGGAGCCCCACACTGCCGGCAAAAGCGGATCGTTTTCAGTCAGCAATGACCGAACGGGCTTACAAAGTGGCGGCTTTATCTGTCAGGGCGCTCAACGTCTCATCAATGCTGACTGCTTACCAAGCAGAGCTGTGCGAGGACATGGCGAATATACCTGAGCCTGCTGTGTGGGACGAGATTACCGCGATCACGGACATTTGCCTCCGCGTGCAGCGCTGTGCGGTCCAAGCCACGGGTAAATCACTTGGGATGATGGTAGTGCAGGAGAGAGCCAGGTGGCTTAACCTGACGAACCTACCAGACACGAATATGCCTTCGGGGACAATTGGCATTTTGGACATGCCAATTGTCCCCGAAGGCATATTCGGCACCGCTCTGGCTTCGATGCAGCAGCGGTGTGAGGCCAAAAAGAGAGAAGACGAGGCTCTCCAGCTCTGTCTTCCCCGGAAGGTCCAGCCGCCGCCTCCGACGGCCAGGGCCGGCTCTAGACAATTTGCCGCCCTAGGCGAGATTTTAGCTGGCGCCCCCCCAGCCAGAGAATCGTACAATAGAAAAGATAAAGATTAATAGAGTATCCAAGGAATACACAATGGAATGGGGGATGGACGTCACATCCTCAAGGGGGGTCTGGGGGTATGCCCCCCCGGGAAGAAATGTTTGAACATTTTAAAGTAAAATGCTTCAATCTGGTGCACTTTGAGCAGGGGCGGCGGGTACTGTAGGCTAGGGAAGGCTTAGCCTTCCCAAATATTTGTGTCCTGGTAAAATAAATATATAATGTTTGTGTCTTTGACATTAGCACTGCTATGCAGCCACCTGTGCACTACGAAGTCAGTTCAACATACCCTGGATTGTTTGAGTTATCTTAACTAACCCTAACAAACGAGATCTCGCTAAGCGGTCCTACGACGCTGGTTATCAACTCGGTAAATCAAGCCAGGGTTTCTCTCTCCAGCTGAGAGCGCGTTCACGTGAAAGGGGCGGGGTTAGCTACATTTGACCAATCACAAACAGGGACAAGTGTACTGACAGCGCAACGTCATACTTCATTAATGAAAAGTAAACTAATATTAGACAAATATGAACTTTAAACATCCATAATTTAAACATATAATCCAGGATACAAGCCACATAGTTGCACCTGCAAGGTGAATATAGAACTGGTTAAAAAATAAATAAACGATACCGAGTGTTTGAAAGTGTACAACAGTTTTATGATATCACTGCCCCGTCTAAAACACGAGTGGATCTGACTTTAATTACATTTGACTCGAGTGTTTCGTCAACTTAAAGGTAGGGTAGGTACATTTGAGAAACCGGCTCGAGATCGCTAGAATTTGAAAATACACAACCGGAGAAAATCTGCCACTTCTTTATAGAGCCCCTCCTCCAACACACACGAACACGCACATGACCAATGAGGGCACGAGATAAGTTTGTGCACAGATGGAAGGCTACAGGCAGGTAGGCCATCCAGTTATTTTAGCCGGGCCGGCTAAAATGATTGGTCGTACTTTTTACAGTACTACAGCTTCCACAGATGACATTTTTTATGGATTTTTTGTCAAAGCACTTAAGATATTCATTGCTATCGGGATGAGAGCATTCCATGGAATATAACAAAAAGTGTATCTCGAGCCGGTTTCTCAAACGTACCTACCCTACCTTTAATGTGTTGCTTAAAATAATACTTCTGCATACAGTATGTGACAATGTAAGTGATGCACGGCCAGACACGGCTCAAGAAGCTGACTCAGATAAGGAAATATATGATATATTATGATATTATATGATCGATGATCTGATTGATGATGTGATATGATATGAATGATAAGTGCGACACGTCGGCGTCTTCTCTGCGTCAGGTTAAAAAAAGTGATTTAGCCTTCCCAAACCTGAGACTCACGCGCCGCCTATGACTTTGAGCAGAATTACCAGAGACTAGATCTAGGGGGTACAACTCTAAACACCCATATGCAAAATATTGGTTTACATTTTAATAATCAAATAAGTATGTGAACATAACCAATAACCTACCATAGCCAATAACAAATAAATGTAACTTATTTTATTTTTGTTGTTCATTTATATCTTATTTACCTAGTTAACATTTATTTATTATGCATATTTTTTTATCTCCAGTTTTAAAGGATATGCTTGGTTTGCTGTCCTATAGTATACATTGGAATGTATACTACCTTCCCTCTCTCTCTCCCTCGCTCGCTCCCACGCTCGCACTTTGGCTGTGAGCTGCGGGCGCCAGATAAGACAACATCCCCCATTTTCATCACTTACAGTGCCCATCGTACAGGCAAATGAAAAGTGTAACCGGGATGAAAAGGGAGTTACATTTACTTAATTATGAATGTTGTTACATCAAGGCCGAAAATTAGGATGAGCACCAACGGTCAAAAATGTTTTTTTCCCTCCCAGAGCTGTCAGCACAGTGCCTCCCCAGATCTGGCGCCCTAGGCGAACATCTATAACGCCAGTGCTACGGGCCGGCCCTGCCGACGGCCCCGCGACAGACCTTCGCTCAGGCTGCCTCGCGACCCTCCCAATTTAAGATCCCGAAACGGCCAAAGCCACATCCCGCCCCGGTTCAAAACCCGCCCAGGCATGAGGCGAGGACGAACTGGCCAAGGAAGTCCCCAGCCCCGACAGCAGGTGCACCGGCACAGCTGGCCCAGACTTTCGGTCATCAAGCGAGGACGAAGAGAGCGGCCTGACAGCCTTCCCTCCTCTCCTCGGTGAAAGAGCTGGAAGTTCCCCGTTCTCCAGCTCCACCTGTTCTGCGCTGTGACTGTGCTTCCGGAGGCCACCCATGCCCCCGACTCCCCGTCGCCTCGTGTGATGTCCAAACGGCATCCGGTTCACGCCATGAGGAAGGTGGACTTTATGTTGGAGACAGCAGATTCTGCTGCCCGTTTAAGTCACACAAGCACATGTCCACGTTCTTTAATAAAGCATATTTCACTGTCGTTTCCAGGCTTGAAGCCAAGGGCGCAGTCAGAAATAATGACAAGAAAAATAATAAGCAGTCGGGTGACTGTCGCCTCCCTCAGCAAGCGGACGGTAACCGAGTCTGTCAATGCACTATCACCTCGCGCATGCGCAGTGTCGGCCGAGGTTGTCACCCCCCTCACTTCTCGGGCATTGCGCATTCACAAGCCCGGGGAGAGTCGGCCCGTATTCTAGAGCAGGAGATTTTCTCGCTGTTAGAAAAAAAAAGGCCATAAATATAGTGCCCCCCGAACAGAGTCAGAGCGGCTTTTATTCCAGGTATTTCCTCGTCCCCAAACGGGGAGGGAACGGAATTCGCCCTATCCTGGATTTATGGGCTCTGAACAAATACCTCAGAAAATACGAGTTCAGGATGCTCACTCACGCATCTCTGCTGCGTCTTGTGCGTCAGGGCGATTGGTTCACATCAATCGACCTGAAAGACGCGTATTTTCACATCCCAATATATTATCCACACAGGAAATATCTGAGGTTTGCTTTTCAGGGTGTCTGTTACGAGTACAGAGTGCTTCCCTTCGGCCTGTCTCTCAGTCCACGGGTGTTTGTACGATGTACGGAGGCAGCAATCGCCCCGTTAAGACAGCAGGGCATTCGTCTGGCAACATATTTAGACGACTGGCTCCTTCTTGCACAGTCGGAGCAGGAGGCTATTACGCAGACAAATATCCTCGTGAAACACCTGCTCGACCTGGGTTTCGTAATAAACACAGAAAAGAGCATGTTGTCCCAGCTCAGACTGTACTCTTCCTGGGTTTATGCCTAAATTCAGTGTCCTTCACAGCCCGCCTGTCAGCGGAGAGAGTGAAAGCCTTCAGGGCTTGCCTCGCTCATTTCCGAAATATGCTCTCTTCAGATCATGTCTGCGGTTGCTGGGGCTCATGGCGTCAGCCATCCTGGTGGTACGATTGGGACGCTTACACATGAGGGATTTTCAGCGCTGGGTAACTGCCCTCAGACTGGACCCCGTCCGTCATGGCGCACGGAGAGTGATGGTCACTGTGGAATGCGTAATGGCACTGCGCCACTGGCTGCACCCGGCTTTCCTAGTACGGGGCGTGCCTATGGGTACTGTCCTATCACGGAAAGTGGTCACCACAGACGTATGTCTGACGGGCTGGGAGGTATATACGAAGGTCGACCTGTGAGGGGTCTCTGGAGCAGAGATCTCCAACGGTCACATATAAACTATCTGGAGCTTTTAGCGGTGTTTCTCACCCTAAAACGCTTTCTGCCTTTTCTCAAAGGACATCATGTCCTTGTGAGGACAGACAACACGACCACAATATCGTATAGAAACCGTCAAGGGGGTTTGCGTTCTCTCCAGTTACACATGCTGGCACGCAAACTGATACTATGGAGCTGCGGCTGTCTCCTTTCTCTGAGAGCAACGCACGTACCGGGGGTGATGAACCTCGGAGCGGATCTGTTGTCCAGAGGTGCACCACTATATGCAGATTGGACTCTGCATCCAACAATTGTGAGTCAGTTGTGGATACGTTACCGGCCGAGCCGCGGTGGATCTGTTCGCGTCAGAAGAAAACACTCAGTGTCAGCTGTTCTTTTCAATGCGCTGTCTTGAAGCATCGTTAGGCGTGGACGCGCTCGCGCACGCTTGGCCTGAAGGAAAGAGATATGATTCTACACTGTATTGAAGTAAACATGTATTATTTTGAATTGTATTTTAGTAAACATATATTGTTTTGAATTGTATTGTAGTTAACATATATTGTTTTGAATTGTATTGTAGTTAACATATATTGTTTGAACTGTTTTTATGTAATCACAAACGGGTTTGTGATAATCACTTTTAAATTCACTGACTTAGAGATTCTGTGTCTTACACACCAACATTGATCCTTATCAACACTAAGAGCCAGATGCGGTCACTAAGTCGTTAAAGACATCGTAAAATAAGGGGAGAAGAGTTTAAAGGTCGGAAGGAGGGAAGTTTAGGTGAAAATATCCCCTGGGAAAGGAATGTAGAGGTAAGATAAGGTAGAAATAAACATTGACTTTTGACCTGATCTCACGCTCTGTTCGAAACTCTGATTGACCTCGGCCAGAAGCGAATCCAGCCAATCAGGGCACTTGGGGAGGTGGTTAGTTTAAACAGCTCCTCCAGGGGCTCTACTGATTCGCTTGGGAGGAAAATGGGAAGGAACAATTCAACTCATCTCCGCCCCAAAATAGGGATAGTATACGGATGTTTTTGTGTGTAAAAATGCTTTTTGGGTTAGGTGAGTTGGTTGGTCCGTATCTGTGTCCGCATCGCATCATCAGACTTAAAGTCCAATTTCTTTTGGTTTGATGAGTGGTTGGTCCGACATTTAGCCGCATCGCATCACGATCCTAAAAAGCCCGGAGTACCGGTACTCTGTATAACTTGTATATGTGTTTGATTTCCTACCAGTAAACTCAGATAATTGTTATAACTTTTGATTCCGGTGTTTTCAATTCCTTTCTTATTTTAATAGAGATTTCAGCCTCATCCAACGAACGGCGCGTAGCAGAGGTGTTCTATCCAACAAATGGTGACTTTCCCGACGTTTGTGAGCTGATCTCTAGAAAGGAACACCGATAGCCAGGGGACAGAATCCAGTCCAGGGGGAGGACACAGAGATACTGTTGACAACTACACCAAGGCGCCATATACAAAAGGTGAGCAGACACCTGTTTTGACTATCAAAAATCTGTGATTGTTATACTAAAAATTTAGAGTTGTCAGCAGCGTTCTCACTGTTCTTAGTCACGGTGGGAAATACAATACATATTCAAGTTGGAAAAGTTTCATGAAGTGCTTAGAGAAGGGTATAAGAGTCCTGGATCTACAGCAAAAATAGAAGTTTCATGAAGTGCTTAGAGAAGGGTATAAGAGTCCTGGATCTAGTGCAAAAATGGAAGTTTCATGAAGTGCTTAGAGAAGGGTATAAGAGTCCTGGATCTAGTGCAAAAATAGAAGTTTCATGTAGTGTTTAGAGAAGGGTATAAGAGTCCTGGATCTAGAGCAAAAATAGTGTTTGAGTGTGGCGGGTGGATCACCTTTCGTGGTGCTTTAAATGTATAAAATGTCTGTAATTGTTATATGGTGGGTGAAACAAGAGGAGAGAGACGCGACCTCCAACTAATTATTTGGAACGACCAATCTCATCAAAACTCTTGTGGGGTTGATCAGGCTCATTAAACGTGACGATAAAGAGATTTTGTTGACTGGGTTTTAAACTCCAAGCCAGAAGTCGCAATCACCAGGGGGTTGTAGAAGATTACTTCTGGAAGTCACGCTATCTGTTGAAATAAACATCGCACTATAAAAATTTGCCTGGCTGTAATATGATAAGGTATGAAAAGCTCTGTGTGATTTTTTTAAGTCAAATCTGTGTAATACTTGAGAGAAAAATCCAGTAAAAGAACTGTGGGTAAAGAATTGCAGAAGACATAGGGACAGAGAGCAACAAGAGGTGGTATAATGTCTGAGACCCTACCTCCACCCTACGGAGATAATGGCTCACAAATGCCACTTATGAGTATCCCATCTAATACTCCTAAAGGAAAACACATTGTTAGACCTGATATTCAGGGAAAAGGAATGTTGGAAATAGTAATGGTAGATATTGAAAATCTTAAACTGGATCAACCAACCATGTTAGTGAACCCTGCTAATATGGAGCTAAAACATGTAGAAAGAGAATTAGGTCCTAGCATGCAAGCACAGTGCGATAATATGATAAGGACTATTAAACTAACCCCTTTTTGGAAATGGGATTTTCCGTTACACAACAGAAGACTCAATTCAGGTCTGGAAGAACGCTTTACAAACAAGTCAGGAGAGTTAAATGTGGTGCTATGTTGCTCAAAAGGGAGCTTACACTTTTGGGAAGAGATCTCCCCTTTCTCTCCGGAGGTGCTGCAGTTTCACAGCAGCACACAGGGTCAAAGACAGGCATGACCTCTGGAGAGGGAGAAAATCTAAATCTGAACAGACCACAGAGCCCATTAAGGGTTTTATGGCCTTAACACAGAGAGGAAGATCTGGAGATTGTAAGGAACTCTCCCAAACTACTCACCCCCTCCCCAGAACAAGGGGCAGAGTTTTGCTCTCACCAATAAACAAATCATCTCTTAACCAAGTCAGATTTCAAATAGCCATAGCTCCAGTTGTTAAGAAAGAGGGTGATTCAAAAAGTTATCAATAAATTGCCCAGTATATTAAATAAATACAAACAGACACGTATCAATATAAGTCAGATAATATAGACGAGGTCAATCATGGAAGAAGGCTGACATTTAATGCCTGATATATAAGTAATAGTGATAATAAATATATACCTGATATTAAATAACTGATGTGTAAGGCTCGATATTTCTGAAAATAGGAACACCGTTAACGGCGTTCTATTTCAGTAAAAGGGGGGAAAGGATAGAATATACATCAGACAATATGTATGTGAGATTATTACGTTTTTAGGAGAAATTATCAATTTAAAAATACTAGTTATGGTATTTTTTGTTTTGGTTTGTTTGTTGCTTTAAAGAGAAATTGATACATTTAAAATAATCTAGCTTTGGTTATTTTTTGTTTTGTTAGTTTGTTCCTTTTTTGTTTTATTTTAATTTTTGTTTTATTTTAATTTTTAATTTTAATTTTTTAATTTTTAATTTTTAATTTTTAATTTTTAATTTTTAATTTTATTTTTTATTTTAATTTTTTATTTTTGTTTATTATTTTCTGCATAGTCTCTTGTCCACACTCCAGACTAGTTGGTGCCGCCAATAAACACTAAAGAAGTAGAAAAGATGATTTCAAAACCATATTTCCAGCAACTTAAGGGCTTGGTATGAGACTTCTCCACACAGGCTGCTGACGTCGAAAGGGGGACCTGAGAAACACAAGGCCAACACAGCAGATTACGTCTGGAAAGGGAGACAACTGGTACCACTAGAGCCAGGGTGCGGTCGGGAAAAACACCTGCGAGGACCCTAGACGACATCAGGAGAGATCTGGCCCTCGTCAAGGCAGTCGACCCAGGAGGCGCCATCAGCAGAAAGGAGGAGGAGGATCAGGACATCTCTCCAGCAGTCGACCCGGAAGCCGCCATCAGCGGGCCGGAGGAGGAGTATCAGGACATCTCTCCAACATCGACCCGGAGGCCGCCATCAGCGGGCCGGGGGAAGACAATCAGGCCACATCTCTCTAGCAAGCACCCCAGAAGCCGCCGTCAGCGGGCTGGGGGGACGAAGACATGGCAAACCAAGACGGCACAGGGAACTCCATTTCCCGCTGAAACAGGTTGATATAGCCGGTGTGGAACTTTGTCTGAACAATCCATTTTTTTGAGGAACTTTCAACTTTATTTTTATATCCCATAATGTAAGGGATTGTTATTTTTTATTCTACAGAACTATGTGTTACCAAAAGAGGGAAAAGTATGATAATGTCTTTTCTGATTTCTGTGGCTACTTTTATTGCCATTTTAGTGACATGTGGTTGTTGTTGTGTGCCTTGTATCTGCTCATTGTGTGTTAAGACTCATCAGTTCCACCATTGAGGGAAGAGTAAAGATGACTCAGCTGACAAGGACTGTGCTTTTTAGACATATTTTATTCTCCCTCCACTGTCATAATAAGTTGTTGTTGTGGACTGTTCCTAGAGGTTTGAAGTGCTCTATATCCCAACTTCTGATGGGTTTATATATATATATGGCATCATCTAGAACAGCAACATGACTTGTTAATTCCACAAACTACTGCAGCACAATCCTAAATAGCAACAACAACAACTGTAGAAAAGAAAAACTGAACGTAAACAATGGCACATGTGGTGGTAGCAAACAATAGCTCTAGCTAATGCTATCTGCCTTAGCTAGCTATGTAGCTCTTCGGGGATCCATACAAGCATGGGTTGTAGAACTTAAATGTAAGGATAAAATAGACTTGTTTGTTAGAAGTGAGCTTTATAATAGATAGGGACACAACGCTTTCAAGCAAATAACAGAGCGTTAGCAAAGACTTACCATGCAGAGACTCCAGCAACGCGGTTGCAGAGTCCAGGCCTCCCTCCCTCCCAACGCTGGCCGGTCTACGGCCATAAATATCGTTCATCAGGTCGAACCACTTCCAGCTTCTCCTATCTGAACCACTCCGGCCGTTGTGGTCCTTGACCGCTTGATACTCACTCTTCAGCTTTTTCAGTTTGTCCCTACACTGCTGGAAAGTCCTTGCGTATCCGCGTACGGACAACAGTGCAGAGACCTCCTGGAAAACTTTGAGGTTGCGAGTTGTGCCGTCGAGCTCCCGCTGGATTTTGTCATCTGCTATCAGATGGAGGAACGTCGTAACCTCGTCAATCGACCACGGTGTGCTTTTCTTTGCCATTTCTAGCTCTCTGTTTTAAAAAATGCTGCAAGCGTCACAATATATGCGACGCTAGGGATGATCAACTCGCGCGAGAATTGTGACGATTCTCTCTGACCAATCAGCAGTCCGCCCAGTTGTTGGCCCGCTAGTGTGGCCTCGATAGAACCACAATTTTGTCGGGCCAGAAAAGAGGTGAAAAAGTGGCCCCGGCCGGGCCGGGCCGGGGCCGGAACTAGGCCTAGTGGAAGCGCAACCAAAAACGGGCACGGCACGACACGGCACGCTTAAACCGCGCTCCGCGCCATGGTGGAAATGCGCCATAAGTGGAGAGTGTTTGAGGAGTGGTGCCTCCAAAAGGGACACGTCTCTTTTCAATGTCCTGTCGGTGTGATTTTGTCATTCCTGCAGGACTTGATTGATAAACACAGAGCTTTCTCTACGATTAAAGTGTACCTGGCTGCTATTGCTGCATGCCATGTGGGTTTTGAGGGAAAGACGGCTAGCCAACATCCCTTGGTCTGCCGTTTTATGAAAGGGGCTCGCAGGCTCCTCCCTGTTTCCAGGTCACTGGTGCCCTTATGGGACTTGGCAGTGGTTTTAGATGGGCTCACTCGACCTCCATTTGAACCCCTGGAAGAAGTTGACATGAAACACCTGTCACTGAAGACAGTGTTGTTGCTGGCTCTGGCATCCGCCAAGCGAGTCAGTGACATTCATGCGCTGTACATCCTTCATGCACTCAGTTTGCCCCGGGGCAAGCAAGCAGCTGTTGCTGAAGCCTAACCCTGCTTTTGTGCCCAAGGTGGTTGGCTCATGCACCCCATTAACCTTGCGGCGAAGAACAGCGGCCGAATTTGCTGTGTCCAGTTCGTGCCTTGCGCATCTATATGGACAGGTCTAAAGAGTTTCGATGCAGTGACCAACTCTTTGTATCCTGGGCTAACCCTCATAAGAGCAAGCCCCTTACCAGGCATCGACTCTCCCACTGGATTGTGGAAGAGATCGCTCTGGCTTATACGAGTCAGTGTTTGCAGGCATGTCTCTGCTCCAAGTGTGGCCCATGCAGTGCTGGGCCCTGTGTTGGGACAGAGTTCTATCTGTTAAATACTGATTTTTGGTGATTTTCGAGATAAGCATGTCTAGCAATACGGGAGTCTCAATATCCCATAGTGAGACATCGAACGAAGTGTTATGAATGAGAACTATAGGTTACTAGCGTAACCCCGGTTCTCAGAGTAACATGAAGTGAGATGTCTCACCAGACAGCCCTTCTTGCTGAGGCGAAGCGAGAAGAGGTGCTTATTTTGAATGATGCTGTGTCGTAACGCAAGCTACTTAAAGGGTGGGTGGATTCCCTGACGTGGTCGTCAAGATCACCAGCCACTCAGGATTGGCGTAATGAGATTGCTGCTTCTGAGGCATATGCGGGGAGGCACATCCCATAGTGAGACATCTCACTTCATGTTACTCTGAGAACTGGGGTTACGCTAGTAACCTATAGTTTACATAAATGATGACCAAACCGTTTGAGACCCACTGAGATAACTTAGACTAAGTTAACTATCAGGCCACATCATGTAGACAGCCAGTCCCCCTGTGTGAGGCAGACCCACATTTGCGCAGCGTTGCGTTCACAATACATAAAAAAAAGATGATCTGATCTAAATAGGGTTGGCGAACATGAAACACCAAGGGGTTTTATTAACCTTTGAGACTCTGTTCAATATGATGGCTGAGAAGGGAGCACAGACTTTAGCTGGTGGGCCTCCTGCCTGAATATGTTGACTTGATATGCTTCCACCATCAGTCGGCTAAGTTAGTGTTTGTTTTCATTATCTCCTACTTGGATTGAGCTGCCTGTCTGGTTTCAACCCTGACCCATATTCAGAAAACCACAGTGTTCACAAAATCATTCACTTCTCCACCCACACACACCATACACACACATTCTGAGAAGCAAGTCTGTCACTTTGGTGGAGAACAATATCAAGGAAGCAATCAAATAAATTACATTTTAGGCAATATTTCACAACTTTTATTATATAACCTTAAAGAATAAACATGATTGCATTGTTGTCATTGCTCTATGGCAAGCCATTTGAGTATTTATTCCATATCCTTGATATCAGACGGCAGCTGCCTACACTAGTGGCTTTTTGATTTCACTTGTTAGATATATGGTCAAACTAGTTTGGCACTCTGCTTTACTAGTTAAATAAACAGTGACGTGCGGTGAGGTTCATGGCTGGTGAGGCACTGACTCTTTCAGAGTCAGATTTACAAATATTATATTTTGACAGTAATCGAAATATTCTGTTATTTTCAAAAGCTTTTTTAGTCTGATGTTTCGATTCATTTTAAACAGACCATTCAAAAAAGGATACCCAAAATCTAAATATTGGATTGTTCTCTCTTAGTAAGATCCCATTTTCATTACAATTGTGGTCTTACCTTGACTTGAAGATGAAGTCCATGCTATCCTTCTGGACAACAATCTCCATTACTGTTTTCTAAAAGTCCACCTTATCTTCCTGTAGTTTCAAAAGTCTAGTTTGTTGTTTGCGGTAGAATAACAGTAGCAACAAGAACCTGTGGGCTCACGTGCGCCCCCTTCAGTGCGGCAGAGGTTATGGCTGCCTCCCCTGGTGCTTTCTCATTGCCGTTGTATGATAAGACCAGCGAGCCTAAATATCACATACACGTGAAATAAGTTATTTAGAGACCAGTGGCGAGCCGTCAGGGCCCTTTAGGCCCTCTCTGAGGGCCTAAGATATTCTAAAAAATAATATTTGAAACATTAAAAAAGACATTGTTTTTAAATTATTTTTTTTAAATATCTTTTTAGTTATATTTTTCATTAGTTTTAACTAAATAACTTGATTTAATTGTATTTAAAATAACATTTCCAAATAAATAAATCCTTCGAATCTGCCTGTTCAGTTTCTGTTGGAATGTGAAGGGTTAAATGCCGTCTCTGCGGTACTGTGAAGACGGGAGAGCTTGTTGGTCCCTCTGTACATTCACAGAGGGCCCGCTATAGTAACTGAACGAGAGAGTAATGTCAAATGACAGTACAATTGACCAATCATATCTTCCCTCTAAATGGGTGGGCTTTATTTTCGCGGACTTTATGACAAGTTCCGCCCGCTGTGAAGTTTATGCAAGAGGTACAGTGACGCGTCCTAAAACCCGGAAGTAAGCTGCGCATGGGTTCCCTCGACACAAAAACAATGGGATTTCTCCATAGGGTTTTGGAAAATAGCTCGAAATAAGGTCTGTTGAAAACGAACCTGTTACGTTTTGTTCAGCCGGATAATATCCACATGTCTACCCTACTTTTATAATTTTCGAATCATAAATCTAATCGATAGATTTATGATTAGCATAAATGTGTTCATGATGGCTCATGTCAGTGATAGTGATGACATCGTTGCGAAATTATTAACCGATCATTTTCAAGATTGAGTTACAATGATAAACTGGAGTGGCAAAGGATCAGCTGCATGACCCGCCATCAAGTGCTTCATCCAAAAGGACAGGAGGATGGACTTTGTGTTTAAGTGATTTGATCATCAAAGGTAGGCCAAGTCATTTTCAATGTGGGCCGCCGTGCCGACTTAATTCATTTTTAATTGTTACTTGGCTGTAGGTGCCCTGTTATGATCGGTGTTTATATAAATCGTGTTGTTTTGTGTGGTAGAGGGTCGCTGTCATTGATGCGTTTTGCACTCCGGGCCGCTGTTTTGATATTCCGCTGAAGTATACGCTGGTAACAACTCTTCTTTTTTTTCGAGGGAAGGGGGGGGTCAGAGGACCTAGGTATAAAAGTCACGGCTCGCCACTGTTACGGGCCGTCTCCACGGCAGCTTTAAAAAAATCTTGGAGGTGGGCGTATCTGAGGCTTGGGGATTTTTTTGCGATCAACCAATCACATGAATCTCCCGCCCGCGACATATGAAGCCAAAAAGCCCGAAGTAAACTGGATATAAACTCCCCAAAACAGGCGAAAACATACCACTGTCTCTGCCACCTCCCTCCATGCCTGGCTCCTCCGGTTTATATCCCGGTAGGTCTGGTCATAAAGCACCGGGTGATTGATTCGCTACCGCTAATTTCTCCTCCATGTTTTGGAATATGAGGAAATGACCTGCGGTCTGTCTCTCCCAGCATACACGCCGTTTGATTGGCTAGAGCTTGAACTGTCAGATTTGCGTACACGGGATTTGATTGGCTGACGCTTCCTCCTCAGCTTCAAAAGTTGAACATTGTTCAACTTTGGATCTTGAAAATCCTGAGAATCTCCGCTCGCCTGCCCACAATGCATTTCGGCGAAAGCGAAAAAAAGTGACGTCACCCCATTCAAAGTGAATGGGCAGAAGCGTTTCAAGATTTTTTAACGCTGCCGTGGAGACGGCCCGTTAGAGACTATGGATGGCGAGGACACATGTAATAAAGGGATCTACAAACATTACATTTGTGACCTACAGTGAGATGGTAACAGCAGTGGCGGCCGGTCCATAGGGGCGCTAGGGGCGCCGCCCCACCTCTTCCCATATTAAAAAAAAAATAAAAATAAAAATAAAAATAAAAAATATATTTAAAAAAAAATATATTTTTTTATTTTTATTTTTAATGAACAAGGTAAATATTATATAATTGGTATCAGTAAAATGTATAATCTACAATAAAATCTCGTTTAAAATTGTGTTACGATGTCTAAAGTTACTGATAAGTCACATGTTTCCTGCCTGGCCTTGCCCGTGTACCTTCTCTCGTCTGGGCGCTAAGAGAGGAGCCCTCAACCAGTGCAGCAGCAGCCACTAGCAGCTGACTGTTGCTATCTGTAACGTGTAAACTATGCCGCGAAAACATAATTTCAGCCAATCAGCGTCGTCAAATATGATGGTCACAGGGCTCCTACGTGAGCGCCCGGTGCAGTCTGTGAGTTGTTTGGACTCGTATCCAAGGAGACAAAACAGGAAGCTGTCATACACTCTGGAAGCTACCATTAGCAGCTCATGAAAACTCCGTTTTTGACATAAAAATGGAATTATGGATCATCAATCATTTTTCAAAGTGACAGACACATTGGATTAACCTATGGATTAACCTTCAGCTGCGTTTTTCTCGTTTTGATCAGAATTGTTATTCTGCAAAAGGTGAGCATATCTCCATGTTTTGCTTAGCATTTTTTCGCTCAGGGCTCATTGAGACGCTTCTTGTGAGACTTGTGTTTTGTTTCGGTAAACATGGTTCATATCATCAGTTCGATGCGTTTCCTCTGAGTAGGACACATGAATAGTTTATTATATTTTAAGAAGCCCTGAGACACAGTTTCGTGAGAAAAAAAACGGAGGGAAAAAGCCCCTTAACAGGTTAAATGGGAATTAAATCAGTGTTCCCAAAGCCCCGGTGTTCTGCAGTTTGTGTGGGCCTACTGTACTGTTGCACAGTTTATGCTGTAGAAACTATGTCCAGGACAAGGTGTTTGGAAGTTTTGGAAGATTCATAGCTAACCACACTGAAGTTATGGAGGTATTGATCAGTCTTCTCATATTTTTAAGCCTCAAATTGTCCTTCCCCCCCCTCTAACATCACCAGAAGTCATGATTTAAGGGGTCTTTTCTCAAAAAAAATTACCGGGGATGGTCCCCCGGACCCCTCTAGTATTGTTTGATCACCATTTCCACAGCCCCACCTAAAATATTTTCCACCAGCCGCCACTGGCCACAGAGCAACCTGAAGTCAGGGCTGCGACTGTGCAGTCGATTAATATGGCTCAATAATCATTTCAGTGAAAAAGTTATAAAAACGCAGCAGATAACGCACGCCAAAGCATCGTGAAATCTTCCAAAAGTTAAAGTTATTAAAACGTTTCTGCAGCAGGCCATGTGTTGGGGAAAATAACTAATGAAGTGGGTTTATCACATTCTCTAGCTGTATAGGGGAGGCCAGTGAGTCATGTTCCTATATATATATATACACGTTATAATAATGCCTGGGAACAACTTGTGGAATGATGTGCATCGAGAAACAGATGTTTGAAATGTTACCTATGACCGCATCAGTTATTAATATTCCTAATATTTGCAACATATACAATATCTCTGTCACCCCTCTTTAAGAATAGTTGGTACTGTAGTGACCACTATTTAACTAGGGTACATAATTCACGCATGGAACTACAGGTTGGGGGTATTGTTTCCGCCCGGACATATGTGTTGACGGTACCTCCGGGGTACCTACAGTGTGTGTGTCCCTTTCACTTTCTCTTACTCTTCTCGGCTCGACCCGACAGCATGTCGATTTCTGCTCCCCAATAAAGCCAGATTTGTACCTCCGATGCACCGCCTCCGACTCCCTTCTCTCGGCACTACAGTACCTTCCAATGGGAACCGCGAAGAGGGTCCATTAAGGGCGTGTGTTAGGTCAGGTGCACCTAGCTTCAGGGTTGCTGGCTAGCTTTCCTTCAGGCAGAAGACTGAACCTCCGCAAGTGATTTCACATTTAACTACGCCATGGATGAACATGGAAGAGATATCACATATTCGGGCATGGATCCATTGCAACTGCAGCATTAAAAGGTAATGTAATTGTGTATTTATGCTGCACCTCTCCAGCAAGCTTTACATTATTTTAATCGGTTGGACTACAAGTTAGCATGCAAAGTAAGCTAGCTAGCTGGCTACATATCTAGCGTTAACTTAGCTAATATCTACTGTAAGCTGTTAATAACTGCACAAATGACAAATCGTGGTTAACATTTTAGTTGATACTGTATTATTGCCAGAAATAATGTCAAGAAGCAAATGAGCCACGACTGACAGTAAAGTATTTAGCATAGCCATTTTGGCGCCCTTCTTTGTTGGACAGCATTTAAAAATGCGTTGTTGTATGATAGTGCAGGCTATTGAAACTAAACTGTCCTTTGGATATAAGCAGGCTTGGGACGTAAATTATGCTTATTTGAATAAAGATTTCAAGGTAAAGACACTGTTTTGAAAATAAGTTGAACTGTCTTTGCTCTTAAACATCAAGATTTGTTTTATTGTACTATAAAACATGCCGAAAATGTATAACTTTTATAGCCTATGAGATTTTACACATTTGTGTTATGGATTGATCCTAACAACATGCCTCGTTTATTCATTTCCCTGGTGCCTTTTTATTTTCATTTGGCCAAAATAACTTTAACTCTGGATGAACCTATTGTAACGGCAATCTTTTAAATGTAAATTATAAGTAAGTGCAATACATGTTTTAATGTTAAAGAAAATCTTGTGAAGCCAGCCAGAAATGTACATTACTCTTTCATTTGATGTATTTAGATAAATATGTTATTAGTTGCTTTTTACCTTATTATGAACTGTGTGGTTAAATCTGTTTCCAGCTGCTAATATAAGCAGAGACATGCTGCCCAGCCTCTCTAAGGAGGACTTATCTCCTTCCCGGGCCTGAGCACTTCTTCAGAAGAAGAACCATTTGGAGACTCACTCATGATGAAAATGAGGTCATTCCAGATGCTAACATTTGAGGGACTTTAAACCTGTTACCAAGTAAGCCTTTCCTCGTCATCATGCAGTTATTTGAAGAAGTGGAGTTTTTTGGTTGTGTTGATTGTTGTTGTTGTCACAGTGTAGTGCTCTTTTCATTGTAAACACCATGATATGCATCTTTTATACAGGGCCAGGAGACAGACCTGTGTAGACCGAGTACCTCTCATGGGACTTGTGATTTCAGCCCTATTCCCACCCCCCAACCTTCCTTGTTTCCCTCCTCCTCCTGCCCCAACCCCTCTCCATCCCCCGTCTTTTCTCCACCCTCCTTCCCCTCTCAAAGCCCACCACCCCAACATGGTGCCAGCAGAACCGTACAGCTTCCTAGTCCACTGTATGTCTTATACACAGACACAGAATTGGAGCAATCACGAAGCACCTTTTCTGAAAAGCAGCGCGCTGGAGAAGAAGGAGACTACGTCCTTTCCAAAGATCTTCGCTGTCGATTAATCAGGAATACAGTCACAAGCATGCTTTCCATGAAAAGAGCAGCTGGGATGACTTTAACTATCCATGCAGCCGTGAACTCACTGTAATGGCCAAGCGTCTAATCGAGTACTACCCAATGCTTCGGGACAGATCTCAAAACAGTAGAGCTGAGTGGGTATGTCCCTATTCAAGTTTTCAACTCATGGTTCAGACAAAGCACTGCAATCATTTGCCTATCAAACTGGGAGTGATGTGTTTCAGTTCAATAAGAGCTCTGTGCAACTGCTTGTATGGTGTATTTTGTTTGATACAAGTGTGTTTAATGTGAGTTATAACACAACCTGTTGTGTGTGTGTCTTGTAAGGAAACTGTGAAAAAGCAGCTTTTGAAAAGGGTCCAGAATGTGACAACCCCCAAAAAGCAGGGTTCAACTCCTTCAAGAAAGAGGCCTAGGAGTTTAAGCTTTCAGAGCAGCCATGAGACGTCCACTGATGAGACTGATGAATCCACCGCATCAACCTTGATCTTGGAGAGATCACCACCATCTCGATGCAGCGCCCCGGAGGTTGAACAGTTATGTGGTAAGTACAGAAATTGAAATAGTAGATGGTTCAATCTCTTCAAGAAAATGTAACAATATCAATAAGCTATTTTAGAACCCTTTTTTATTCAAGATTACTCATCTATGTTTGCCCTGTGTCAGTCACTATGGCTGTTTGTGTGTTAATGTCTCATTTACATTTTAACATCAGAAATGAAAACAGTGGGGTTTCTGTTTTCTAGCATCAGAAACTGAGAGCCCACAGTCCCAGGCGAGACACGATAAGACTCTACAGGCGATGTATAAAACCAAGGCCAGACCAAACAAGATGGATGTTGCTCAGCTCCTGGACCTCCAAATCCAAGCGAGAAGGGCCTTCATTGACTCTGATGTTACAAAGGAGCAGGCCTTCCAAGATTCTTAAAGCTTATCCTTGCTTTGGAGAACTGGATCATGGAAGCAAATGTCTTCGTTTTATGTACAACTATGCTTCCTAATTCGGTTAACGTTAGACCAAATTTGAAATGAGAAATGGTATGACAATTAAATCAGATCTGTCTCATTATTTATAAATGAATGACTCATATGCTTATTGAATACAAATATTTATTCTGCATAGATATATAAAAACCCTCCACTTATTTAAAAAGAACACATTTCACAAATGTGCTTCTGATACACACAACATTATTGTGTTAGTAGTATTGGTCCACAATACGTATTTAAAAATAGTGTGTGCATCAGACATACATTTGCAAAAAAACACATATTTCTATGTGCACTGTAATATTTTTTGTGACCATTTAAATCACATTATACACATATTCATATTTTTGGGGAAATTCAGTTATGAGACGAATTACTAACCCTTGGAATGTAGATTTGAATATTTCTCCTATATATTTTCTCTCTCGTTGTCTTAGCTAATGGATAGAGATGTCCCGATCCGATCACGTGATCGGGGATCGGAGCCGATCGCGTGATTTGAAAAAGATCGGAATCGGGAGAATTCTTCTTTTTTTTTTTTATATAAAATATTTTTATTTTATTGAAAGTTACAAAACAAAAATGACCATGTTCACGTCTTAAAGTCATCCTGAGGCCTTAGTTTTGGTTTAAAATTACACAACATCATGTATGTGTTGCTTATTTCTCTCAAATCTGGCAACAGAGTGGGCGCAGTGTCTAATAGTAGCAGTAAGCTAACGAGAGGCTACGTTCAGCTGGTGTAACGAGAGGCTACGTTCAGCTGGTGTAACGAGAGGCTACGTTCAGCTGGTGTAACGAGAGGCTACGTTCAGCTGGTGTAACGAAAGGCTACGTTCAGCCGGTGTAACGAGAGGCTACGTTCAGCCGGTGTAACGAGAGGCTACGTTCAGCCGGTGTAACGAGAGGCTACGTTCAGCCGGTGTAACGAGAGGCTACGTTCAGCCGGTGTAACGAGAGGCTACGTTCAGCCGGTGTAACGAGAGGCTACGTTCAGCCGGTGTAACGAGAGGCTACGTTCAGCCGGTGTAACGAGAGGCTACGTTCAGCTGGTGACTCGGGAGTCGGGACAGAGAAAATGTCAGGAGTTTGGAAGTATTATAAAATTGAAAGCGAAGGCAGTGTAACAGCCAGATGCAATGTTTGCAAGGCGGAGGTTCCACGTGGTGGAAAGAACAGAGCTACGTTCAACACGACCAATCTAATACGCCACCTGAGAAACAAACACCAACAACAACACTAGGAGTACACAGCGGCCACTCAGGTAACGGCACTGAAACAACCGACACTTTCAGAGACTTTTAAAAGGAAAGAGAAACTGCCCCAGAACAGTGTTTTCACTGTTACACTGGCCAAAATAATAACAGCCAAGATAGCTGAATTCATCGCGTTGGATGACCAGCCGTTATCTGTTACCTTTTTTTTCTCTTAATGCATTGCATAAAGATCGGATCGGGAAAAATCGGTATCGGCAGATTGTCAAAATCAAATGATCGGAATCGGATCGGGAGCAAAAAAAGGTGATCGGGACATCCCTACTAATGGATGAACTACGGCGGGTCCTCAATCAAGGCAACTCCCACTTCTTAACGGAACTTAAGACCCGGTGGGGGACCTTTTGTGAGAGGGCACAGTTTTATGGAGTTTTCAAAAAGCTCACGAGGCAGCTTGACAAAGGTGATTATTATCTCTGACCATGTCTGTTTATTAACTGACTGCAGGAAACGGAATGACACTTCTTTCCCAACAGTAAAGCACTCAATTGCCATGATGAAGGCTTTACCAGAGATGTTCCCATCACCTATGGCCCCACCCAAGAAGTTAAGGCATGCAAGTGAGGCTGTGCTCCACGTCCTTGAGGTAAGAACATTTATAAGAACTTTCTCATGTCGATACAAAGAGTGAAATGTTGTGATCATATTTGTTTCCCTTTTTGTGATGATTTCTTTGTCTGTTTTTGTGTCAGTCTGCAGAAGACCCCAACACCTTTCTTCAGACACGACCACTCTCCAGCCCTGTTGTCATCATCTGCGAAACCAACTGTATACTGGCCATTGGAACCATGCCCGTGCTCATCTTCCCAAAAGAGGACCTTCATGAAAGCGTGATCTCATGTTATTACATCTTTCACCTCACCTATCCTAAGTGCATTGCAACACTTCTGTGGTGCAGACAGAAGTGTTCTTGGACGCCATTCACGACCGTGACATGACTACTTCATACAAAAAGGCTATGGCCGACTGGAAAGAGTTCATAAGTGATTAGGGCACTTATATATGAGGGGCCGCTAGGGACATTACTCAGAAATACCGTTCACATACACATGTGAAACACTCTCACACACACAACTGAAACCAAAATCATTTACAAACATATGTAAAAATCTCTCATATACACACATGAAACGTTCGCATACACATGAAATCCAAAGTTATTCACATACACATGTGAAACGCACTCATATACACATATACACATGTGATACGCACGCACACCTGAAACGCTCTCACACACACATGAAACGCACTGACACACACACCTGAAACTCTCACACACGAAACGCTCTCCCACAGATATGGGATAGTGTGTTTTATGTGTGTGTGAGAGCGTTTCAGGTGTGAGTGCGTTTCAGGTGTGTGTGAGTGTGTTTCATGTGTGTGAGAGCGTTTCAGGTGTGAGTGTGTTTCACGTGTGTGTGTGAGTGCGTTTCAGGTGTGAGTGCGTTTCAGGTGTGTGTGTGAGTGCGTTTCATGTGTGTGAGAGCGTTTCAGGTGTGTGTGTGAGTGCGTTTCATGTGTGTGAGAGCGTTTCAGGTGTGTGTGTGTGTGAGAGTGTTTCACATGTGTATGTGAGAGTGTTTCACATGTGTGTGTGTGAGAGTGTTTCACATGTGTGTGTGAGAGTGTTTCACATGTGTGTGTGTGAGAGTGTTTCACATGTGTGTGTGAGAGTGTTTCACATGTGTGTGTGAGAGTGTTTCACATGTGTGTGTGTGAGAGTGTATCACATGTGTGTGTGAGAGTGTTTCACATGTGTGTGTGTGAGAGTGTTTCACATGTGTGTGTGTGAGAGTGTATCACATGTGTGTGTGAGAGTGTTTCACATGTGTGTGTGTGAGAGTGTTTCACATGTGTGTGTGAGCGTGTTTCACATGTGTGTGTGTGAGAGTGTTTCACATGTGTGTGTTTGAGAGTGTATCACATGTGTGTGTGAGAGTGTTTCAGTTGTGTGAGAGTGTTTCACATGTGTGTGTGTGTGAGAGTGTTTCACATGTGTGTGTGTGAGAGTGTTTCACATGTGTGTGTGTGAGAGTGTTTCACATGTGTGTGTGTGTGAGAGTGTTTCACATGTGTGTGTGTGAGAGTGTTTCACATGTGTGTGTGTGAGAGTGTATCACATGTGTGTGTGAGAGTGTTTCACATGTGTGTGTGTGAGAGTGTTTCACATGTGTGTGTGAGAGTGTTTCACATGTGTGTGTGTGAGAGTGTTTCACATGTGTGTGTGTGAGAGTGTTTCACATGTGTGTGTGTGTGAGAGTGTTTCACATGTGTGTGTGTGAGAGTGTTTCACATGTGTGTGGAGTGTGTTGTGTGAGAGTGTTCACATGTGTGTGTGAGAGTGTTTCACATGTGTGTGTGAGAGTGTTTCACATGTGTGTGTGAGAGTGTTCACATGTGTGTGTGAGAGTGTTTCACATGTGTGTGTGTGAGAGTGTTTCACATGTGTGTGTGTGAGAGTGTTTCACATGTGTGTGTGTGAGAGTGTTTCACATGTGTGTGTGTGAGAGTGTTCACATGTGTGTGTGAGAGTGTTTCACATGTGTGTGTGTGAGAGTGTTTCACATGTGTGTGTGAGAGTGTTTCACATGTGTGTGTGTGAGAGTGTTTCACATGTGTGTGTTTGAGTGAGTCACATGTGTGTGTGAGAGTGTTTCAGTTGTGTGAGAGTGTTTCACATGTGTGTGTGTGTGAGAGTGTTTCACATGTGTGTGTGTGTGAGAGTGTTTCAGTTGTGTGAGAGTGTTTCACATGTGTGTGTGTGAGAGTGTTTCACATGTGTGTGTGAGAGTGTTTCAGGTGTGTGTGTCTGAGAGCGTTTCAGGTGTGTGTGTGAGAGTGTTTCAGGTGTGTGTGTGTGAGAGCGTTTCAGGTGTGTGTGAGAATGTTTCAGGTGTGTGTGTGAGAGTGTTTCAGTTGTGTGTGTCTGAGAGTGTTTCAGGTGTGTGTGTCTGAGAGCGTTTCAGTGTGTGTGTGAGAGTGTTTCAGGTGTGTGTGTCTGAGAGCGTTTCAGGTGTGTGTGAGAGTGTTTCAGTTGTGTGTGTCTGAGAGCGTTTCAGGTGTGTGTGTCTGAGAGCGTTTCAGGTTGTGTGTGAGAGTGTTTCAGGTGTGTGTGTGTGAGAGTGTTTCAGTTGTGTGTGTCTGAGAGTGTTTCAGGTGTGTGTGTCTGAGAGCGTTTCAGGTGTGTGTGTGAGAGTGTTTCAGGTGTGTGTGTCTGAGAGCGTTTCAGGTGTGTGTGTGAGAGTGTTTCAGTTGTGTGTGTCTGAGAGCGTTTCAGGTGTGTGTGTCTGAGAGCGTTTCAGGTGTGTGTGAGAGTGTTTCAGGTGTGTGTGTGTGAGAGTGTTTCAGTTGTGTGTGTCTGAGAGTGTTTCAGGTGTGTGTGTCTGAGAGCGTTTCAGTGTGTGTGTGAGAGTGTTTCAGGTGTGTGTGTGTGTGAGAGTGTTTCAGTTGTGTGTGTCTGAGAGTGTTTCAGGTGTGTGTGTCTGAGAGCGTTTCAGGTGTGTGTGTGAGAGTGTTTCAGGTGTGTGTGTCTGAGAGCGTTTCAGGTGTGTGTGTGAGAGTGTTTCAGGTGTGTGTGTCTGAGAGCGTTTCAGGTGTGTGTCAGAGTGTTTCAGGTGTGTGTGTCTGAGAGCGTTTCAGGTGTGTGTGTGAGAGTGTTTCAGGTGTGTGTGAGAGTGTTTCAGTTGTGTGTGTGAGAGTGTTTCACATGTGTGTGTGAGAGTGTTTCACATGTGTGTGTGGTGTGTGAGAGTGTATCACATGTGTGTGTGAACAGTATTTCTGAGTAATGTCCCTAGCGGCCCCTTATGAGAGGCCGTCTAGCTCACAACTCATACTTGGTCTTACAAACAATATCAGAATCTCACACATACACCATTAAACTCTTGTATACATATTGCTAAACACTTTACACGCACAATCATACTCTCTTTCACACACTTTTGTCTGGGCCATAAATCAAACTTACTTACATACCAAACTGTACTTTCTTAGAAACACTATTATTCCCACTTACAGACAACATTATACTACAATATAATACTCTAGTAGTGTATGCAAGATAGAAAACTTTGTGTGTGAGAAAGAATGATAGTGTATGTGAGAGAGGAATTGTAGTATGTATGAGGGTATAGTAGTGTGTGTGTGAGAGAATGATAGTGTATGTGAGAGAGGGATTGTAGTATGTATGAGGGTATAGTAGTGTGTGTGTGAGAGAATGATAGTGTATGTGAGAGAGGAATTGTAGTATGTATGAGGGTATAGTAGTGTGTGTGAGAGAATGATAGTGTATGTGAGAGAGGGATTGTAGTATATATGAGGGTATAGTAGTGTGTGTGGGAGAATGATAGTGTATGTGAGAGAGGATTGTAGTATGTATGAGGGTATAGTTGTGTGTGTGAGAGAATGATAGTGTATGTGAGAGAGGATTGTAGTATGTATGAGGGTATAGTTGTGTGTGTGAGAGAATGATAGTGTATGTGAGAGAGGGATTGTAGTATATGAGGGTATAGTAGTGTGTGTGTGAGAGAATGATAGTGTATGTGAGAGAGGATTGTAGTATGTATGAGGGTATAGTTGTGTGTGTGAGAGAATGATAGTGTATGTGAGAGAGGGATTGTAGTATGTATGAGGGTATAGTAGTGTGTGTGTGAGAGAATGATAGTGTATGTGAGAGAGGGATTGTAGTATGTATGAGGGTATAGTAGTGTGTGTGTGAGAGAATGATAGTGTATGTGAGAGAGGGATTGTAGTATGTATGAGGGTATAGTTGTGTGAGAGAGAATGATAGTGTATGTGAGAGAGGATTGTAGTATGTAGGGTATAGTAGTGTGTGTGAGAGAATGATAGTGTATGTGAGAGAGGGATTGTAGTATATATTAGGGTATAGTAGTGTGTGTGAGAGAGAATGATAGTGTATGTGTGTGAGAGGACATTGTACTGGGTGTGAGAGAGTATACTTTAAAAGGAAGTCAGGTTGATCCAACAGGAAGCCATTTTAAATATTCATTCCTTGACTGGTTTACAGCTTTGAAAACGAAGCCTGAAGCTGCTCAGAGCTCTGCTCGCTAAATTTGAGCTGCAATAAGAACTTTTAAGATTGTTTTATAGGTCTGAACAGTATGAAGAAAGCCATGATATTTCTTTTTATGTACCTTCTTCTTCAGGGACAGTTTATTTTCGTGGAGGTTAATGAGGAAGACATTACTACTTTTTTCACTCTAACGGTGCGGTGTGCTCAGAACATTATGAGGGAAAGTGACAGCATGGGACCTGACAGCATGGTTTTGGACAGATTATTCAGTGAACTTGCTGGATACCAACGGACATTTTTTACACTTCTATCAATTAGCCAGGAGTTTGCAGGGACTGATAGTCAAGAAACTTCAGTCGTCCTTGCGGCCCTGTATGTATGTATTTGTGTAATTACCAACACATATGAAAGCTCAAGATCATTGCATGAAAGACAAATTACTAGCCTTAACTCAAGGGTACCTCCAACAACAAGAACTGGCCATCCTGGTCCCCCTCAGTACAATATACAACGTGAGCAAATTATGCACTGTTTATCACTTGGAATGAGTTGGCAAAGAACTGCAGTCTGCTTAGGAATCAACAGGAGCACACTGTACAGACACAGACAGCGGCTTGAAATTAGACCACTGACCTATGCAGGAATGTCTGATGAGGTTCTGGCAAACACTGTTCGCGAGATCCTTCAAACTACCCCTAATGCAGGGGAAAGGTATGTTTTAGGGAGTCTTCGTTCACGGCACATCAGAATACAACGTTGGCGTGTGAGACGCTGCCTGCAACAACTTGACCCGGTTGGACGGGCTTTTCGCCGCCGCCGTGCAATTCGTCGAAGAGTTTACAATGTTCAAACTCCCAATCAATTATGGTGAGTATTGCATGACATTAAATTAAGTTATGTGCCATGAATGCACAAGTAATATAGTAGATATTGCTAGTGGTAGAAAGTAACACATGACATTATTGCAAGTAGGCCTAAAATGCAAGTAAAACTTTAAAATACACTTATTATTTTTTGCTAGTCTTCCTCCACTGGAACTTTATTTTACGTTAAAAATATAAATACTTATATAGTCAATAAAGGATGTCCTTTATCATGTGCTTTTGTCTTAAACACACAAACTGAGTTCATGCTGTGAAATAAAAAGGTGTTGTAATTTGGAAGGACTAGTCCTGACTTCTAGAAGGGCAACCATGTGATGGACATTCTGGTTCTGTATTAACAATATTCATCATGGTTGCAATTTTATTTTTGTAAATATTGAAGTTTTTTCTCCCTACAGGCATATAGACGGAAACCATAAACTGGTGAGATGGCGGATGGTGTTTCATGGATGTGTTGACGGCTTTAGTCGCACCATCATTTATTTGCAATGCCTCAATAACAACAGGGCATCAAGTGTTCTGGGACTATTTTGTACTGGTGTACACAACTTTGGCCTTCCCTCAAGAGTACGCTGTGACCATGGCATGGAAAACACAGGGGTTGCCAGGTATATGCTAGAGAGAAGGGGATTAAACAGAGGCAGTGTCATTACGGGACGCAGTGTCCATAACCAGAGGATAGAACGGCTGTGGGCAGAGCTTAACAGAGTTGTCTCGTTCCACTTTAGTAACCTTTTTACCTTCATGGAAAATGAGGGCATATTGGATTCTACGAATGACCTCCATTTGTTTTGTCTTCACTACATCTACCTGCCAAGAGTTCAAAGGTCAGCTGCTGAATTCCAAAATCAGTGGAACCACCATGGATTATCTACAATGGGTGGACAAACTCCTCTCCAACTGTGGCAGAGAGGAGTTCTAAACAGTGCTGGAGCTGGAAACTTGGCAATTGATGACATTTTTGAAGGAAATGAGACAGTTGGAGTCAATGAACACATCCCTTACCATTAGTGACAGACAACAACATTGTGGTTCCGGTAAATGACTTTAATGTTAATCAAACCATGATGAACAGAATTGAAGAACTATTTGACCCTTTGAGTGATGATGGTAATCACGGCATATCATTTTTTTTAGTTCTGGTGAATGTTCTTAGTGAACAGTAAACACTGGAAATGGTTCACACTTAAAGTAACAAAACAAGCACTGTTTTTTTTTTTAAACAGACTGAAAGTAAGTTATATATTTATGTGATTTGTTGCACCACTGGGCCATAATACCTTAATGATGTGCCCAGTTACTCAGTCAGCACTAATAAAGCAATGTACAATGGTTGATAAATAATAAAAGTGACTTTTAAAGAATAATGTTTTTTTGCACTTCGCTAAAATTAAAAACAAAAATTGTTGTTCACATTGCTTCAAGAACCTGGCTGAAACCTCCTGAACGAGGTAGATGGAACGAACATAATGTTCCCATTACTCTCTTCCGAAACCCTGTGTGTTACCTAGTGCAAAGTCCATGCACTCTTTAAAATCATCATAAGTCTCAAGCAGCGGCAACTTCAGGCAGTTTATGCAAGTGTTCGCCATGGGCAGACGCTGTTTGGGGCTGGAGGGATGCCCATGCAGGAAATCAATTGATGGCTGAGGAGAGAAGCCAACTGGAGGGATGACACTTGCACCTGTTGCAAAGGCAAGGATTTTCCCTAACTTTGGTGGTCCCTCTTGATCTAAAACACAGTAAAGCAAGCAAAACAATAATTACAATTTTAAACCATACCAGCAAGTACAAAATACCATACAGAAAAAATCTATTAGTAAAGAATGAAAGACAAAGAAACCAAACATGTGACAAGTAAGAGGATATTTTAAGACAGAAAGAAAGGAAGAAAAAGGAAATAGAATCAAAGCAAGATTAAGGAAAAAGGCAGACAATGAAAAGAGTAATGTCAATGTGGCATTAGTATGTAATGTTGTAGCAAGTCTTTGCACACTAAGTGATCAACATCATTGGAGACAGTACTACATCTAGCAGCAGTATTAACCTTCCACATCCTGCAGGTAATCCCTCCAAAAGGGTACCACAACTTCCTCTGTCCTTCTTTTGTTGCTTCCCACTTCAGACAGCAGGATATGGAATAGATGGTCCATTACGTCAGCAGTGAGAGCCGATGGTTCGTGGCACATCAAAGGCCGGAAACTTTCTGGATGCATTTTAATTGCATCTAGAACGCCAAGGACCTTTAGCCCCTCCTTAAATCTACAGTATACAAATGAGGGTCAAGAGAAGAATTTGTGTGAACAATTGTGCTAATAGTAAAGAACTAAAGAGATATATTCCATCACCATTGCAGAAAAATAGCTCGAAAATAAAAAATGTCCATCAGAGATCAGTATGAAATCTAAGAGGGCAAAAACAAAGTTTGATGTTTGTGACAATCTTTAATTAATATGCTCAGACTTGCCAAACAATTGGGAAAATTAATTAATGTAATTTGTTCAAAAAGACATACTTCAGAGCTTCATTTACAGGGAGTAATATGTTTCTGACCACATGAACTGATTTGATTGTGTTTATTTTATTCTTACACAGCCCTATTTTATAAGGAACAATCTCTTTTCAATAAAAATATACACGTTCAAACATTTTTCTTCTTGTATCTTTGTTTGAAAAAAAGGTTTAAAATATAGTCAGCTTTAGCTTTTTTGTTAGCACCTAAATTATATCACTAATTTGGTTTATAGCAATAGTGTTGCACAAACCTTTCAAATGCTCCTGCAACTCTGTGGACCACCTGGAACATGGTAATGTCTTGGACCAACAGGTCTCTGTCTTCTATGGATTTCAAAGGCCTGAGACACCCTGCATTTGCAAGAAAATCTTGGAGTGGTTCTGTGGTGTGTAAGAGGTCATTCAAAGAAGAACATTCTGACACCTACAAACAAAACAAAAAAGAAAGTTTGAGATGAGCTGCTGCTTGCATCGAAAGTAGACGAGTGTAGCCGAGTGCAGTCGGGGGAGGAACCACAAAGCATGGGTCAAGTCAAACAGCTCAGGGTTGGCTCGACTCAACTGCAACGGCAGAAGAAGCGCCTTTACTGCGGATTATGTTGTTATCAACAGCAAATACTACAAAAGAGGCATGAATCTAAGAAATCAGATATATCACCACAAATATCTTGCTGTTTTACCAGAGCAGTAAATATTTTCTGTTGGTGACACAATGATCCTAAACCTGTACTTTTCATTAAAAATAGTTTAGTAATAGTTTAAAATCATGTATATAGAAGGCAGACCAATTATTTCTTTGAGGAGTTTAGACTGGTGTAAGATATGGAAGACATCAAAATAAATTAAATTGTTAATATCAGAAATCCTCTTATTAAGTACATCTTGTACTGCTAACGTGGATTTACATAAAGATTGCAGCATAATGCTGAAAAATTATAACAAAAGTAACGTAATTATTCCGCAGCCAATTGCAGACTTTGAGATGAGCTAGAATGGCACAGTTACGACCAATGAGCCTATAGCATTTGCAGGGGATTTTGAGGCAGACAGGGTCTGTGTGACATATCTGCTTCGCTAAAAAATAGTGGTTTAAATTCTGAACACATTTGACTGGCTGATTATAACTCAGTGCTATATGCATTTATGTTAGACACCCAAGATTACTGAGGAAAATGTATTTTGACATCATGGCATCCTTTTTAACTTATTTACTAAACTATATAAGTGACCAAATAAATTGCTTCAGTAAACAAATATTGTTTCTATTATTATTTACATTTTTGTGGTCAAGCTGTGGCATTCATATCGAATGAAAATATAGTCAAGATTTGCATATTCCAATATATTTACAATGCATTTACCTTTTTAACCTTTTCATAAAGGTGAATGATCTGAGCTGTCCAACTAAAACAAAACATACAAACAAAAATGTGAACAAATAATTAAAAACATAATATAAGGGGTTAAGTTAATTGGGAAAACAAGAAACCTCTGTGCTACAAACAAATTACAAAAAAATAAGTATCGCTTCATATTGTTTGAAATTGGTTACCGTATTTTGAAGCATGCTTGATGGCCTGATGTACACTGCCTTTGACTTAAACACTTTGTGAATTAGAAAGCCATTCAGTTCCTGTCCCTCACGCAGCTTTGGTGAAACAAGTTTGTTTCCACATGGCATCACAAGTTCAATACTGAAAAATACAAATACATAAAATTATTCTGAAGCAATCAACTCATGAACAATACCAGACATAGCCTAAATATTCAGACAATACCTGACTCCCTCTGGAATGTTGTCCTTGAATGCTTCCCTTAGCTCAGCAATGACTGTCCTGCAGTCCCAGATTTTCTTCATCTCGAAGGCATTTAAAATAAAGCCTTTTTGATGAAGCCTTCTCTTTGTTTTGTGCTTACAAACTGCATCCCATTCTGGATGAGGTAACAGAATTACATCCTTGGTGAAGGTGGGGTGATTTTGGACAGTGCCAGTGGTCCTAAAAAAGAAAGCATCATTATTGTTAGATAGATAGATTAGATAGAATAGATAGATACACTGTAGATCCTGAGGGAAATGTTGACATCCAGTAGCAATATACATGCAAACTAAACAACAAAAACAACAACCCCCCCCCCCCCCCAATAAAAACACTTGCAATATTAGATTAAACAAAATACTAAAAGAGAACTGAGAAACTGAAAATTAAATTAAATCTGTAACAATTAAGTAAAAACTGTATTGTACTGTACTGTACCCAAGGTTATCCCCGATGTTGTTGCGGGAGCTGAATTACTGGGTAACATTACACAGGACACGCGTGATGCTCGCGAAGCATTGGCGAACACAGAGGACATGGCAGGCGTTTGTTGTTTATTCCTTACCTGGGTCTTATGTTTCGCTGACTGCGTGTGTGATTCCAAAAGCCTTTATACACTAGCATAAGGTGCAGCGGGCTTCTAACACGTTCCCCTTCACTAGTTTCAACCAAGCACTAAATGCCCCTTTCTCCAACCATATTCGGTTAAACTTACACTTCCCCATAATGTTCGTAAAAAGATGTGAAGATACCTCCGGCTCTGAACTGACGCTAGCTAACGCTTGGTTGCTAGTTACTAGCTGGGTGTTCTCCAATAAGGGGCCAGGGGATGCAAAGTTATTGCAGCAAGTTATTGGTTCCATGTTGATTTATTTCCATATAAATAATTTGGGGGGGAACTGCAACACAGAAGTACCTTCCAAATCCGTTTAAAGACCTATTAAATCATATAGAAGACCTTTCTTGATTTTTAAAATCATATTTAAGGGCTTAAATTCTGATTATTAAATGTAAGGCTTTTTAAGACCCCGCGGGAACCCTGTGATTAGTCTCGTTTCTAACATTTGACTGCCCCGCTATAGTAGGTTAATAAAGCGTTAGCATCAAGCAGTAAGAAACGGCTTCAATCAACAACATACATATTAAAATGACCACGGTTGACATTTAAAAAATAAACGTACCTCTTCCTTGACTTTGAAGTCCATCCCCCAAAATACTGCTGAGTTTGATATCGGGGTTGCAGCACTTGGTTCAGGTTGGCGCCTAATGAGGCTCCACCGCCACTCCCTGATGCACCTGATCCACGTCTGAAGGCCCGCTGCAATTCCTCGTCAACGCTCACACTAGAATTGCCTACTGTGGACGACGTCGACTGTCGCCTTTGATCCATCATTCCTGACAGCGATGTGACAACATTTGGAGAAGGCCTATCTAAAATATTAGTTAAGAGGCCTATGGCTTCATTAAGTCGCTCCCTTTCCACCATTTTCTCATCTCACAATGGCGCTATGTGGGGGTGGGCGGTGTCCGTCAAACAAAAAACGTAGAGCCAATCAGGAACTGAGAATTTAGTCCAACTTCCTTTTCAATCATACTCACTTCCTTTTCAATCATACTCTCTCACACACATAACTATTCTTATGCACACACCCTATCATTCTGTTTATACACATACCTATATACAGTAGTCATTCACATGAACTATTATTACCTCTTATATAAGCTATTATTCGGCCTTTCATTCACTGCTATTCCGTTTTACATAGACAACTATTGTTATTAACATGAAATACTATTCCCTCTTACATAGGTTATTATTCTGTCTTACATACATTGTTTACCGATTACACACATACTACTATCCTCTTTCACATACACTATTATAATGTTCTATTAGATTATAGTTGTTTGTGAAAGACGATAGTGGTGTGTGTACGAGAGTATGATGGTGCGTTTAAGAGATTTTGTTTTTGTGTGTGAGAGAGAATAGTTATTTATGTATGATAGTATGATAGTAAATGAAGGAAGGAATGACAGTACGTTAAAGACGGTATGATACTGTGTGTGAAAGAGTCTGGTGGTGTACATGAGAGATTCTGATATTGTTTGTAAGACCAAGTATGAGTTGTGAGCTAGACGGCCTCTCATAGCCCCTCATACTTATAGTCCTATTGAAAATTGTTCGCTGAGTCAAAAGAGAATTTCACTTGCGTTGCATTTTACAGTGAAATAATGTTCTCTTTTTTTCTAAAGACATTTCTGATGACTGACCTTTACTACGCAGTTTGAAAACAATAAAAACATTAAAAGAAATCATTTGAGACTCATATCTTTCTTTATGCAAGCAGTCAAAGTTTATATCTTGATAGGATTAAAGATTTTTGAAGGTTTTGTCTCTACGTTTCTTGGTATTTAGCCTTATTTTAAGAATACTTTAATAGCACCAAATGCTGAATTTAAGTAGATTTTTCTACATATTAAGAAATAATTCTTAAATCTTATCTTTGTATCAAATGTACCTGTTTAAAGTGAAGCTGCACTGGATTGAAGATATGTTGCTAACATCAAATAGAATAGCAGTAGAAGCTGAATTCAAGCACATTTCCTTATAATTAGATTATAATTCTTAAAGATATTCCTTGCTTCAATTCAAATGTACTTATTTTTGGTTTGAAAACACTTGTTTGAAGATATCTGTAGATCTTTTTAGGCTAGATGTATTTACTTGTTTTAAGAAGGTCTTGGCAAGTGCATTGTTCTTGTTCTGTTGGTAGATCATTTTTCTTATTTTAAGTAATATATTACTCATTTGACTTGTTTTTTGAGGCTTAGTTTTTGCAGTGTACGTTCTCTCCATGAAGACACGCTGCACACACCATGCTACACTCACTCTGTGGAAACACTTGATCACATTCTTCCTGAGGGTTTATTATATTAGTAACTCCACACTGTGGAGCATAGAGCCATGGTTATCTGTCTCTTAGATAGTTAGACCTGGATTTATTACAATTCATGGGTTTTCATTCAATGTTCTTATGGAGAAATCAGATGAAGAAATAAATAGTGGTGGACTGACATGGGTTTTAAAATGGACGATATTGTGTTTTTTCTTTTGCATCTGATACCAATTCAATAATAATGAGACACAAACTACTTTAGAAGGTGTGCATTGCATTCAATTTAATTAGATTAATAAACAGTGTCAGTGGAAAGGGGCTCACTCAGATGTTTAATAAATACATAATCAGAAAATTCTCACTTTTTTGAAAATCTCAAAATTCTCACTTTTTCCGATAATTTCCAAATTCGCACTTTCAGAAAATCAAAAACGTTTTTTTTGAAAATCTCAGAATTTTGGCACTTTTGTGTTTTTATGTCATCGTTTCTGAAGCTGCAGCAC